>CM038141.1:439453596-439873557 GCA_021437245.1 Aegilops speltoides
TAGTAAATGCTTAGTTGAACTAGTTGAATTAATATGTAGAACTAGTTTTTTAGTAAATGCTTAGTTGAACTACTAGTTGAATTAATTAATATAATTACTAGTTTATTTTTAGTAAATGCTTAGTTGAACTAGTTGAATTAATAGATTTTTCTGTTAATAGATTTTTTTCTGTTAATAGATTTTTTTGGTGATATTATTATTGAATATGCATGTTTGGTGATACTATTGTTAATAGTTTTTTTGGGTGATATTTAGATTGTGTAATTAATTTTGTTCATAGAATTTAATGATTTTTTTGTTCATAGTATTTAGAAAAAGGAAAAAAAGAAGAAGTAGTTTATTTATAGTTGAACTAGCTAGTTGATTTAATAAACTAATTTATTTTACTATATATAGAAGTAGTTTGTTTTTAGTAAGTACTACTTATTTATTTATAGTAAGTGCTTAGTAGTTGAACTAGATAGTTGAACTAGATAGTTGACTAATAAAACTAAATTATGAACGTAGGCCGGAAATGTCGTACTCATCGGACGACGATAACCGCCCGGGGTGTGCGACTGGTGCCACGACAACCGAGGTATCTGCGACAGGTTCATTGAGCTGGATGAAGATCGGCGCTTCAGCATTAACCTCGAGGAGACTTGCGACGTTCATACGGTACGCAACGACGACAATAGGTTTTTTCGTAATTAAGCACGACTTCAACTATTTTAACGTGTATTTTTCATCTTTCCAATTCGACTAGCTTATCCCATGCTTTGCAAGACGCTATGTCTTGGAGAGGATGGGTATTGAAGACCATGAAAATTTTGAAACCAAAAAAATTATCCTAAGTACCGAACATGACGTGGATTTTCAAGTAAAACTGTACAATGCTCAGAGTGTAACCCATTTTGGTTGCAAAAATTGGGATGCATTTTGCAAGATGTATGGTCTTGATGAGGGTATGACTATCACCATGGATCTTGGTGATCCTACAATCGAGCAAGAGACACCTACGATTTGGGTCTTTGTGGATACACCTCCAGTTCTTCCCTCATGTGAGCTAAACATAGTTATTAAGTAATTTATATTGTTTATTTCAAAATATAATGTTGACAACTTATCTCCATTGACAGCTTATTTTCATGCTTCAAAGAATGTGCGGAAGATGGTAGACAGAACGTACTACACCGAAGGCTGCGAATAATTTATCAGGAGAAACGACATCTGGTCGGATTTTGTAGAGATCTTGAGAATTACAATATCTACAATCAAACTCCTCAACATTATGGTCAATACGTGCCACTAGTGCACGTGTTGAACTACGGTAACTACCATGGAGAACCTTGGTAAGATTATTTTTTACTATTACAACATCCGTGCATCTTTTTTTGCACACTTCTAAAACTAGTACATCATTGCTAACTACGAAGTTATTACTATGTTTTTCAACAGATAATCCCGAATGATTGTGTGCCTCATCTGATGTATACGCGTGGTAGCCTTCATGTTTTGAACATACTACCAGGTCGTCCTACGAATCTCAACTGTCCATACCGGGTTTCTAAAAGAAGTGGAGACATAACAATCAAAGAATGGAGAAAATGTATGGACAGTCGTAAGGAGCTTCTTGGAAGCAATAAGCAGCGAAAGGCAAGAATTGGAGACAGGATGATCGCCATTCTTCATAACGGAGAGTCAGGGTCTATATTGTTTTATGCTATTTTACCTTAAGGGTGTTTAGGTCCTACCTGATACTGATGATCATGTGCTAAGAACAATTATGTAGGGTTGGGTTATGAGGATGATGATCGTATGACTTATTATTAATAACGAGTAGAAGTTGTATGATGATGCATGATTAGTACGACTTGTTATTATATATATATGATGATGTAATGATGCAAAAGCATGCATGAGAATGTTATATCTGCGGGTGCAATGAACATAGCAGCAGCGTTGATAAACAATTAAAGCATGCATGATGTATATATGATGCATAACGTGTACAATGTGTAGTATCGTAAAATACTAGCAAACGAAAAAGAATTAAAATGGAAACACAAAATTAAATGAAAAAGAAATCATAAAACTAAAAACCCACCAAACCTTATAGTACCGGTTGGTGTTACCAACCGGTACTAAAGGCCTCCAGGCCGCCGGCGCTGGCTAGTGCCACGTGGTCGCCCTTTAGCACCGGTTCATGCTGAACCGGTGCTAAAAGGGGGGGCCTTTAGTGACCACTAATTAGTGCCGGTTATGTAACCGGCACTATAGGGCCTTACGAACCGGTGCTAATGCCCGGTTCTGCACTAGTGTATATTGACGAAATTCATGATTGTTGGATCATGAGGATCCAGGATTTCTCTACCGACAAATCTGACTTGTTGGATAGCACTTGCACTTGTTCGTACAGACAAATGAATTTGCATCACTTTTTATTTAGCGTGTGAAAACTGAGATGTGCAGACTCATTTGTAAACATCACTGATGCAGATCTGTTCCTTTTGTAGATTTGGACAGTCCCTATTGACTTTGTTTTTTTTTCCAAGTCATCATTGCTTTGTTCTAGCCTATTTTCTATTCTGGTTGTGAAACCAAACTATGATGATGAGGTCTCTCCTGGGATTGGTTTACTCTGAGGTCATGCACCACGACTCCAGGTTCTTGTCTAGTGGTATGACGAAATTCTGTAATTCATATCATATCTTGTTCTATATGATGTGTTTATGGTTGATGCTCATGCTCATGAATTGCGACTGATCTAGCTCACTGTCATTGTTCCCTAAAATTGCGACTGGATATACATTGTTTGGTTAGTGCTTCCCTTCTTGGTGGACTAGCTGGATGAAGAAAATGTGTTGATTTTCTATGGTAAAAGGTTGCTACCTTGCCCTAGATGTTTACATTACTTATGCTCTTTTCTTCTACAAATAAATTATCACACCTCATTGCCTTCTTATAGCTCATGTGTTTTTTGGGAAGCCCAATCCTGCTTTATAAATAACTTATCACACCTCACTGCCCTGTTTATTTTATAGCCCACCATTTGCTGTTGTACATGCTGATTGTAGTCAATCTGTTGGATGCCTCGACCTACTTACATCACATATTTTAAAATTGATGTGCTAGGCTTTTTCATAAATTTGTTGACGGGTTATTCTTGCAAGCACCAAAATCTGATAATACATATGTTTGTGTGGCATTGGCTCCGTGGTCATTTGTTCTCGTTTCTACTCCATGACCGCTTCAGCTTATGCAAGGGTAATTGTAGTTCTATATATTCACCACGTTTGCTACAGCCAAATGAAATAATTGGTTGTTTCCTCATGCAGGTGTAGGTGTACACGGATAAAGAGATAAGTTTTTAGGAGACGAGGAGTTACTGAAACATTGGCTCTGGCGCAAGGCCTCGATGAGTCCAAATCAACTCAATGGTGTGTTGTGCTGGGCACTCAATCATTATTTGAAGAGTTGTGAGTTTGCACTGCTACTATTTGATGAAACTGTACATTTTGAGACTTTAGTTGCTGGGAACGGAAAGCTGGATGTCTAGTGTATGTTTAGTACAGGTAGAAATTTTATACCCTACCGCTTGCTGTTGTACATGCTGATTATAGTCCATGTATTCGATGCCTCAGACCTACATAACATATATCCAAATTGATGTGCTAGTCCTTTTCATAAATTTGTGATGGCTTATTTTTGTAACCACCAAAATCTGATAATACACATTTTTGTGTGGTGATCGCAGCCTGGTCATTTGTTACTCAGTTCCTCTCCATGATTGGTGCAGCTTATGGTAGTTCTATATTAACCTCAAGCTCTGGGAAAAATGTGAAATCTATCCATTGTATATTTTTGTCTGCTAGATTGAGGGCTTCAAGATAGAACTTGTTGTGAATCTTCTAGTATGTGTGTTAGTTCTTATATGTTGATGCTTGTTGACTCTTGTGCCTTATTGATCTTTTGCAACTTAACTTTGGAAACTCATGCGTGTGGTAATGGATTTGTAGGTTTACATCGCAGATGCCGTCGACGGTGGGCATACATGCTGCGGTGGAAGCTCATTGCATCTTTTAGGTTCATGCTTGGTGTGACTTGGAACTCATGCTGTCGTTTGTAAATTCTTGTTGCATATGGACGCATGTTGTTTTGAACCTTCGTTGGATATGTATGCATGTGTGAACTATAAACTCATGGTTCTTTCGTTTGTGAACTCTTGTTGCATATGTAATTATGTATGCATGTGTAGACTTCAAACTCAGGCTCGGTTTGTTATGGTTGTCAACTTGTAATATATTGTTGTTACGAACCTCCATTTGATATATATATTTATTGGTCATGTATTGTTGGATATATATTTGTTGGTCATGTATTGTTGGATATGTATATATATATTGTTGCTCTCTGAGGCAAGTAAAAAAATAGGATATGGCCTATAAGCCGTGTACCCCAGCAAATAGCACCCGAATTATAGGCCATATAAGCCACGACCGGTTATAAGTCGTGTACCCAGGGACATAGCACCCGGCTTATAGGCCAAATAAGCCACCAGAGGGCTGTATAAGCCGTGTGCCTCAGCTATCTGGCACCCGGTTTATCTATAACCCGTGTGGCCGCAAGGGCACATGGCTTATGTAGAAACTGTGTGGCCCGGTGCAGCACCCGGCTTATATATAAACTGTGCAACGTACGGGGCACTCGGCGTATGTATAAACCGTGCAACGTACGGGCACTCGACGTATGTATAAACCGTGTGGCGCACATCAGCACTCGGCTTATATAGACGGTGACACGTGGCCATTAACAGCTGTCTGCCGTCATGTTACTTTATTAAACCGAGTGCCTCATATAAACACTCGGCTTATATATAAACCGAGTTTTTTTGCCACGGCACCCGGCTTATACCTAATAAGCCGGTTCACTGTAAGCCGTGTACTATAAGCCGGGAGTTTTACTCGGTTTATATATAAACTGAGTTTAAATTGGCATAAGCCGAGTGTATTAGGTACATGGCTTACAATTTTTTTCCTGTAGTGCGATTTGTCCGTCGGACCAACTATCTATGCTCGAATGTCGAATCTATCTACATTTCTATGTCTGATGAACTTGTTTGTGATGTTAATCAACGTGTTACATTGCTGCATGGCTTATATGGATTTCGGTGCGGGGAGGTATGCGTACTACAATTATATGAAGACTACCCGATCAATGCCAGCAGGTGTGTCCGGACGCGTCTGTAAACGTATAAGTGCTTAGATATGCCAACTATGGTTGTAGGAGCTCTAAGAAAAGAGATGAATAAACAGCACGAGAGTTTAGCTAATACTCATAAACGCACAATACACCATTGCATGTTAGAGGCTTGATAGCGTCTTTATCTTATTATTACAGAGGGGAAGAGCGGGTTATTCATCGATTGGTCAGCCGATAATACGCTGCACCCGATCAACGACGGCATGCACGACGAAGGCCATCATGAAGAACTCGTTGTTCTCCTTGGGAAGCGCCACCTCGCCGGCCAGGCTGCTGCACCCCTGTGAGACGTCCCTATAGGCTGCCTCTAGCACGTCCGGAACGCCGCTATATCGCCCCGCAACGACCGACCGCGCCGCCCACTGCAGCCGCGGGACGGCGCCGACGTAGAGCTGCAGGCACGACCGCAGGACCTTCCTGGCCTTGACGTTCTTGGCATGGGCGAGCGCAGACTCGATGCTGATTTTGGCTACTGTGGCGTTGGCCACCGTCAGCTTGGTGGCGAGAACCGCGAGCTCCGGCAAGCCGCGTGCGGAGCGGCAGGAGGGGTCAACGCAGAGCGCGGACACGCACATGTCCGGCGTGACGTACCAGCCGCCGAGGCCGATGCAGAGCTCGTCCAGCGGGGAACGTGGCGCGGCGCTGGAGCTTGACCCGCCGTGAACATCAATGGCCGAGGAGAGGACAAGTAGGAGGAGGAGAGCGCCGCCGAGCATCGAAGAGGATGTGCCCACGGCCATGGTGTTGGTGTATTGTCTCTCGGTCTCCTCCCACTGCCCACCTTGTCTCTTCTTATTCTTAATAGTTCACCTTAACGGGGCGGTGTATCATATCATAAATAAAAGAAAATAAATCCAGCATTAAATCCATACCTAAGAAGCATATATCTCACACTTTGATATATGCAATCACTCTTCATAGGAAGCGAATCGCCGAAGATCATACGCCATATCTCCAGCATTAAATGAGTGTTTACATCTTTACATACTACTCCCTCCGTCACGGTTTAGAAGGCACAGTCAAATTTGCGTGCGTTTCCACAATAGACAAGGTTTAGGGCGCATTGCATTTATTTCTAGTAGCTAATTAGTACTTCGGAGTACTATTTCTATATGCATGCGTAGTGTGAATGCTATTTTTTAGCCCATCTCACAACCAATAGATAATCACCTAGGTCCCAGAGAATTTCCAAGCGTGCCTTCTAAACCGTGACGGAGGGAGTACCATTTACTCCCTCCGTTCCGAAATAATTGTCTTTCTAGCCATCTCAAATAGACTACAACATACGGATGTATGTAGACATGTTTTAGAGTGTAGATTCACTCATTTTGCTCCGTATGTAGTCACTTGTTGAAATCTCTAGAAAGACAATTATTTCGGAACGGAGGGAGTATATCACTTATTATTGGGAGCCCCTGTGCCTCAGGTGCCTGATTATTTTGTATGTACTAGTAAACGTGCACACGGATAATACAATTCATTTTTGAATTGTACTTAATTAGTTTTATTCATGTGGTTGTTTGTTCGTCTACACCTTTTTCAAATAGGTAGAGAAAAAAGGAAATGTCATATGTGCTATTCTCAAAAATAAAAATGAAAAAGAGTTTTTGTAATTTATAACCATCATCTGGGATGATAGAGTAATATTATGCAAACTTATTTGTTTGAAAGAAATACTCTGTTAAATATTTTGAGTCAATGTTTAGATGATACGTGGAAATCCCACCAGTACAAGGCTCAAATCATCAAATATCATCAAACCCAACACATGTATAAAATCGGGTAATCCATTTGTACCAGCAAGGTGGACGACCAGTTTCTCTGCATGCTAATGCTTCTTTAGATTCAGAGTCCATCAAAAAGAGAAGTCTTCCACTCTACAAGTAATAGGTAGAATGCATGTAAGTGCAATCAATTCTTTAGGGATTTGAAAATATCTTTGTCACTCTTATACATATCACAGAGTCTCCTCGGAAGGACTATAAACTGACAATATCTCAGTTAGCTCCAGAAGGGCCTCTAGTGCAATAGTGAGGGGGAAGCAGATGCACAAGGAGCTACAACTAGTATAATCTATATATTTATAAAGCAAGTTAGAGGTCAACTTCTGAAGGGCTCACAGTTCCACACCAGAATAATCACGGGAGAAACATTAACCATACATTCTATACAACAAGCAAGCCAAATGTCCTAAAAGATGGAAACTGCATTTTTGTTCTAAACATCATGCAAATGGACTGACTAACTAACCATTTACTACAACCGATCAAATCATCAAAGTGACCTATATACCTATACCTATATATAAAGAATATATAAAACAAGGTATTTCCCACATCACAGTTCGAAACACATTACAGTTGAGCTACTGCAAACTGAACCTTGGTAGCAAATGCAATGCTATCCGCAAATATAACTAAGGAAGTCCTACCTTTGAATTAAATATGGACTAACATGATATGCTTTTGTACCAATCTACACTAATCCCTATTGCAACAAATAATAATAGCTGGTACATTTGTACACCACTAAAAATACTATTAAAACACCACTTCAATCCAGTGATGGAATAAAAATGAAACCTTGAACATAATCCCCCAACAGCAAAATACACATGTAAATTGTAGTTCCAAAGTTGAGTTGACTGGTGATGTATTCGGATTTTTGGATGAGGCAACCTGAAGACTAACTACACTTATTTGTTAAAACACGAAAACTCCAGTCGATCTTCTGTCATGGTCTCTTCAAATCGAGCTCAAAGATCAGAAATACTAATCAGAAATCAAGTCAACAAGGCCAAGATGGAAGTCTCCCTCCGAAGATGGAAATAAAAAAACAAAGAAAAATGGATTAAGGGGAGTTTTGGAGGTCGGCTGCATGACGCTAACAGAGCCGGACCGTGATTGACCACATGGAACCCTAGACCGCGAGTCGGGTGAGAAATTACACATGGAAGCATGCGTTGTTAATAACTACTGTCGTGCACTGGTGGAGTGCTTTTGTTGCTTCAACTCCATCTAAAGTCCTATCAATAAATACTCTAAACTCCAACTCCGCCACACGTCAATAAAAACACAGAAGTCCTAGCTACATATTTGATCGGACAGTCAATATGGACATCAAAATGCCATTGACAGAATGACAGTACATCGAACAGAAAAATAGTTGCTTTAGAATTCCATTCTGAAGCTTTATATGTGTTCTATGTCATGTATCTGTTCTTATGTTCCATATTCCGAAACAAAGAAGCATGTCTAAATTCTGCAGCATACGATCTTGTGTATATGTCCTACCTGCTCCATTGCCCATTTACTTCTTACATGTCCTTCTGTTCACCCCAATAACTAAATTGTGCCCAAAGAACTCAGTCCTCTTAATTCACAACTTGGTACACATAAAGCTTGCATCATGAGACAAAAAAGCAAGTGAGGGGCGAGCACAAAAAAGCAAACAAGCAGCTACCTTAATCAATTTGAAGAACCACGATCCAACTATGAGAACATACTGCTATGGAAAAGCAAGCGAGCACACTTGTAGGCAAAAGAAGCAAGCAAGAAGCCATCTTAATTAACAGTTGGACTTGATCGGTTAGAACAATTTAGACCATGGCATGAAGCTCGATAGGCACCTGTGTTGTGGCCGATACGTGGGCATGAACGTGAATGCTGAAGGGAGGAAACTTACTGGCTTCTCTGGCTCACGGATCAGGTTGGTGACCACGCGCGCGACGATAGAGGAGGGCGGCACCATACGTGGGGCAGCAGTGGAGGAGCGGTCTGCACTTGCGTCCATTGGACGAGCGGCCGGCGGCGGCTTGCGCTTGCGTCCATCAGAGGAGGAGCGGCCGGCGGCGGCGGAAGTCCGAGCTCGCTTCATGTGCGGCCGGGGCAACCCACACTCGCGTCCTTCAATAGGGAGTCGTAGTAGACGCCTCCCGGCGACCGCGAGAGACGGGGTGCTTGACCCGTTGCTGAGGACGGCAGCCTCCAGCGGGAGGTTGGAGGTGGAGGAGACTGGTGTCTGCACAGGGAAGATTGGGGGTGGGTGAGTAGTAGGCGGATCAACGGCGGTTCATTCGTGCGGCGGCCGCTCGCGTCCGTCAACAGGCAGTGGGGTGCATCATGTGCTCGAGCGATTAGTTTGTTGTTTTCACGTCGCGTGATTAGGGTGCTGCGGGTCGTGGAATTCCACATTTTCCTCTGCAGTGGACTACGGTCATTCAATTTAAATTATTAAGTGCATACAGAAAACGGATCAAGTCAACGCCAGCCGTTAGATTAAGTTTATGGGTCTAATGTGTGGTGCTGACTGGGTCGTGCGGTGTTGTGGGACTAATTGCGGGGTGCATGTAAGAAAGTTCTTGTTCGATTGTTTAATAGTAGTGGATATGTATCTGTTCTTCTGTTCCATATTTCAAAACAAAGAAGCATGTCTAAACTCTGCAGCATACCATCTCGTGCATATGTCCTACCTGCTACATTGCCCATTTACCTTTTACATGTCCTTCTGTTCACCACAATAACTAAATTGTGCCCAAAGAACTCAGTCCTCTTAATTCACAACTTGGTACACATAAAGCTTGCATCATGAGACAAAAAAGCAAGTGAGGGGTGAACACAAAAAGGGAAACAAGCAGCTACCTTAATCAACTAGAAGAACCACAATCGGACCATGAGAACATACTGCTATGAAAAAGCAAGCGACCACACTTGTAGGCAAAAGAAGCAAGCAAGAAGCCATCTTAATTAACAGTTGGACTTGATCGGTTAGAACAATTTAGATTGTGGATGAAGCTCCGTAGGCACCTGTGTTGTGGCCGACGCGTGGGCATGAACGTAACGCCGAAGGGAGGAAACTGACTGGCTTCTCTGGCTCACGGATCAGGTTGGCGGCCACGCGCGCGATGATAGGGGAGGGCGGCACCATACGTGGGTCAACAGAGGAGGAGTGGCATGTGCTTGCGTCCATCAGACGAGCGGCCGGGGCGGCCAGGTGGAAACGGATCGGATGCGGATCGGATAGTGCTCTTACAAGCAGTAGTGTGTTGGATAGGGTGCGAGATATACTTGGACTAACAAGCAGCTGCCGCCGGTGCGGAGTGTGTTGGATAGGGTGTTTTTTACCCCCGAATGGGAGGTGTTATTTCCCCTATGCACACTGGTTGCTGAAACTAGAATTGGCTCGGACCATGTTCCGTTGATATTTTCCTCTGGGGAGGAATATATTAGACGTAGCCCTCGTTTTTACTTTGAAACGGCATGGTTTGAGACCGAGGGGTTTGCTCAGATGGTGACGGATTGTTGGGCTATGATCTGCAACCAGCTAGGGCCGCAACGGGGACCGGCAGAGTACTGGAACTCGGCGGCTAGCAAACTCCGGGCTTTTCTGCGTGGTTGGGGGGCAAACCATGGCAGTGAATCCAAGAGGGAGCGGGCTAAAATTGTCGAGGCAATAGCTGCGCTGGACTTGGAGGCCGACCAGCGCCCCTTCTAAGAGGGAGAATGGGCCTTACGATACGACTTGGAACGCAAAGTCATAGCCATCCTCCGGGCTGAAGAGGAATATTGGCGACGTAGGGGCGGGATCAAGTGGGTCACCAAAGGAGACGCTAACACTGGGTATTTTCATGCTTACACTAACGGTAGGAAACGCAAAAGTACTATCCTTAGATTACAATCAGACCATGGGCTCTTACTTACCAACGAGCTCATTGTGGCCCACATTTATGAGTTTTTCATCGATCTATTGGGGACGGCCGAGGAGAAAGCTCTCTGCCTCCGGGATGACCTTTGGGACCCTGTCGAACGGGTCTTACAGGAGGAGAATGATGGGCTTGTTTTCTCTTTCTTTCCGGAGGAAATCGATAGTGCCTTACACGAAATGAAAACGGACACGGCGCCTGGGTCGGATGGGTGGCCGGTGGAATTTTTCAAAAAGTTCTGGCCTATGCTCAAACACCTTTTCCACGACATCGTGAACGGTTTCGCGTTAGGTACTGTAGTCGACCTGGTGAGATTAAAATATGGGGCTATCAGCTTGATCCCCAAGGTTAAAGGGGGCGACGACATAAAACTTTTTAGGCCTATCACTCTGATAAATGTCCCTTTCAAGATCTGCGCGAAAGCTTACGCCTCCCGCTTGGCGCCCGTGGCTCAACGGGTGATTAGCCCTAGTCAATCTGGTTTCCTTAAGCAGCATAACATCCTTGAAGGGCCTTTAGTGCTGCTCAAAATCATACATGAGCTAAAACGTACCAAGTCGCGAGGCATTCTCCTTAAGTTAGATTTCGAGAAGCCATATGATCGTGTGAACTGGGAGTTCGTGCGTGAGGTCCTCATCAAAAAGGGTTTTCATGTGGGCTTTGTCCATCGTATCATGCACCTCGTGAGTAGTGGGCACGCGGCGGTGACTATCAATGGTGAAATGGGCAATTTCTTTCGCAACAAGCGCGGCCTTAGGCAGGGGGACCCGAGATCTCCTTTGATCTTTAATTTTGTTGCGGATGCTCTTGCAGCTTTGATTAGCAAAGCCAGGGCTGCGGGGCACATCAAAGGGTTAATCACTCACCTCATCCCCAGTGGCGTGACTCATCTGCAGTACACGGATGACACGATGTTGTTATTCGAGCCGGACGACCATAGCATTGCCTCGATTAAGGTACTCCTGATTGCTTTTGAGATACTATCGGGTCTTAAGATTAATTTTCTCAAAAGCGAAGTGATCACCATAGGGATGGTTGAGCACGAAAGCCGGAGGGTTGCAAACTTGCTTAATTGTAAGATTGGGAAGTTCCCGATCAAATACCTCGGGCTTCCGATAACACACAAGAACCTGACAATAGTTGAATGGTCGCCACTTTACGGCAAAGTGGTGAATCGGGTTAGTCCATGGAGAGGGAGGTTTATGTCTTCGGCAGCTAGGTTAATTCCGACCAACTCTAGCTTATCCTCCCTTCCTCTGTTTACTATGGGCATGTTCCTCCTTGCCGATGGAGTGCATGCCAAACTTGACACGCCGCGCGCCCGGTTCTTTTGGGAAGGAACTGAGACGAAACGCAAATACCACTTGGTAAAGTGGGCAGCGGTGTGCAGACTGAAGAAGTTTGGTGGTTTGGGGATCACGAATTCGAAGCTTATGAACGTTGCACTGCTCACCAAATGGTGGTGGCGCCTCGCCCAAAATGAGAAGGGTCTCTGGGCAGATATTCTCCGGGCAAAATATTTTCTAGATGGCAACCTTTTTAAGGCCAAATCCAAGGGATCGTCCTTTTGGAATGGCATTCAAGCGGTGAGGCCATTGTTTTTGGTTGGGGCCCAGTTTGCAGTCAACAACGACGCGTCTACGCGTTTTTGGCTGGATTGCTGGAGGGGGCAAACTCCGCTGTGGCAATCACACCCGGAGTTGTATCAACTTGCCACGAACACACACATTCTGGTCGCTGACGCCCTTAGAGTGCCCCGGCGATCTCCTTCTTCAGGCCGCTGGAGGGATGGAGAGGCGACGGCTTGGAATGCATTGGTTGCTGAGCTCGAGGGGAGGAGACTCAGCCAGGATAATGATGAGATTTCTTGGAGGCTTACTGCTTCTCGTAAATTCTCGGTGAAATCCTTATACGAGAAGCTTTCGGAGGGGAATGGGCTTGACATGGCTAGGAGGCTGTGGAAGGCTCGCATTCCCCTCAAGATCAAGATCTTTATGTGGCAATTGTTCCACAATCGCCTTCCAACCTCGGATAATGTGGCCAAATGCAACGGGCCAGCGAATGGGACATGCGCCATCTGCGGTCTTGGAGAGGACGCTAACCACGTCTTCTTCAAGTGCTGTCTCGCTAGATTTGCGTGGAGCGCGGTCAGGGATACTTTCAATCAGAATTGGAACCCGCAAAATAGCACTGATCTGCTTACCTTGTTAGCTGCACAGAGGGGTGCGAATGCGAGGGTGGCGTGGCGCAGCGTTGGGGCGATGTTTTGGTCCATTTGGACTGTGAGGAACAAAATTACTATCGAACACAAGTTCCCTGCTCACCCCGCTGAGACTCTTTTCAAATGTCATATTTTCTTACAGGCTTGGGCGCCATTGGGGAAGCAGCGTGATGAGGGACGCATGTACGAGATTATGGAGCAGATCAAGCTCTGCAAGTGGAGATCAAGACTACAAGATCGGCACGCTTGAACATTTTGCGTTTAGTTTAGATTTGTTGCGAGCTTTGTTATGATCTATCCTCGCCTGTGAGAACTTCTAGTTTCATTTTGCCGGGACTGCGAGCGCGCTGAACTTAAGTTGGTATGTTGTGTAAGGATTAAACCTGGTTGGATGCTACCTTGTGGTTTTATTAATTTAAAACCGGACGCTTCGTGCGTCTTCGTTCCAAAATAATATAGTGCTCTTACCACTTCCATTTTCGTATTTTTAAAATGAATACAAATGTGAATACGGATGTTATCGGATATGAATGCGGCTTGGATGTTATTCGTATACGGATACGTATCGGATGTTTTCTTGATTCGGAACGGATATGAATAATAACGACATATTACAACAGGCAGCAACGTGCATCATGTGCTCGAGCGATTAGTTTGTTGTTTTCGTGTCGCGTGATTAGGGTGCTGCGGGTCGTGGAATTCCATATTTTCCTCTGCGGTGGAGTACTGTCGGTCAATTTAAATTATTAAGTGCACATAGAAAACTGATCAAGTCAAAGCCGGCTGTTAGATTAAGTTTATGGGACTAATCGTGTGGTGCTGACTGGGTCATGCGGTGTTGTGAGACTAATTGCGGGGTGTACGTAAGAAAGTTGTTGTTTGATTGTTTAATAGTAGTGAAGATCAGTCACTTTTCTTTCACCCCGTCAGATTTCAATCTAACAACTGGTTTCATCTCTACGTATGTTTCAATCACGTTTTTCTCCTGTATATATGCTTCTGTACGACGCGAATGCCGATGCTACTGTACGTGTTCCCGGCTTCTAGCTGCCTTTTTGCCTATGCTACGGCCCATCACTTAAACTCTTTGATCATAATGAGATGGTATAAACTATAAAAATCTTCCATCACTTAAACAAAATTTGTTGCAATTTAAAGTACTTCATCAAATTTCAATATGGCAGGCATCTATCTATCTTTCTATTATATTATTAACTAGTAGAATGTTCGTGCGTTGCCGCGGGCTTTTGAGATATTTTGTTGGAGTTATATAAATATAATACATGTTAAGCATGCAGAGACAAGATAGCACGGGCAAAATAATGTTATAATTGAAGTCCACTTCACATGCAATGTAAACTGATTAAACAAAAAGAAAAATCGACTATGCAAATTGACGATGCGTATATAGAGAGAGATGATCCAACTAAAAACCATTACGAATTAAGATCTACTTGATGCACTTAATAAATTCTCGTACAATATCAAGAATGTTATCTTTAGCTTTATCCGCATGATATTTGAGCACGTATAATAAAAAATTTCTTTCTCAACTCATGCCCATCCTACACAAGCAATATATGTAGTTTGCACGAATACTTCACATAAAAGGTCTTAAAATATGTAACGAAGAATACTAACCTACCTGGCCTTATCCTCATCTTGCCCCACCTGTCCCTACTCCCTCCATACGGTCACTGGCATCCCTCACTCTCCCTCTCGCTCCCCATCTCTGTCCCAGTCCTCTCTAACTCTCCCTTTCCCAGCCACCGACGTGATCCGGCGAGGCGGCATGAGGTGCAGAGGTATGCAGCGGTGTCGTCTGCAAAGGAAGACACCTATCGGTGGCGACTGGAGGCGAGACCAGAGGCAGGCTCGCCGCGCCATGGAAACGGCGTGCCGAGTAGTGTGGCGTTCTTCTAAGAGGTGAACCAGAGTGAGAGCCTTCAGCTTCTCGACTGGCTTATGTAGGAAGTCATTTGAGGTGCGCAGCGTGACGCCAACTCGTCGGTGACGTACAAGGGATACGACAGCTGCCTCGGCACCACCAAGGGCGGGCTCCTCGACTGGGGTGTCTACTACTTCCTGCACCTCCTCCCACTGTCGATAAAGAAGGCCACGGCAAGTGGCCGTCCCTTCCCGTTCACCTTTGGGTACGCACATAGACGCATCAATGAACATGCACCCCTACATGACACATCTATTCATCTTTAGGCAGCCACACACACAAAATTGTGTTGGCACTTTTTGTATGTGATTTTCGCAATTTTCCATTATCATGGCAATTCTTGTTATTGATTTGAACATGCTTTGGTAGTTGTGCCATGACAATTTTTGGGATACAGAATTATAAACCATAGCAATTTACCATTAACAAGAATCAAGCAACATTTACCATGTGCAATATTTGCTAATATTATGTTTGAGTATTTCTTTTTCTATCTTTCAGCCCCCTTTGCTTGGGAGGAATTTCATGGGAATTCTAGGATGTGTTGTGGGTGTCCCTAACCACCAGGCTAGGGATAGCCTCTTTTATGATTGGTTGGGTGAAATGTAAAATGGTTAGAGATAGCCATTTTTTTTGTTTGGTTTGAGTGATGGGGTGGATAATGAATCTTATACATTCTAGCTATGAATTGCTCCCCATTTACAAACTACTACCAGCAAAAACACGAGATATACCATAAAAATGAAGTATGAATACATCTATTCCTGTACACAGAAGTGAAGCCAGGAATTAATTCATCAAAATTGCCTCACGCATCTACAGTTGTAGATACACATCAGCCGCCTATTAACACAATTACACACATCAGCCGCCGATTCAGGACACCTTTTTAGGCTCGGTTTTAGGCTCGGACGACGCTTTTTGCCCAAAAACGGTCTAGCCACGCCCCAGCGCCCCGCAAACCCAAGCGAAACCCAGCGCCTTCGGGGGCTCCAGGGAGAGCCGCCGGAAGTTTCGGCGAATCGTGTCTCCCCACATGTTCATTTTCTTGGCCCAATTAATCATTTCATTAACAAACTTTTGGTTGGGATGGGGTGTGACCGGAAAGACGTCCTTCCCATGCACTTCTATTTCACCAAATGAAGCTAGCATTTGACACCAATTTTTTTGGTTCTGTGGTATTTCTTAGGCTCCAACGGCTGGAGATGCTCTAACACATCTGTGCAACACACAGCATCAGCTACTGGACTAGTAGCTCACCGGCGCATCTGTATCCCGTGAATTCTCAAATCGAGCAATACATCCATTCCTCACCGGCGCATCTACCTCCCATGCCCATTCAGCCTCGGCCCTGCACGCGCCGGCGTACCAAGGCTGCCAGCGACGACGATGCCCTTTCACCTAGAACCGCGCAATGCCTGACGCCCGTGTTGACTTCTCCGAGCCCGGCCGTAGCGCCTCCGCCGTGGTCCCGCTCTCTCGGGCCGCCTTGGGACGATTCCCTTTGTCAGGAGGTGCGTACGAACGAGGCGAGCTCGTCCCCAGTACCAGCACCTCCTACTGTCGACCGCAGCCTCGACCGGTCGTCTTCTTCCTCGCGTCCGGCAGCTAAGATGCCAGGCCGATCTCCGTCTCCTCGCCGCCCCGTACCTATTCAGGTACGCCCAGCTAACTTATCGTGGGCCCGTCGTCCTTGTGCTCTCGTGCACCTGCCGTCGTTGTGCTCTCGTGCGCCCGCCGCCCCCAATCGATGCCGATGTGGGTGAGAGAGAGGCAGAGAGGGGTGAGTTTTGTGTTCGTAGCAGCGAAGGCTCGCGTAACGATTCGGGCTGTGAAGGTGGCTGCCCATATCCGCCAGATTTTTATATACCTGGAATCTTGGCTGCCCTCATCCCTGGCTATCCCACCTCTCCAGTGAACCAAACGCATGTCATCCACATAAAAGTCCTGTTTGATTCATAAGTCCTACGACTTTTTCTAGTCCCAACTTATAAGTTCCAAGTCCCTAAAAAGTCCCTACCTGTTTGGTTTCTGGGATTTATAAGTCCCTATAAGACCATATTACAACTATAAGTCCCTATAAGTCCCTCCTTGAGAGTCTTATTTCATAAGTCCCAAATGCCCACTTTAAGTCCCTCCTGTTTGGTTTAGATGGGACTTATAGGGACTTTTTTAAGTCCCTAGACCAATAAGTCCCTGTAAACAAACACCCTCAAAAACTGGCTATCCCATGAACCAAACGCACTATAGGATATGAGTTTTGTAGGAAAAATTTCTTTGGAGGCCTTTGGTTGGTAGGAATAAATTCCTATTTCTATGTAAGATAGTAATCAATCCTTCACATTTCAAAAAAAAAACATTAGCCTAGAATTAGTGAAAAAAATTCTATCCTAAGCATGTCATCTTACTTCCTATGATTTTTCTAGTCCTATGATATATTTTTATCATATGAAACAAAGGAGGCCTCAAACGGAGCTATATATATGCCTTTAGAATCTTCATGCATGGTTAGACAGCATTGCGGACTTCTTTTAACCATTAAATCAGTCTACTTCGTCCTCTACTTTCATCCAATATCCCGCCTCTCTCATCGGACCATTGAGGATATGGAGGACATTTTTCCTTTCTTCAGGGACCATTCTTACTTTCTGAAAATAAATAAATAGGTTCTCTGTTCAATCTTTCTTCATAATTACACAATATGATAGGTGATAAAAATAGCCAACAAAATCAACATGATACAAAAAAGTGAAGGTTCATCTATACTGTAATTTTGTCGGTAGCACAACATAATGATCATTTAGAACCAACAAAAGTATCACACAAGCATTTTGTCATCATCAAAAACCAAAAGAGAGCAGATCGGGAAGCATGAAATAGACATTAGACTCGTGTTTGCTTGATCGATGCACTTGCCTGCAATTTGTACAGTATATCTTCAGACAAATATAACTCACTCTAACCAACTAAAAGATTAGGTTCCAATAAACAGTCCCTTACTCACAAGCTAGACATTAGGGGGGCGTATTCAAATTAGATTTCATCACAGTTCTTTTCCATGTGGGTTGCTACGGGGATAAGTTTTTAAAACGCTGTCATGGAAGCAAAAAGGGAAAACAGCTACCAGCAAAAGAGAAAAAAAAGATGCAAAACCATGAAATAGCTACCTCATGCATTGTTCCCATAACCTAAAGGCATGTCTTGAGCGTGTCCAGCGACATGGTCATGAGCACGGCCACACCCCTAGCGATGGGAGGCAGCACGAGGGTGGGAGTGGGACAACAACACCTCTTTCGCCTCCCTGCACAGCGCCGCCATCAATCCGCTCAATTTAAGTTCCAGTCAATCGCCAGTAACTTGTAGGGGGAGAAGAAATGGTCATGATGTGTACTTGTCCTGGCCGTAGTAGGTATAGGTTGGGACGCCGGCATGGACGCGTACGAAGGGCTTGGGGGCGGCAGGGTCTAGCATGGGGGCGAAATGGTGAAGTAGTTGAGTGTCGTTGACATATACTCCCTCCGGTCCTTTTTACTCTGCATATAAGAATTGTATGAAGTCAAACTTAGTAAAGTTTGACCAAATTTATATGAAATAATATCAACATCTACAATGCTAAAGTTATACGATGCTAAAGTTATACGGTATCAGAATTAAAATTATGACATGTCTAATGATATCGATTTCACATTGTGAATGTTGGTATTTTTTTCTATAAGGTTGTTCAAACTTTATAAGGTTTGACTTCAGACAAATCTTATATGCGAACTAAAAAGGACCGGAGGGAGTACAAGCAACCGAGCCTCAACAACCCTTTGTTGAAGGACTTGAAGCACCAGGTTGATTACCCTCAAATTATGCAAATAAGCTACTGCACTATAGAGACATAGATAACTACAAAGTTTAAGTTGGCTAAGCAGGCGTTTTCTCCTAATTTTGAGGCTCTTCCGTGATTTACGACGACAAGACGCGTGTAAAAATTCGGGAATTACTCAAGGTAAGTTTTCACGTAGGGCCTAGAATTTCGAATCCCGACCTGGCAGCCGGCGGTGGACCAGTTGGCGGCTCTACTACGCTGCCCCCTTCTTCCCCTGATCCGTTTCTCCCTCCCGATTTCTCCCTCCCGATTTCTTCGTCACTGTCCATGGCGGCGTCGTCGTCATTGCCTCATCAGGGATGGACACGGCGAGAAGCGGCGACACGTGTGCTACGGCCCAACAAGTAAGGTGATCCGCGTGCCGTATGCTGCGAGGTTGTGATAGCCTGGAGCTCCTGTGCTCATAGCACGCAGCGCAAGCGAGGAAAGTTGTGTCTTCCCCGTCAGCCTCTTCCTCTCTCTAGAGAGAAATTTCTCTCACTAACTCTGAGTCTCTGACCCAACTCTCCCTTTTTGATGTGCTACTTTGGTTTCCCAGAAGTTTGGTTAATTTTCCATGCACAACAAACATTTCTTAAAATATGCCAAAATAATTTGATTTTGTTCTCTATTTCTGATTTTTACTGTTCACGCTAGGAGCATTTAAGCCCGGGTGTAGAAAGGTACTTCGCCTTGAAAGATTTCTTTTTTTTTGTGAAGTTACCTAGAGGGAGATGTGCATGTAAGATCAGGATCGATTTTTCGTATACTCTGTACGTCTCGTACCCAGCCGCCGCCTCCAACGTAGCCAGCCGCCGCCTCCCCAAAACTAGGGTTCTTTGCCTCCCACCGGCGCCGGCGCCGGTCCGTCCCGTCTCCGGTGGCCTTAGGGCCATGGAGGCGGAGTGGATCTCGGCCCTTGCCGGTGGGAGGGCTCCGCTTTCATATCTTTTTTCGAACTTTGTTAGGGTTTGTGTCCTGGTCAGGAAGGCGAGACGGCGGCGGCTCCCTGAAGATGGAATAAAGGTCTCCCCGTCTAGTCCCCGTTCCGGTGATGTGTCTAGCATCATCGGTGGGCGTGTGGAGGTGTGTCTCCGGCGGATCTGTCTTTGGTGGATTTGCTCGGATCTGTTCGTCGTTCGTCTTCGTTCGTGTGTCTTCAGGTTGGATCCTTTTGATCTACAGTCTTCATCTGCGGCGGTTGCTGTTCGTGCGTTGGTTCCATGGGGCCTTAGCACGACGACTTCCGATTGTCTACTACAACAATGTTTGCGGCTCTGTCGATGGAGGGCACGATAGCGGCGCGCGCCTTGCTCGCTTCGGTGCTTGTAGTCGTCGCTAGGTGGTCTACGGTTCTGGATGTAATTTTTATTATTTCTAGTGTCTGTTGTACTACCATGATTGAAGATGAATAGAATGAAAGTTTTTCCGCAAAAAAAAAAAAAAAAGATCAGGATCGATTCAGCATGCATGTATACAGGATGCATGTATACATGGATGCATGATGCTTGTCTTGACTCTTCTTCGTTTAGTGAAGCTTTGCACTTTGCCCTTTTATCTCTCGTCATCATGTTTGGAGGCGATCATGCATGGATGGGTGGTTTTTTAGGGCGTGCGTGGGTAGCAGCATAAACCAAACGAAAGCCAATTCCTACTCGACGGCCGTTGCACCGGTTAAAGGCATCAGTGCAAATTGGCGCGCACCCTCTCCATGTTGGGCCAGCCCGTTTATCCTTTGTTTTCTGTTTTAAACTGCAAAACGGTGACACGCGTATTTCATTCGATTCCGTGACTGCTCGTTTCGTCATAGCTCTGGTAGCCACCTAGACAACCCACCTAACATGATTTTTTCCCTAAAAAACATGATTTGTTACATTCGTCTTCTTTCTTTCTTCTTTCCTTTTTTTATTATTTTCCATTTTATTTTTTCTCCTTCATTTCTTCTTTCGTTTTTTTTCAAAATGTATGAACATTTTCTTACCATAATCGATGTATTAGTTTTCAAAATCTGGTGACCTTTTTCTCAAAATTGGTCAAAAAATTTAAAAATCCGTGTACATTTTTTGAAATCTATGAACCTATTTTCAAAATCAAATAACTTTTTTCAAATTTGTAAACTTTTTTTTATTGAAATTGATGAACTTTTTTCAAATCAATGAACTCTTTTTGACAATCCGGTGAACTTCTTTCAAATTGGTGAACTTTTTTAAATAAACGAAAAAATATCAAAATTGATGAACTTTATTCAAAACCGTGATTTTTCAAAATTCAGTGAAGTTTTTTTCAAAATGGATGAACTTTTTTGATTTTGTGAACATTTATTTGAAAATCTGTGAAATTTTTTCAAAATCGATGAACTTTTAAAAAAATTGTGAATACTTTTTCAAATTTTCCTTTCTTTTTTTCAAATAACTTGTGCTCTAACTGAAACAAGGGTCAAATAGCTCTGTTTTCTCCAGCTAGAATCGCGGCCAACTAAAGGCGACCCAGCCGGTCTTCTCCATTTTTTTTTCTTTTTTCGTTTCATTATGTTTCATTTATTTTTTTCTTCTCTGATTTTTTCATTCTTTCTTTATTGTTCTCTGATTTGTTTCATTCATTTTCGTTTTCTTTTGTTTCATTTCTTGTTTCTTCTCTGATATTTTTCATTATATTTCTTTTTTCTTCTCTGATTTGTTCCATTCTTTTTGCATTTTTTTTCTTTTTATTTCGTTTTTTCTTTTGGCTTTTCTTTGTTTCTTTTTTATTCTGTATTCTTATATACATGATCAACATTTTTTCAAACACTTGTTCAAGATTTTTAAAATATTTGTTCAACATTTTTTTAAATGTTTTTTCATTTTCAAACACTTGTTCAAAAAATTCAAATACTTGTTCAAAAATTTGATATACATGATCAACATTTTTAAAATACTTGTTGAACATTTTTTCAAACGCTTTTTCAGTCTTTTTCAATACTTGTTCAACATTTTCAAATGTTTTTTGAAGAGTTTTTTGTAATATATATATATATATATATATATATATATATATATATATATATATATATATATATATATATATATATATATATATATATATATATATATATATATATATAGGAAAATCCATCCTGCCACCCGTGGCGAAAAAATTTGAGATCGAGTGCTACACCGGGAAGGGCTTGACGAAAGAAACAGTGGAACAACGAACCTTACCCCTTTTATAGATAGGAGAGACTACTAATACCCAGTTATTTGAGGCCACTAAATGTTTGGGGGCCTTGTGCGGTCGTCCACCCTTGCCACCTTCATCGACGGGCCTAATGATAGATAACGAGGAAATCAACTAAACTTAACATGATTGCTAGCCAAGAACCCTTTAATTAACCATGGCACGGGAATACATAGGAAGCCTAAACACTAACATATCATGGGCACCCCAATCAAACCCACATAGGCTAAATGTCAGTCGCCTTAAAAGTAAATTAGGTTAGTTTTTGTTTTAGTCAGACAACTTTTTGTTTTTCATGTGTGCATGCTTATGTTTTATTTTTGTTATTAGCACTATTGCTATACGTCAAGCAACTGATTTTTTATTGCTGGTCAATCAAT
This sequence comes from Aegilops speltoides, assembly GCA_021437245.1. Classification (NCBI taxonomy): domain Eukaryota; kingdom Viridiplantae; phylum Streptophyta; class Magnoliopsida; order Poales; family Poaceae; genus Aegilops; species Aegilops speltoides. Next base: position 439,476,154 of record CM038141.1, read on the forward strand.
CTATAGTTGTTGATTCAAGGTGCTTTGTGATACGTGTGTGGGAGGTTATCATGTACTCCCTTCGTCCCATAATATAAGATCTTACTACATCCAGTATACTCATATATTGGAAATTATGAGACGGATGGAGTATTTGACAGACGATGTTGTTATTTCAATCGATTTTTTTTCCTTTCCTTGCCAAGTGCATACATGCATGTCCTCTGTTCGTCCCTTTCTATATTCACATGCATGAATGAAACGAACGCCAATTTATGTGTGTGAGCATGTGTGTGTGTGTGTGTGTGTGTGTGTGTGTGTGTGTGTGTGCACTTATTTATCCTTATGCATACTTTTTCTATTATGTCAATTTTGGTATGCTTATTCTTTGCATATAACAAAAAGTGTAATTTAAGTGCAAAGTTGTGTGCAAGAGTATTTTTCAAAAAATAATTTTTCTTCCTTCTTAAAAGGTAATAACAATGGGATTAATTGATTTTTCTTAGAAAAAAACATCAATGTCTGATATTGTTTTATTTTTCTATTACAGTTCTTTTTTAAGGGCAACACCAATCACTACTAGGGAAAAGCCTATACACAGAATCTTACCGTGCCCCCCGGGACATGCCATAGTAGTAGCGCGGGTTTTTAACCCTCGCTACTACTAAGTTGATAGTAGTAGCGCTGGTTTTTAGCCCTTGCTACTACTAAGTGGTGCCATAGTAGTAGCGACGCGTAAAAACCCGCGCTACTAGTAAAGGTCCCATTTTTAAACTCTACCCCCCCCCCCCCGGATCGCCTTTTCAGTTTTAAAATAAAATAAAAGAAAATGATGAAAATGTCAAAAAAAATAAAAGAAAATAAGTTTCCCATGTGATATGTGGTCTAGTTGTTGGGAAAATTTGCAAATATGAATTTCGACTTTATTTGCAAAATCTCTTGAGAATTTGTAAAAATAGGCATAACTTTTGCATACTAACTCAGATGAAAAAGTTTTTTATATGAAAAATCATCTACTCGAAAAGTTATATCCAAATTTAACCCGGGGAACCCAGTTAAACATTTTCAAAATCCTCAAAAACCTAACAGAAAAAAAGTTACGGGGCTTTTAAGATCAGCAGGCAAAAAAATTCATCAAATTTCAGTTTTTTTTAATTTTTGTTATATCTGGTCAAACTATGGTCAAAATAATTATTCCAGAATATTAGTGTTACTAAATAATTATTTTAGTTTTTTTGAATTTTGGTCAAATCTGGTCAAACTATGGTCAAATCTGGTCAAACTATAGTCAAACTCTGGTCAAACTAATTATTCAAGAAATATTTGTGTTACTAATTTTTTAGAACAATAGTTTCAAACTCAAACAGTGAAATGTGTGACTTCATGCTCGAGCTAAATTCCTGAGGTTAATAGGATTGACATCTTACTAATGTCAGGAAAACAACAAGTGCAGACTTGGAACGAGGGAGAATAGAACCCAGAAGTTAAGCGTGCTCAGGCTGGAGTAGTGAGAGGATGGGTGATCGTCCGAGAAGTTAGATGATTTAAAATGATGAGGGGTGATTAGAGATTAAATTGAGCAGCGATGAGGGGTGATTAGAGATTTGAGGTTAAAATAATTCAAAATTTTGAAAATCAGGGAAAAATTCGAAAAATAATTCAAAAAAAAATCAGAGATTGGAGATTAGTAGTAGCGCGGGTTTTTACCCACGCTACTACTAAAGGACATAGTAGTAGCGCGGGTGGCACCCGCGCTACTGCTATACGTTAGCTGTAGCGCCTTATTAGTAGCGCCGGCCCCCGCGCTACTAATAGGCCCAAAACCCGCGCTGCTACTAGGCTTTTCCCTAGTAGTGAATACCACTAATTCAATCCTTCTTAGAGAATTTCTTTTTTGCAAAAATTTCATTATAATATGTTTATTCTTACAACTTATACAGAAGTGCAGTTTATGTGTAAATTATGTGCAAAACTTGTTATTATTTGTTGTATTTCATTTTCCTTATTCTTAAAGAGTAATACCTATATCACTAATTTATTCTTCATGAGAAAATGTCATTTTTTTCTATGTGTAAGTATGCACCCAAGTACTCTATAATATGTGTGTAAATTATGCTAGAGCATCACTAATTCACCTGTTCTCACAAAACTTAATTGCGTTGATATTTTTTTAGTTTTTATATCATTTTCATTCTTCTTTAAGGGTAATAACAATGGCACTAATTCATTCATTTTTAGAAAAGTCTTTTATCTGTTTAAAATCATCTGTTGTATGATTATTATTGTATATTTTGTGCAAATTTGTCATTTTTTATTTTTATTTTTTATTATCTTCATTGACATTTCTTCACTCCTCCCTAGAAAACTACATTATTTTGTTTTTTAATTTATATCTGTTTATTTACTTTTTAATGGTAATAATGCCAATGCCACTATTTCATTCTTCCTTAGAAAACTTAATTATTTTGATTTCACTTCAGTTTTATTTCTTTTATTTCTTATTAAAGGGTAATCGTATGCCACCAATTCATTCTTCCTTATAAAAATTCATTGTTTTGATTTTTTAGTTTTATTTAATTTTCTTTCTTCTTAAAGCCTAATACCAATTCCACTAATTAATTCTCCCTTATAAAAATTCATTGTTTTGATTTTTTAGTGTTTATTTTTTTCTTGTTTAAAGGGAATACCAATGTCACTAATTCATTCCTCTTAAGAAACTTCTTTTTTGCATAAAATCCACTATTTATATGATTATTCTTGCATATTATAAAAAGCTTAATTTCTGTGTAAATTGTTCGTTACTTTTTTCATCATTTGATTTCATTTTATTTTTTCTTGAAAGGGCAATTTCAATGCCAATAATTCATTCTACCTTATAATTGGTAGGGTAGGTGTTGGCTACCATCCACCTGAACTTGCCAATATTTAGTCATGACTATACACTTAAGTCTTTTTTGGGATTATAGCCAATTTTTTGGCACGCCAATGCTCCTTCAACCACTCTAGTTCAATTTTATTGCCAATATTGGGAAAATCATAGACTAGAGAAACCTTGATAAAAATCTTGCCTAGCCAAATATTTGGCAAGGCTAGTTTGGGCTAAATTCATATACACCCGTTGTATTTATGTTGTTGGTCAAAATTCAAAGCTTACGAATAACGAGGATCTTACCTGGTCATCCCAGTCCCCCCCCCCCCTTCTTTCCTTGAGCTTGACAACCCAGGGACTACACGTTTGTATCATCTTCCCCTTAGCTATCATCTCATGTGATATTCAAAGAACCGCTGAGTCGGATCTCTCTTATAAGCACACCACAACACAAAACAGACCAAATTATAAGTGAGAAATGGTTCAGGGTAGATAAACACTATGCATTACTTAGGTACCTAGTCAAGAAGACAACATTCCTCATCGTCTAAGAATGAAATATACATTAAATTGCACATCATCTACACTACGCATGCCTTGGTAAAAGGATCAAATAACATCTAGTCCAAGTAAACAATAGCAACTAGAAACAAGCAACTAAGTTCCAATGCCACACTTCTCATCAATTTTTTGACATTTAGGATCTGATTGTTATTTAGCAAGCGTAAGTAAGCAATTGCAATCTTCAAATTTTGTCATCAACATAGATCATAACCATGACATCTTATTGAATTCATGCTCCAGCCAACTCATCCAAAAGTCTGAACTGATGGAGGGAGGCGGGCAATATATTTCAACACTCCCCCTCACGTCTAGGCTATTTTAGTCCTTAGACGTGGGATCGATGTAGGCCACAGAATCATTTTATTTAATACTGCGTTGGCAGGGTCTTGAACTCAAGACCTCTTGGCTCTGATACCATATTGAATTCATGCTCCAGCCAACTCATCCAAAAGTCCGAACTGATGGAGGAAGGCGGGCAATATATTTCAACACATCTAACAGAGCCTAACCATCCACAAACCGAATCAATGATCATTAAAAGATAGCAACATCGAGCTATAGCCTGAACATGTAGTGCCATAGGCCAGACGACCACCACAAAACACAATCACTAGATCATCGGCTCGACGGCCGGAGCCGAGCACAGCATCAGTATGGCCATAGCTCGAAGAATAGGTCCCAAGTAAGTGGTACAGTATGACAGAGCAGACAGAGAAGAAAGAAGAGACCAATGACTCACCTATGTAAGTGGTAGCCGAGGAGGCAGTCGTGGAAGCCGAGGCCGATATTACGGGGAGTCATCAACCCCACCGCCATGTTGGCACACCACCGTGCATACATCACAAAGATCTAGTAGTTTTGTGATGCTCAATTCAAACAAATAAACTTAAGAAGACAACACTGGCAGAGTCCATCTTGCCTGGTCTCCACCTACCCTCGCTCCATACTCGGGCTCGCCGGGCACACCGCGGTTGGTCGCAGCGTTCCCTTCTCAGCCTCGGGGCTGCATCTTGCTTTCTAGCAAAATCGGCTGACGCAGCGAAAAATAATTGCACCCACATGAACAATTAATAGCAAATGCGAAAAAAACAAATGAGCATGATATATGGTTTCACGTACAATGCACCACGAACAGTATGTTGTATTACGGTGGAATTGACGATGATCTATACGTCGTATTACGGTGGAATCGACGATGATACGTACTGTACGTTACAATACACTTACACACGATGAAGTACATCAACGATGCTGCCTCACACTAGGTACATTCACCTCGCCATTTTCGGGTAGGTGATCTGCAGATGTAGCCGCCCTCGCCCATGTCTGCCCCCCACGAGTTCTTCACGATCCACTACTTGACCCCTGCGTGGACGACGTAGCCGACGACGGTGACGGCGTGAGCGAATGCTGTCCTGCACGGGCCCGAGTAGACGCCAACTGCATGCCGCTGCCAACCTCGATGGCCACGCCAATGGGCTGCCCGGCAACGGCGCGCTGCATTTCGGGCTCGTTCCTGGTTGGGATCACGCCGCTGCCGCTGATCTGGACGACGTGGTGGGCGGACTTGGCGCGGTTGCAGGGGCCCCTCACCGCCGTGTATGGGTAGTCCGCCTCCGTGGTAAGGCCGCGGTCGCGGTTGGACCCGCCATCGTACTGGTCGCCGTCCACCATCTGCTGCTCCGAGAGCGACACTAGCTTCCCTGTCTTGATCCAGTTCAGGGTCTCAATCGTCGCAACTGTCACGAACGCCCAGCAGCTGGCTGCATCCATTCATCCAGGGACAAAACAATGGTTAATCACCGTGCATGCTTCACAAATCACAGGCTAAGGTTGAACTGGGAGGTTTTCAGTTTCAGAAAATTTTCAGCACCAACCGAAATCATTGAAATTCAGTGAATTTCGGTTTGCGTTTGGTCCAAAAGGCCAAAATATTAATTTGAACTTAAATAGATATTTAATCTTCATGTGTACTACTGAAATTGCTGAAATATTTTGGCCAAAAGGTAAATATTTCAAAGACTAGTGAAATTAATGAAATGCAGTGAATGTCATGGAAATCCCACTGAACATGAAAAACATGCTGGATCAAGATGGGGATCTATCTTTACGTACAGCATGATGAGCTTCGGGACTTGGGCAGCGTGACGGCGCCTTTGGCCCTCCAATCCATGTTGGGCGGAGGCGGAGCCTCCAAGGAGTTATCCTCACCGCCAGACGACCACAGATCGGCGTTGCCACCGCCTGCGGCCATCGTGGTGCCCGTATCACTGGCGCCATCGTAGGACGAAGCATACCTCGCCAGGAACTCGTCCCGGGTGAGGTCGGCGAACTCGTTCTCGCTGAGCTCGTAGGTGAGGTCGCCGCACCGGTTGGTGGCGTCGATGTACTCCACGTTGTGGCGGTACACCTGGAACCGCCGCAGCCTCTCCTCCATGCTCAGGTAAGACCTGTTGTGCGTGGCCTGCCACTGACGGAACCTATCCATCATCAGCATGTCGCCCACGTCGACCGACATCGCCGGCAAGGCGGTGAACAGGCCGCGCACCAGCAAGATTACAGTGATCGCCGGCTATGCGCTGGGAGAGAAAGCCATGTCGACCGAACGATCTATGCACACTGGCTTGCGCTCAAGCATGCATGTGAAGACGTGTTTTTATAGCACTCGCCGGTGGCGCGCGAGAACATGTCTTTCGCCGGTGTCGGGGATGAGCCCATCGGCCTGCGACGAGTGCATGCAATGCATGTCGCAGGTGCTGGCGATGCACGTAGCTCGTAGAGGAATGGTAACGAGCCACATTTTCTCTTGGTCTTGTCATGCAGCGGTGCATACCATATGTGCATGTGTCTTGGCACACGAAATGGTGTTGGTCGGTTAGGTTGCGTTGCCGTGCACACTAGCTAACATATGAGTGGCGACTGCAATGTACCGGTTTGTCTACCACCTTAGCGCACCTTCGCCTTCCAGTTCTGTCGATGAGCACGTCGTCAGCCTGTAGTATTAATCTTTAGAGATAAAATGTCACAGGATCTTAAGCCTAGCACTAGAACACCTAATGTACATATGACAATGAGATAAAATGTCACAGGATCTTTAGATTTGAGATTTCTTACGGGTATCGAGCGAAGTGCAACCTTTGTGTAGCTCATGGTTTACACCTTTGCGTTATGTCGTTGGCAGCAGTAGCGCCGCCCGCACTCACGTTGCGGTAGCGATAGTTGGCAGTGGAGATGGTCTTCGCCTCTCTCAGCACTACATTAGGATCGACAGTTAGAGGGTACCCCACATCTACCATGTAGAAATCGTTGGATTAAACCGATGGGGTCCTTTTCTCCTTCTATATTAGGTGTGAGAGAGTTGGGACTAAAACTAAAAGAGAAAAGTATGCTTTTCCTCCCTTAACTTTTGGTGTAGTCTAGATTTAGTCCTTCAACTTTAAAACCGGACAACTTACACCCCAAATCGTGATGCTCCGAGGGAAACCCTAGATCTAGGTCTACCGGATTGGACGATGATGGCACCTTCAATGTCGTTATCCCTCCTGAGGGCATCGTTTTGGAGCACGTGCTGGCTGGAGGGGACAAGAGGAGGAGCGGTGTTACATGTACCGCAAGGCCAATGGCGGATCCCGGCGGCATGGTGCCGCGGAGTTTCGGTGATGGGCGCGTATTGAAGATGGACTCGTGCAAGAGGAGGAAGCCGTCTAGCGTCTTGGTGGTGTTGATGGCAGAGAGGCCTGGCAAGGTTGGTGCATCAGTTCTGCTCCGAGGATGGACCGAGGGAAGATGGAGGTGGCGGCCCTTGCAGGATGCGGTGCTCGCTGGGAGTGTGGCAGACCGGTGTGGGACCCGATCCAGGTAGTGGCTTGGATGGACACCCTGCTTAAGATGTTAGGCTTCGGTGCGATATCTGTTTGGTATTAGGCCCGAACATTCGGCACCCCTTCATCAAAGGGATAGGAGTAGCAACGGTGTTACCAAGATGGTGGCTTCAGGCTTATTGATGTATCACCTTATATGGTCTTTGTATATAATTAATAATATGGTTGCATGCATCGTCCAGATGCAGAGGCCGGGGGTACATCCTCCTTTTCTAAAAAAGAAACTATTGAAACCGGACAAAATTCGTCCTTGGACTCGATTTTGACCGGTTTTGATGCTAACTCGCCCTGGTTTTGACCGTTCTGACTCAGATTCATGTACTTTTCAAAATCTGCCTACTTTTTTCAAGTCCGCGTGCTTTTTCCAAACTACTTTTTCCAAATCGGCACAGTTTTATGGGAAAAATCATCAACTAATAAAAAGTACGCAAACTAGAATAAAAGTACGTGGATTTGAAAAAAAAAATACACTAACTTGAAAAATGTACACTGTTTTGTAAAAAATACGTGAAAATTACGCAATAATTACACGAACAATACATGAATTATAAAAAATATAAATATGCATGGTTCGTCAAACAGTGCACTAACTTGAAAACAGTGGGTGAACTTGGAAAAGTACGCGGATCATAAATAAGTACATAAATTTTAAAAGAGTCCCGGGATTTGAAACAGTAAGCCGATTTGAAAAAATTATGCAAACTTGAAAAAATTACACGTACTTGAAAAAAAGTACGCGAATTTCAAAAAAGTTCACGGATCTGAAAAATAAGCGGTTTTAAATAAAGTATGCGTATTTGGAAAAGACGGATATAAAAAAGTACGTGAATTTTAAAAAAATTGATGGATTTGAAAAATTACACGAATTTGAGTCAATGCCGGTCAAAACCGGGCGAGTCAACACCAAAACCGAGACCAAGGACAAACCTTGTCGCGTTTCAATAGTTGGGGCTGCAAGTTGTCCGGTCTCAAAGTTGAGGGACCAAATTTAGACTCGGACAAGAGTTGATGGATGAAAAATATACTTTTCTCAAACTAAAACTGTTGGTTGGCACCGCCTATCACATGATGCATCCGTACGTGGGGTGTGGTGGGCCACATCCCATTGACTTTCTCTCTCATGATTGTTAGCAAGATCATAATCGCACATTCTCCCTCTTGATTGTAGGGCTAACAAACATCATAATCCCACTCTCAATAAAAGAACACACCCAGGTAAAGTGTTACAATGACCAATGAAATGCCATTGAACATCGGTACCATTAGTAAATCAGGCATCTCGAAATGGAAAACATACCTCTTCATGGGAGTTGGTTGATTTAAAGGTCTAGATTTCCATAATTAGAAGGCTTTCCAAATCCATGTTGACAACATAACCATAAAAAACGGGCAGCAAGTCTTCAACAAGAGGAACCGCAAAACTTATATATAAATTGAACATCATATATCTTTCATCCTGGATTCTATCTTTCACAACATGGAACATAATGTCAACGGTTACTCACATAGAGGAGTGTGTGATCATAGCAGTGAGTGGTTTTAGAATTGTTGTCTATCACTCTTAACTTCGGCAAAAATATACTTTCGACATATAACTTGCTCAGTAGCCTAGTACATGCCAAAAATAGTTTGCATCGTAGATGATGGTGTGGTTGTCCTTTAGGAACTTTTCCACGATATAGCTCCTTGTGTGAGGGTGCGGATGAAACATGGTGTGGAATTCTTAATTTCCACATACCTCACCAAAATAATGTCTGAGTAACCCACAAGTATGAGGTTACCAAACTCATTATAAATGAGCATGTAACATTCATCGTCTTGCATATACATCAGACCTTGACAATGCTTTCCAGTGGTCCAGTTCTGATTAAACACAATTTTGCCAAGTATCCCGATCATAAATAAGAGGGTGCTTTCATGCTTAATATGTAAGATGTTTTCGACAGATGAAACATAAGGAACCAACATTATCTAATCAGTTTATAATTGGTTCCTTGGGCACCCAAATGTCCAACTTTATCACCCTTAAGTTTAGGAGCAAGTGAGGCAGAGTACTTGCACATAACATATGTCTTTCGTATTATGTCCACGTATGTAATCATAATAGCACTTATACTTCTTTTGGACATATGTATCGATGAATCTACATACAATTAATGCACGAGACAACGCCAAGATCCTTTTAACTCAAAACTCATGGTTTATCCAATGAGCTTTCATCTAAATGAGGTGGTGAACTTCATCCCCGGACTTAGTCTCAACGCATGTCTTATATCAAAAAATAACTTCCTCAGATAACATGCCTTATGTTCTTATTTTTTTCTCAAACAATGAGCCAGATAAACATTTCTTAATTAAGTCAACATAAGCGCATGTCATGATGGTAACACAAACATCTTGAAAATTCCTTAGTCCGGACAAGAGGAAATATGTCATACGACAAATCTCAATCATTTTAACCTTTCAAGATTGCCCTTAGAGTCATGTTTGGATTTGTAAACCATTTTTAGCCTACCATATTTAACCCATTGAGGAAACTATGTAAAGTTTCATACACCGTATAAGAGCTCATAGCCTTCATCCCACATGGCACCAAGCCAATAAGATGAACATTCACACACATTATTTATCATAGGGAAATGATGAGGGTGAAGACTAGGTGTTGCATTAGTTATTTCAGAATCCTCAATCCACCAGATGTGTAGGAATAAACATCTCATGGATCGTCAATTGCTCCTCAAGATTTGTGTTCCTAGGCTCAAGTTCCCAGTGATTACTTTATTCTCATAGAACATGTATTATGCTCTAGAGTCTAGTGTCTTAACAAGCATATTTCGTTCTAATCCACATTACCATGGGGCAGGAGATGAAAAAGAACTTAAAGAAGTGTGACACATGATTATCAACAAAGTTGGTCACAAATATAATCATACGCCACCTACTACAATAATATCATTACTGGCATAAGAACAACAAAATTGCCACTTTAGCATCAATGTGTGCTTCATATTATTCATAAAGGGGTAAGTACTTGAGAGGGTCATCGAAAAAAGATAAATAGGCTAGAAATTACCATAAAAATTAGAAACATCCGACCGTTTACTTTAATAGACTAAAATTATATAGTCATCGAGAAGATTTCAAGTAAAAAATTACCACCATTGCTATTATATTTATAATGGCGTTCATGCTTCGATCCCTTTCTTTTTTAGCACCATGTGGACGTTGCATGGATTCTCAAAAGGGAAAAAAATGATAGACACATTCACCTAAAAAATGTTGTGGCTGAAGCCAGCCTAAATTACCCGCAAAAAAAGTCCAGTGTAGCTTAAATTAAATTTATCTGATATAGAACACTCATATCAATAAAAATGGGTTGAAGTATTTACTAGAAAAATGGCACCCTGCCCACTTTAACCAATGCCGAATCGACAACCTATGTATAAAAAAGAGGAAGAAAATTGGATTTGAAGAGAAAAGAATTATATTAATTACCATTTTCTAATTATTTATTTAGATTTTCTTAATGAAATTGTTATATGCACCCATCCCAACCCATAAGAGGCTACAGACTAATGCACTTTCTCCTTCAGTCACCATCTTCCTTCGTATAAGTTACACACACACACCCTCATCCTGTAGACCAAACAATGTAGTCTGTTAAAGAGCGCTTGCAGACGCTTACGAGCTTGACAAGCTTTAAAAGAAGAGAGTGATACATGGTTTTTTGCTTGTTAAGCGTAAAGAGCTTAACGAGCCGAGCCTTAACAAGCATATGCTTAACGAGTCGAGCCGAGCAGCTAGTTAATCCACCACACCTACACCCCACTAGTAATTGAGACGTCTTTTTTCATAAATATTGGGATAATATAATGGCGTGTATGACATGGTTAAACACTGCTAGTAATTGGGTTACTAGCGGCGTGTATGACATGGTGAAACGCTGCTAGTAATTGGTTAATAGCGAGTGCGGGGTGCGCGCACTGCTAGTATTTCTGTTATTAACGTTGTGCTTGTAACCAGTTATCAGCGGCGCGATACTAGCAGCGTGTGCGTCGCATGCCGCTAGTAAGGGTTTTAGCGCGCTGCTAATAAGGAGGCTTTGTACTAGTGTAGCATTATAGAACACCTAATGTACAGATGACAAAGAGATTTGGAATTTCTTACCGGTATTGAGGGAAGCCTTGTTTTTGCTCGATGCACCCTTTGGCATAGCTCATGGTTACACCTTGCGTTCTCCAGCAACATGAAGATGGTTGGGGAAAGGAGCAGGAGCAGGGAGACGTCGTTGGTAGCAGTAGCGCCGTCAGCACTAACCTTGCGGTGGCTGGTGGTCGGGATGGTCTTTGCATCTCTTAGCACCACATTAGGATCGACGGTTAGAGGGAACCCCATCTACCATGTAGAAATCGTTGGATTAACCGGTAGGGTCTTTCTCCTTATATATTAGGTGCTAGAGAGTCGGGATCAAACCCAGAATCCCATTGATTTTCTTTTTCTTGGTTGTTTGTCAAGATCAAAATACAACACAGTCATGGCTCGCCCTAGTGTGGCTTGTCTAAGATGTGGCTTGAACCAAACACCCATCTAAGTTGCTTAAACTTGATTAACCTTAAGTGTTGCAACCTTAGGTTAAACGTAGTCTCAAACCAAATGACCGCTACATACACCGTCCAAGTAGCAGGTCGTTATGCCCACGGTGCCGGTTGTGGTCATGACGTCCAACAAAGCACCTGGTCGCCAAGAGGTGATGTTCGCGATCTAGTTGGTGCATCCGTCGTCACATGTGCCGGCACAATCGATGTGTGCGATTATTCGGCCGTGGTTCACGTCCTAGTCGGTCTCAGCATGGGGCTTCATCACTGCTAGGGAAAAGCCTAGCAGCAGCGCGGGTTTGGGCACCCTCAGTAGCGCGGGTACCGGCGCTACTAATAAGGCGCTACAGCTAACGTGTAGCAGTAGCGCGTGTTGACACACGCTACTGCTACACACGAATTGCTGCAGCGCTGTTTAGAAAAGGACGCTACTGGTATTATCTGCAGCGCCGTTTTGGTGTAAGCGCTCTTCGGTAAGCCGCGCTCTTGCTAAATCCCCTCGCTACTACTAGTTTTATTAGTTTTTTCCTGCAGATTTGTTTTTATTTGTTTTGCATTTGAATAGGCTTTATACAATAATCTTTAGCATATCATCCACATACAAATGTAATCATAGCATATACATACAATTAGTCTCATCAAATCATGTCATCATCATAATCATCATCCAACACAAAGTGGTCTCTCGTCATCAATCTCGAAAATAGCGATACAAGTCTCGATTACTTGCAAATACATCGTCATCCATCTAAACAATGATATACATGAGAATAGCTATCACTTTGAGTACATGAGTTCGTATCCCTCTCTCGCATTAGCGTGAACCTAAACTAAGTACTGCGTGTCGCTCGGAAACCAAAAACCGGTACACCTGGGCCTGACACTCCGGCCACTTGTCGTATATATACTCCTGGCGTAGCACTTCTTCGCCATTTATGATCTATGCACCTGCATCGTCACATGAGTCGATGATATGCAACATATATAGTTGAGCAACACAAAGAGACAGACTTGGCAAAAATAGAAACAACATATCATAAGCATAAATAACAAAGTTCATCGTACCCAAATGACCTAACTAGAGTGATTTTCGCTAGTCGAGGAGGACGGTTTAATTACATCACAAATAAAGTTTCACCGTGCATAACTCAAAGTTTTGTCATAAAAGAAACTATGGACTAAACGGACACATTGTCATATATCGATAATCACTCCATCATGTCGTGCCATCCATCCAAGTCAGGGAGATAGTCATTGAGCTTTGTGAAAGGCTTCATGTCGAGACGCTGAGAGGCTATCCATGTTCGGACGTCTTCCCGCGACATTTGTCCTTCTGCATGGAACATCCCTGTTTTTCCGACGACCTCATTCATGATGATTTGGGCAAGTTCGCTGGATGTTATAGAACTCAGCTCAAGTCGATGATCCTCGATATCTCCTATGTCCTTTGCCCATTGCGAATATGGGCATCGCTAGATCTAGGTGCCATGTGAAGGTTACGGTGATCCCGTCGGTACTCCAAAGATGTGGTGTAGGACATAGAATCCATCATTAAGAGAATCGTTCGGTTCTTTGGATGCAGCAGAAGTCGGTCTTATGATCAAGGCGTGCTGCCGCCCCTTTTCTTTTTGTCCCTAACATCTCCACCCCTTGCTTGGTAGTAAAACATAGCACTGTCGAGAACATCTTTGATGTGGGTGTAATCCTTTTTGTGAATGTTCTTCGACGAGTCCAAGTAAAGAGCGTGGGAGAATCAGGGGTAGAGGATGATGAGGACGGCGCGCCCGCCGCTGCGCAAAATAAGTATACCTCAAATTAATTAGCCTCCACCGTGCAAATGAATTATTGAAATCGAAGGAAGGATAGCAGCGCGGATGACTTACACGGGATGATAAGGCACGAGAATTGAATCGCCTCCTTGTCCTTATTGGCGAGCATGAAACTGACGATGTAATCCCTCGCGTATTCACGATGCTGTGCACAGACTCCCAAGAAGGCCTCGTGCATGTAGTACGGGTCAGCGACACAGATATGAGCTATCTGCTCAACCCCAATGATGTAGCTCATGTGCAAGGCATAAAGGCGGATAAAAGTAAAATCCAGCTTCTTCACGTGAAACATGTCGAATATGTAATCGAATCGGAGGAAGAACTTATCCGCGGGGAAGCCCTCCGACACCGTGCACGCGTCCATACGACGGTCGAGTATCCACCGGTTGTCCTTTCAATATGTTCAACGCCCGGTTGAATGGAGTGTCCCACTTGGGCCTCGCTAATGCCTCAGACGGCGAGTCGCTTTCGGCAGCAATCCGGCGTTGCTCTCTCTGCAAAAGGCACAAGGATCGTTTACAAATATGACTAACGTGTGCAGTCGAATTGATCAGAAACTAAAATTACCAGTAGTCTCATGAACTCCGTAATGACCGGTGTTGTCTCATAAACCTTCTTGATGGGTCCCAGCGGTGGCGGGCCCTCGGGGCGTCCACGCTCTGCGGGGCGGTGAAATCCGCCAAGGGTGCAGGATGCCTGCACTCGCGGCTTCGCGTCCTCCTTAGCCCATTTAGACCTCTTTCCGCCGTAACCACGGCTTCCGAGTGGTGGGTCCCAATGTTCCTCTTTGAAGCCCCTTCATGTACTTAGACTTTTCTTTGGCAGCCGACCTCGCAAGCCTCCTTGAATATTTGAAACTGCTCTTCCGTGATTGTCGGACTTTCCTTTACAATCTCGGAGTAGGGTTCCCGTCGTTGATCTTTGCTTTCACTCGATTTTTCCAGCGCCAACGCGTTGCTAAACTTGGTCATGGCGTGTTTGTTTATCTTCTTCATTGCGGGTTATTATGCGGATCTTCATAATCCTTCTCATTCCGGCCGGGAACAAGAATATCTGGTGTAACTTCTTTAGGAGGAGCTCCTCATATTTTCTATCTTCTTTTGATTCTCATCGTTGATGGTGGCGGTTGTCCGTATGATGCAGCCTATTTGATTGCCGTAGCACGCTGCTGCTTCCTCGGCGCCTTTGGCTCAAAATTGCCGTTGTCCACCTCCGTGACCACCAGTCTAGTAGTCTGAGTTTGTTAGGAACCCGTTGCCTCTTCGCTTCGTTGCTACACGGATCCGCTCCCGAGGCAGCATCGGTCTCGGCGCGGTCTCGATGCGGTCTCAATCTCAGCGCTAGTGTCGGTCTCAAGACCGGTCTGCGTATCGGTCTCAAAGACCGGTCTGCGTGTCGGTCTCGATCCCGATGCGGGCCCAAGAACAACATCTGTTGATCGTCGGTAAAGCTAAAAATTAAATGCGCGCCCGGTAGACGTCGTCATAATCACCGAACCAGCCATGTTTCCTATGATTAAATCTAGTCAATTAATTCTAGACCTAATAAAATGAATAATGACATAAAAAGGACTATTGTTTTGCGGGATGTTGACTCCTTCGTAGTGCGGCAAATCCGGGCACTCGATATGTCCTAGTTTGTAGCACAAGTAATGCCGAAATTCACGGAAATTTCGGCATGACCTTTGCTAAAAAGTGGACAAATCGAGAAATCTGAAATTTGCCGAACGAAATGAATCAACATTCGGCAAAACATAAACCACTCAACATCATTCACAGAAACAACAAAGCCACCACTTGGGCACAATCGAACAACTTCAATGAAAAGATATAACATGACCACTTCAATGAAAAATAAAATTTGCCTAAATTCTTTTCCTTGAAAAATAGTGGTCTTTTGAAAAATCAAAAACCTTTGCCAATCTACTTAACCTAGCTTCTTAATCCAACGAACCTAATTAACCTACCTATTTAACCTAGTTACTAATCTAGTATACCTAGATAATTAACCCTAATTAAACTAGTTAACGCAGCTAGTTCTCTGTCAAAGCCTAAAATAAATTTTTGCACTAATTAACATGGATAATTAACCTAATTAAACTAGTTAACCTGACTAGTTCTCTGTCAAAGCCCTAACTAAGTTTTTGCACTAACCTAGATAATTAACCTAATTAAACTAGTTAACCTAACTACTTCTCTGTCAATGCCCTAACTAAATTTTTGCCCTAAAACCTAGATAATTAACCTAATTAAAACCTGGCTAACCTATGCATGAGAGAGAGAGAGGGGGGGGGCTTCTGAGATGATGGCTCGGTGGTGGCGGCGGAGGCGGTGTGGTGGCGAGGAGGCGGGGCGTCTCCGGTGACGGCGAGGAGGCGGGCGTCTCCGATGACGGCGAGGAAGGTGGCGTCGGCGGCGGCTTGGTGGCGTTAGCGAGGCAGCAGCTGCTCCGTGGCGTTAGGCGGCCGGTGTCGTCGACGGCGCCGCAGCTCTGGCTTGGTCTTGCGTCGTCGTGCAACAGCGAAGTGTGGGGCGACGAATCGGGAGACGGCAATGGCCTTGGGTGGGTTTGAGGATTTGGGGAAGTCTTGGCGGAAGCGGTTTTTGGCTAAGTCAAACTTAGCGGTAGCGCGTTCGCAAAAGCAGCGCTATAGCTAAGTTAGCTATAGCGCTTTCCTCAAAAGCGCTGCTGCTATAGCTAATTTCCTATTCTGTTTCTATAGCGGGGTCTAGGGCACGCACTGCAGCCTACGTTAGCTATAGCGCCTCTTACAAACAAACGCTGCTTGCTATGCCTTCCTCCGATTTTTCACTTTTTCGTTTATTTTGCTTTACATTTTATTTTTCCCTTTCTCCTTTTCTATTTCTTTCATTTTCATTTAAATTTCTATTTGTTTATCATCTTATTTTATTTTTGTTAGTAGTAGCGCTCTTCTCTGAAACGCAGCGCTAAGCGTGTTTCTAGCGATGGCGCGTTTACATTAAGCTCGCTCTTTGCTATCGTAGCCTAGCATTCTACCAATGGGAATATTAGTAGGAGCGCTTTTTTTACAACAGGCGCTACTGCTAAGTTTGTGTCTGTAGCGCGGTTTCTAATAGCTCGCTATTGCTAAATAGCACTAGCGCAGTTTTTTGAACCGCGATGCTGCTAAGATTCTGTGTATAGCCTTTTCCCTAGTAGTGCATGCTTGCGGCCACGATCCTGACGACCTCCATGATTGGCCAGGTCATGCATCGTTTTTGCACTAGTCCGACGCTTCTTCCTAAACCCGGGCATGGGCAGCCCGGCCCGACGACCCGGCCCGAGCCCGGCCCGAAAAACCCGGGCCGGGCCGGGCCAGGCTTGACATTCGGGTCGGGCTCGGGCTTTGTTTTGCAGCCGAAAGATAGTTCGGGCGGGCTCGGGCTTCATTTTTCAGTATTTGGGCGGGCTTTGGGCCGGGCTGGGCTTGCGCGTCGCGCGTACTAAAAACAGCATTCGGGCGGGCTTTGGGCTTCGAGCTTGATTTCGGGCCGGGCTCGGGCTTGAAAATATGGAGTATTTCGGGCTTCGGGCCGGGCTCAGGCTTGAGAAATGAAGGTCGGGCTTTTACAAGCCCGGCCCGAAACCCGGCCCGGCCCGACGTTTGCCTAGGTTTACTTCTTCCTGACATCCCAAAAGTCCACTATGCCTGGTCCTCAAGGAAGGCGCACGCCGGCAAGCGCTCCCACCGTAAAACGTACCCATCCAACTCCATTTCAGGCCAACCAAGTCATCCTTGAAGCGTCTTGGAAGCATGGTGGTCGTTTCTATGAAATCACTGGTTGTTTCTGTTATTTATATTAAGCCTCGCCAAGTGGTGCAGTGGTATGAGCCTAACCAATTCGCACTGTAGACCCGGGTTCGATCCCCAGTCCTCTCTTTCTTTTTCTTTCTTTTTCTCCTTTTCTCTGCTACTAATGCCGGTAGGCAAGGATACTACTGCCTCGCCCGAGTGTTCAAATGTTTTTTTCAATAATTAATAACTTTCAAACTATAACTCCAAATGTAACATGTTATACATAAAAATTCCTTATACATTTAGATTTTAAATGTGCTATTATATTATCCATCTCTAATATTTTCTTTATGATGTAATCTTAATTAATATCTTCTTTATATGGGGTATTTTGGAATCTCTGCTACTAACGCTGGTGGGCAAGGGTATTACTGCCTCGCCCAAGCGTCATTTAGCATATGGGCTGCAAAATGTTTCAGTTTTGACCCAGCTTTTCTATTTTCGGCCAGATTCAAATGTTTTTTTCAATATTCATAACTTTCAAACCCTAACTCCAAATCTAACATGTCACATATGAAAATCCCTCAAAAATATATTTAGATTTTAAATATGCTATTATATTATCCATTTCTAATATTCGTTTTATGATGCAATCTTAATCAATATCTTTTTTATATGGGGTATTTTGGAAAAACTGGCTTAACGTCGATAATTCATAACTTTTCTCTGCTACTAATGCCGGTAGGCAAGGATACTACTGCCTCGCCCGAGCGTTATTTAGCAGATGGGCTGCAAAATGTTTCAGTTTGGGCCCAGCTTTTCTATTTTCGGGGAGATTCAAATGTTTTTTTAATACTTCATAACTTTCAAACCCTAACTCCAAATCTAACATGTTATATATGTAAATCCCTTAAAAAATGTTTAGATTTTAAATATGCTATTATATTGTCCAGTTGTAATATTTCCTTTACGATGCAATCTTAATTAATATCTTCTTTATATGGCGTATTTTGGAATCTCCGCTACTAAAGCCGGTGGGCAAGGGTATTACGGCCTCGCCCGAGCGTCATTTAGCAGATAGGCTGCAAAATGTTTCAGTTTTGACCCAACTTTTCTATTTTCGGATTGATTTAAATGTTTTTTTTGAATAATTCATAACTTTCAAACCCTAACTCCAAATCTAACATGTTATATATGTAAATCCCTTAAAAAATGTTTAGATTTTAAATATGCTATTATATTATCCATTTCTAATATTTCCTTTACGATGCAATCTTAATTAATATCTTCTTTATATGGCGTATTTTGGAATTTCTGCTACTAAAGCCAGTGGGGAAGGGTATTACTGCCTCGCCCGTGCGTCATTTAGCAGATGGGCTGCAAAATATTTCAGTTTTGACCCAACTTTTCTATTTTCGGATTGATTTAAATTTTTTTTTTGAATAATTCATAACTTTCAAACCCTAACTCCAAATCTGACATGTCATATATGAAAATCCCACAAAAATATATTTAGATTTTAAATATGCTATTATATTATCCATTTCTAATATTCGGCTTACAATCCAATCTTAACTAATATCTTATTTATATGGGGTATTTTGGAAATGCTGGCTTAACGTTGATAATTCATAACTTTTCTATGCTACTAAAGGCGGTAGGCAAGGATACTACTGCCTTGCCCGAGCGTCATTTAGCAGATGGGCTGCAAAATGTTTCAGTGTTGGCCCAGCTTTTCTATCTTCGGACAGATTCAAATGTTTTTTTAATAACTCATAACTTTCAGACCCTAACTCCAAATCTAACATGTTATATATGAAAATCCCTCAAAAAATGTTTAGATTTTAAATGTACTATTATATTATCCATTTATAATATTTATTTTATGATGCAATCATAATTAATATCTTCTTTATATGGGGTATTTGGAATCTCTGATACTAACGCCGCTGGGCAAGGGTATTACTGCCTCACCCGAGCGTCATTTAGCAGATGGGCTACAAAATGTTTCTGTTTTGACCCAGCTTTTCTATTTTCGGCCAGGTTCAAATGTTTTTTTTTTTGAATAATTCATAACTTTCAAACCTTTACTCCAAATCTAACATGTCATATATGAAAATCCCTCAAAAATATATTTAGATTTTAAATATGCTATTATGTTATTCATTTCTAATATTACGTTTACGATGCAGTCTTAATTAATATCATCTTTATATGGGGTATTTTGGAAATGCTGGCTTAATGTTGATATTTTTGTTGCCTAATAAATTGAAACATCTTTAGTACACTTTAAAAAACATCCAATCTTTTTGCACAACACCACTTATCATGTTGTTTGTCGTGTGGCATCGTCTAAGATTCAAGGTACTCAGCAATGTTCTCAGGTGTGAGTATGAGGGACAAATGTTTTTTCCGTTGCAATGCACGGGCATGTTTTGCTAGTTATCTTTTAATCTTTATCATCATAACTACGATGAAGGATATATTTTTGGCATGTGTAGAGCGGAGGAACGTGGCGGCTTGTTTTCATATTGCAAGTATCGCTCAAAAAAAATTCTAAGGCTACAACCGTCAAAGTTTATTCTATCATGCCTCAAAGTATTAATCCCTCCGTTTTATTTACTCCGGATATTAGAGTTGACTTAAGTCAAACTTGGTAAACTTTGACCAAATTTATAGAAAAGAATATAAATATTTAGCATAACAAATCTATATGATGTGGAAGTACGTTCAACAACGAATCTAATGGTATTGATTTGTTATTGTATATGTTAATATTTTTGTCTATAAACTTTGTTAAAGTTTGTAAAGCTTGACTTTGACCAAAGCTAATATGCGGAAATACGGAGGGAGTACTTGATTGTCAAAGTGCCTTCATTAGATGGATAGTATTGAAGGAATGCAAGTTCAGCATACAATAACGGTGGTCCTGAAACATTCCCAGTAGGCGAGCTTACTTAGTCGGGAAGGTACGCATGCAGATGCATGACATAGGTACATTCACATTCACGCTCTCGCCATTTTGGGGTAGACAACGTCGAGCGCGATGCCGCAGAGCCCTGGGCCGCCGACGTCGCGGCGCATGCGGATGTAGCCGCTCTCGCCCCAGGTCTGCCCCCACGAGTTCTTGACGAGCCAGTACTTGGCCCCTGTAGCGGCGTCGACGCCATAGCCGACGATGGTGACGGCGTGAGCAAGATTTGTCCCGCAAGGGCCCGAGTAGACGCCGCTCCTGTAGAACTGCATGCCGCTGCCGACCTCGATGGCCACGCCGATGGGCTGCCCGGAGACGGCGAGCTGCATTTCGGGCTCGTTCCTGGGCGGGATCACGCCGCCGCCGAGGATCTTGACGGTGTGATGGGCGGACTTGGCGCGGTTGCAGGCGCCCCTCACCGCCGTGTACGGGTAATCCGCTGCCGTGGTGAGGCCGCCATTCTCCACAATCCAATTGTAAGCCCTGTGAAAGGACCCGCGGTTGCACCCGCCGTCGTACTGGTCACAGTCCACCAGCTGCTGCTCCGAGAGGGACACCAACTGCCCCGTCCTGATCCAGTTCAGTGTCTCGATCGTCGCAACCGTCACGAACGCCCAGCAGCTGGCTGCATCCATTCATTGAGGGACAAAATAGTTAATGATTAACCACCGTGCATGCTTAACAAGGTAAAGTTGAAATGGATCAAACGGGGGATCTATCTTTACGTACCGCATCCTGCGCCTTGGGACTTGACCGGTGTGACGGCGCCCTTGGACCTCCAGTCCCAGCTGGGAGGCGGAGCCTCCAAGGAGCTACCATCGTGGCCACCGGACGACCACAGCTCGGCGTCGCCGCTGCCCACAGGCAACGCAATGCCCGTATCATCACTGGCAGCGTCGTAGGACGACGCGTACCTAGCCAGGAACTCCTCCTGGGTGAGGTCGGCGAACTCATTCTCGCCGAGCTCGTAGGTGAGGTCGCCGCGCCGGTTGGTGGCCTCGATGTACTCCACGTTGTCGCGGTACACCTGGAAGCGACGCAGCCTCTCCTCCGTGCTGAGGTACGTCCGGTTGTGCGTGGCCTGCCACTGGCGGAACCTGTCCATCATCAGCATGTCGCCCATGTCGACCGACGCCGCCGGGAAGGCGGCGAACAGGCCGCGCACCAGCAAGATTGCAGTGATGGCCGGCCATGCGCCACGGGAGAAGGCCATACCGACCGAACGATCTACGCACACTGGCTTGTGCTCAAGCATGCATGTGTAGACGTGTTTATATAGCGCTCGCCGGTGGAGCGCGGGGACATGTCTTTCGCCGGTGTCGGGGATGAGCTCATCGGCCGGAGACGAGCGCATGCAATGCATGTTTGCAGGTGCTGGCGATGCACGTAGCTCGTAGAGGAATGGTAACGAGCTACATTTTCTCTTGGTCTCATGCATGCAGCGGTGCATACATCTGTGCATGCCTTGGCACACGAAATAATGTTGGTTAGTTAGGTTGTCTTGCCGTGCACACTAACATAGGAGTACTGTATATGCCAACTGCAATGTACCGGCACCTAGTGCACCCTGTCGCCTTCCCAGTTCTGTCAATGAGCAGCTTAAAAAAAAAAGTTCTGTCAATGAGCACGTCCTCAACCGTACTGTCCGGTTCATTGACTCGATTTATCTTTGTTAAAACTCTAAATTCACTAGATGATTCCCATTTTTTAGGGGTCACTAGATGATTTCCTACGTGTTACTGAAATTTTGTTGGGACACAATGTACGTCGTTGCCTGAAATTTTTATTTGGGCCAGTCACTCTTTTTTAGCCGGAACATGACCCAGCGTCTTGTGCATGCTAGAGCTATATATCACGGTTTTTTTTTGGTTTCCACTGTTTTGCACGGTTTCCTTTGGTTTTTCTTTGTTTTATTCAGTTACTTCCTTCTTTCCTTTCTTTTTCTTTCGTTATTTCCCCCCTTGTTGTCTTTGTTTCTTTCTCGTTTTTCTTTCTTTCTCTGGTTCTCATCGGGTTTCTTTGGTTTTCTCTTTTTTTTCCTTTTTTTCTGTTTTTTAACACAAGTCTATATTTTTCATATGCATTGTAAAATTTTCTTACACGTTACGAATAATTTCTCTATTCATGTTCAATATTTTTTAAATATATGATTAACATTTTTCCAGATATATGTTTTGATTTCTACTTTAATACATATACTTTGTACATTTTTCATACATATCTAAAACAGTTTTATGCACATTTAACATTTTTAAAATACATGATTAACATTTTTCAACTTTTTATGCGAAGTGTTTTAGGTGTGACCTTGGCGCTTTGGTATGGTGTGATTTTTGCAAAATTGCGCGGCTTCTCACATGTGATGATGGAGACTGACTGCCTGGAGGTGGTAAGCCTCTAGAAATTTCGCCACAATAGCCGGTCTGTTGGGGCACCATTACTGATGGAATTTGCAGAGCTAGCTTCTTCTTTTTCTTCTTTTGATATTCAACATGTAAACAGCCAGCCAATGTACCGGCCCATCTCTGCGCAAAGCATGCTTGCTTGTTGAAAGTCACTTGAAGTTGGGCTGACTCTAGACCATCTTTCCTTCTCACCAGCTTGTTGGCTGATTATTCCACGAACTCATTTGTTGAAAAAAGCTATCCACTTTTGACGCAAAAAATACATTATTAACATTTTTACAAAAAAGTGTCTTCAAAATTTTCTCGAATACATGATAAACATTTTTCAAATACACATTGGTACATTTATGGAATGATAAATAAACCTTTTTTAATTATTCAAACATTTTTCTTACATTGTACAAACACTTTTTTTGAAATTTCATGAACCCATTTATGAAACTCGTGAACATTTAATAAATGTGATGTACGTTTGTTTGAATGCATGAATTTTTTTAATCACATTAATATTTTTTTACATTGTATAAACAGTTTTATAAAATGTCACTTACATTTTTTGGAAATGCGTGACAATGTTAGAAACATTTTTTGTGCACATGACTAACATTTTCTACTTTTTTTATTCACATTTTACATTTATCATATATATCAGAAACATTTTATATACACGTTTCACATTTTTCAAATGCATGATTGACATTTCTCAAATTTTTTTATATAAAGTGTTTTTGTTAATATAATATATAGAATATTTGAAAATATAAACAAATAAATAAATGTGAAGGAATATGGGCCAATGTCAGATGAACAACAAACATGGGCCAATACCAAATGAACAACAAATATGGGCCAGTCCCTGCGGGCAACACATATTCACACCCTTGTTGTGCATACGAAGCTTTGCGCTGCCAGATGAACAACAAATATGGGCCAATGCCCAAGGGCGGCCTGCATGGCAGCATGTCACCTTCCACTCCCAGCAGACCACTTAGATTTGCTCAGACAAGGGTTTTCTCACGCCACCGTCACTGCCGCAATCTGAGAAATTTAGGTCCCCTCACCTCTGGCTGCCATCGTGGCGCTCAGAGGTGGGGGGGTGGGGTGGATCTTCAAGACCTCTATATTCTTCGTCAGCGTCTAGTGATCATCATAGTTTTGTGAGAATAAATTTCCTCACGTT
The DNA here is from genome assembly GCA_021437245.1 of Aegilops speltoides. Classification (NCBI taxonomy): domain Eukaryota; kingdom Viridiplantae; phylum Streptophyta; class Magnoliopsida; order Poales; family Poaceae; genus Aegilops; species Aegilops speltoides. Next base: position 439,500,187 of record CM038141.1, read on the forward strand.
CTTCTGGCAGTGCCATGAGATAGAGAGTTTTATGTCCTCGCAGATCTGATTATTTGAATCTGATGAATTTATGTTGTGTCAAGCTTTTTTTTGTTGGTCTGATTCTTTGTGGTGGTGAAATTTTTCATCGACATCATGGTGAAGATATAATGATTCGATGGCCTGCACTTCTAGGGGATCATCCCTGGCCCAAGTACGTTCATCGACCAAGGTTTCCCATTTTTTTTGGATGGGTGACTCAAGGAACTTTCAAAAATCATTATTGGTAATGTTCGTGCGGGAGAAAGAGTGACAACATCGTTGCTCCAGTTCAATTGTAGCCTCTTTACCAAAGTCGGCATTTCTTCGAGCTGAGATTGATACCATGAAGAAAATATTTTTAAGAGATTTCATCGTAATTCTTAGTCATATGAGTTACTTTGTATTTTCTTGGATCTTAGGTCCAAATCAATGTATCTGTAATTGTTATGAGTATGAATATAATTATAGGGTTTTTTGAAAGAAAACCCATAGATTTGCTAAAAAAAGCAGAACAAGTAGATGCTTTGCATAGTCGAATGCATGCATACTGATTAATCTTTCTTGATGTAGCATGCATTGACTTGGAGGATGAAAGGACTGACCATTGTTACATCTCATGTACACAGTTGACGGGTATATCATGCATTGGTCATGCATGGATCGGTCCCATGTGCATGTCAATTCATGGCTGAGCTTCCATGGATGAAATACGACGCAATGTTCAAAATTACCGGAGGCCTATACATACCATATGTTTTTTCTTGCATATATAGTTTATGTTGGCTTTTGACATTAGATGGATGCATTGTATTGTTTGCATAGTTATACTAATCTAGTACTTGTGGTGGTGTCACTTTAAAGAATAAATGAACAAAATAAAGATATAAAGAAATAAATCCCAAACTAAGTTTTCTAAGGAAGAGTGAATTAGTGGCATTGGTACTACCCTTAGATAAGAAAGCATGAATAAGTGACATCGGTATTACGCTTTGAGAAGAAAGAAAATGAAATATAATTGAAATAAATAATGACAAAATTTGTACACAATTTACATAGGAATTGCATTTTTATAAATATGCAAGAATGTGATTTTTCTGCAAAACTAAGTTTTCTACGAATGAATGAATTAGTGGCATTAGTATTACCCTTAAAGATGAAAGGGAATGAAGAAAACAAATAATGATAAAATTTGCTCACATAATTTATATAACTTTTTACAATATGCAAGAACAAGCATATAATAGTGAAATCCAAAAAATAATTTTTTTAAGAAAGAATGAATTAGTGGCATTGGTATTACCCTTAAATAAAGAAGATATTGAAATAAAAAATGAAAATAAAAAATATATTTTTTAGGAAAGCATGAATTAGTGACATTGGTATTACCTTTGAGAAGAAAGAAAATGAAAGAGAATTGAAATAAATAATGACAAAATTTGTACACAATTTACATAGGAATTGCATTCTTTAATATCCAAGAATGTGATTTTTTTTGCAAAAATAAGTTTTCTGAGAATGAATGAATTAGTGTCATCAGTATTACCCATAAAGAAGACAACAAGAAATAAAAAAATCAAGTTTTCTAAGAAAGAATAAAGTAGTGTAATTGGTGTTACCATTTGAGAAAAATAAAACGCAAAAAAAAAACAAGTGGCGACAAATTTTGCACACAATTTGAACAGAAATTGTGCTTTTCATAATATGCAGAAATATGCATATAATAATTTAGTTTTCAAAAAATAAGTTTTGTAAGAAGGAATGAATTAGTGCCATTGGTATTATCTTGAAAGAAGAAATAAAATTAAATGAAATTAAAACAAAATCAAAATAATGAAGTTTTCGAAAAATGAATGAAGAGCGACATTGATATTACGCTTTAAGAAGAAGGAATATAAAAAATAACTAAAACAAGTAATGACACAATTTACACAGGAAAATTGAACCTTTTATAATATGAAAGAATAAGGAGTGATTCTTTTGCTAAAAGGAAGTTCGCTAAGAAGGAATGAATTAGTGGCATTGGTGTTATGCTTAACAAAGAAAGAAAATTAAATAAAATATAAAAAATTAATATAATGAAGTTTTCTAAGTAAGAATGAATTAGTGACGTTGGTATTACTCTATAAGAAGAAACAAAGTAAGAAAACAAATAGTGACAAAATTTGCACACAATTCACACAGCAATTGCGATTTATAAATATGCCAGAATAAGCATATAATTGTAGAATTTCACAAAAAATAAATTTTCTAAAATGAATGAATGAGTGGCATCAGTATTATGTACCCTTAATAAAGAAATAAAAACTAGAAAAAATGAAATATGAATATTCTAAAAACAGAATGAACTAGTCGCATGTTATTACCCTTCAAGAAGAATGAAACTAAAAAAAAACTTGCGCACAGCTTTGCATTGAAATTACACCTTCTCTAATATCCAAAGAATAAGCATATAATACTGCAACTTTTCACACAATTGTATATTTACAGACATATTATACAGTGTTTGTATATGATTTACACGCAGTCAAACATCCCAAAAATACCAAAAAGTGATTACAGATAAGAGGGTTAGGTATGATGGCTTCCCAACGGTCCTCTCGTCCTCCTGCTCGCTCCTACGCCGCCGCCGTCGTCAACGGTCCGACCCGCAGCCGATCCTCTCAACCACAGCCTCACCCGCTGGGCTTTCGCTCCGAATCCCAACGGCCAGATAACGCCCTTGCGATGGCTACGGCCCCTCGTTCGTCTGCTTCATCCGCGGTGCCGCTTCCTGGCCGCTCTCGTCCCGCCTCGGTGGATCTGCAGCCAGATGGCGACGGATGGGTCGAGGTGCGGAATCGCCATCACTAGCGCTGTTATGAAGATGCTCCTGTCGTCAAGCGCCCAGATGCATCCAAGCCTTGGATTCCCCGGTGGCTGGTTGGCCTGCTTTAAATGTCTGGAGGCTGGTCACTTTAAGGAGGAGTGCTCCGGTGATATTCGCTGCCACCGCTGCTGGGTCTCGGAACACGTTGCTCGCTCCTGCTCCTCCCACCCTTCGCAGCTCAATGCCAGATCTCGCGGGGCTCCGCCGAATCCCCGCGCGCATCCCAGATCGCCGACAGCGGGATCTTTCGCGCCGCCTCCGCCGCCCCCTCTGGCTCCATGGTGCACTACCCCCCTCTGGCTCGTGAGCGCTTCCCTGGTGAGGTGTACACTCATGGGGATCCCGATCTGAGGCCGGCTCGCGGCGGCGGCATCATCTCTCGCTCCGCGGGCATGGATGCTGTAGGATCGGAAGTATGTCTAGAGGGGGGGTGATTAGACTACTTGACAACTTAAAACTTTTGCCTTTTGATTGGAGTAGTTTCTTAGCAAGTTCACAATGACAACCAAGTCAAGTATCACCCTACACATGCAATTCTAGAGTTGTGGCAGCGGAAAGTAAATTGCATGTATAGTAAATGAGAGGTGGAGAAGAGCAAACGCAAGTTGGTGACACGGAGATTTTTCTCGTGGTTCCGATAGGTGGTGCTATCGTCAATCCACGTTGATGGAGACTTCAACCCACGGAGGGTAACGGCTGCGCGAGTCCACGGAGGGCTCCACCCACGAAGGGTCCACGAAGAAGCAACCTTGTCTATGCCATCATGGCCTCGTCCACGGAGGACTAGCCTTACTGGGGTAGATCTTCACGAGTAGGCGATCTCCTTGCCCTTACAAACTCCTTGGTTCAACTCCACATCATGACGGAGGCTCCCAAGTGACACCTAACCAATCTAGGAGGCACCACCCTCCAAAAGGTAATAGATGGGGTTGGTGATGATGAACTCCTTGCTCTTGTGCTTCAAATGATAATCTCCCCAACACTCAACTCTCCTCACTGATTTGGCTGTAGTGGAAGAAAGGATTGAGTGGAAAGCAACTTGGGAAGGCTAGAAATCAAGTTTCATATGGTGGGAGTGGAGCAACTTGATCTCAACACAAGGGTAGGTAGTTTTCTTCTCAGAAATGTAAGATAGGAGTGGTAGTTCTTTCTGATGGCTCTCTCCACGAATGAAGAGGAGGTGGAGGGGTATTTATAGCCTCCACACAAAATCCAACCGTTACACACATTTGACCAATCTCGGTCAGACCGAAGTTGACAACTCGGTGAGACCGAAAGTTCAAATCTTGTGAACGTTGGGATTTTCGGTGGGACCGAAAATACAATCTCGGTTAGTCCGATTCTTCCAAAGTCTAGGGTTTGCCAATCTCGGTGGGACCGACTTTCTCATCTCGGTGACACCGATTTGAGTCTGAAGGTTCTGAAGCTTGGCAACACCAATTCGAATGACCGAGTTTGGAATCGGAAAATCCGAGATTCTTAGGGTTTGGGTATATGGTGAGGTGGTTCATCTCGGTGTGGTGAGTTTGGAATCGGTGGGACCGAGATTACTTATGAGTTTATGTTGGAGTGAAAGATTGCGATAGTTTGAGAGATAAATCACTAAGCACTTAGAGCAGCCAGATCATCATCATAACCTCACCCCTTTTAATAGTATTGGCTTTCCTATGGACTCAATGTGATCTTGGATCACTAAACCACAAATGGAGTCTTGAGCTTTTGCCAATGTTTTCCTTAGCATTTTGAGGGTCCACATCATCGGTCATTGCCATACCCATATCAATGAACTTTCTGAAATATTCTCAAGAAATGATTAGTTCAATGATATATATGTTGTTATTAATTACCAAAACCACCTGGGGATTAGTTGCACTTTCAATCTCCCCCTTTTTGGTAATTGATGACAACATATAGATCAAAGCTTCGACAAATGATATAATCAATGAATGACATCGTCGCTTTGAGAAGTATGTGATAAGCAAGAGCTCCCCCTAAATTTGTGCATTATTTAAGATTTGCGTTTGAATGCAAATGCACAATCGATTAGGATCATGGGTTACTCTTCCATGCGCACAAAATGATAAGAATGAATAGCATGCACCCAATCACCAAGACATGAGTAAATGATCATACAAGATATGAATGAAATATGATAAGCATCAAGCACACATTAAGCACAGTATGATCAAGCACTCATCAAGATAGAGCAAACGTAGTATCAACGTAGTATCAAACACACGAAGTATCTCAAAGAACTCAAAAGTATCTCAAGGAAAACCGCAAACGAAAGAGCAAAAACGAGCACTCTCTCTCTCGAAGCCCTATGATCTATACAATTTCTCCCCTTTGGCAACAAGTTACCAAAAGTTCGAAGGTATAGAGCTAATCGTCACTCGGGACTCTGCTGGCGGCTCTGCTGCGTCGATGGAGTGGAGATAGCTGCTTCTGCAAAGCTTCTGCTGAAGTCTGTGGAGCTGGAGGTGTGATCTTGAAGTCTGGTCTTTGGGCCCGACGGAGCTGTAGGAGGTGCTGATGTAGTAGCCACAGGGTCTCGACCTTCGGAATAGCAAATGATCTGGGCTTTGTGGGCACCGGAGCAGGCTGCTCATAGTCATCTGGACCATATCACCTTCCATCTCTCTCATGAGCTCTGCCTTCTCCTCTTAGCTTCCTCGATGTCGCCTCAAGCTTGTTGACGGTGACTGCACTTGATCGACTTAACGTCCGAGCATGGAACTTATCCTCAACGATCCTCTCAAGGCTCTCCGAGACGCACTATCTTTGGCAGCGTAGCTCAATTCTCTCGAGTGGCTTCAAGAAGTTGTTCTGCAACGCTCTTGGGCTTTGCTTCTTGCTTCCTTCTCGGCTTTAGCTTGTTTGGCAGCTTCAGACTTAGCATGTCCTTCTACGGATGTGGGAGCATCCTCAGTCATCACAACCTCGTTGTCCTCATGTTCAGGCTGCAGTGGCAAGTGGGGTCTATCCAACAGGTAGGTGTCCGTGCCAAACTTGGCATTAATGAGCATCTGAATATGCGGAGCAAACCCACACGACCTCTTCTGGTCTGCTGCTGTCCTCTTGATAGTCTCAACTATCAGGTCCATCACCTTAAAAGGTGTCTTCTGATCTAGAATGTGCAGCATGTTGATAGAGTACCCTCTTATCATGCGGTGGTCCCCTGACTTAGGCATCAAAGTGTGCCTCAGAATGGTGTTGGTGGTTGGGAGACCTGCCTGAAGATAATAGACTGAACCAAGCTTCCATATCTCAACATCCTTCTCCTTTACTTCATTATACATGTTCTTCATTGACTCGTGATTTTTCTTCGGAATGCCATAGACATCAATATCATCTTCCCTTGAAACTGGTGCATTCAGCAATGCTCTCCATTCCTCAACAGTAGAATGGAATCTCTGCCCTTCTGTCATCCATACAATTCTGCCATCTGGATAGAAGTGTGCGGTGGCATAGAATTGCATGATCATCTCGTCGTTTCAAGCAGTCAATTTCTGACCAACAAACTCTGCAATCCCACAAGCAGTGAAGCTTTCATGCACATGTGGGAAGTAGTCTCTGTGCTCTTCACTGTCGATGTATTCCCAGTCAACGTATCTGGTGTCAGCAACAATTGGCTTCTTGTCCATGAGCACTGTCTCATAAAAGTCTTGTTGCTCTCTAGTGTGGAATCTTGAGTCAACTGCTGTTCTTCTCCTGGTGGCATATGGATCTGCTTGCCTCCATAGCCTTAGACCTTTGTCCTTTCTCTCCTTCATATTTTCAGCTCGAGGATGAGCATCATTATGAACTGGCAGTTTTTGTCTGAGCTTGAGCAAAACATGAGCCTCATCATCTGATTCTGCAGGTGGCACATTGTCCTTCTTCTTCTCTGAAGCAGGTATGTTCCTCACAGTCTTCTTTGGCTTGGCAGCAGGTTTGGCTTGGGCTGCCTTTGCTGGAGCTGATTGCTTAGCTTTTGGAGGTGCTCCTGCCCTGATGGCATCACCCATCAACTTCTGCTTCTGAGGAGGCTGAGGTGCTTCCTCATCAGAATCATCATCATCAGCTTCTTCATGAACTTTCCTCTTCCTCTTGGAAGTCTTTTTGATCTTGCTGGAGGTTTCTTCCATGCTGAGCTTCTGTGCAACTGAGGATTTCTTCACCTTGCTTGTGCCTTTCTTTGACTGTTGCCCTTGATATCCCTTGGAAACCACTTGCCTTTTAGGCTTTGAAGTTATCTCCTCATCTGCAACAAAATCTGAATCCTCCTCATCAGAATTCCTCTTCCTCCTGGCCCTGGTAGCAGCTGCAGGCAGTCCACTTGGAGTGCTTCTCTCTCCATCATCTGAAAAACTGCTTGCTTCGGACTTGTAGCTGCCTCTGGAATCTCAACGGCATCTCGGACTGTTCGACCGCACTTCCTTCGCACATGACCGACAACCTGTGATTAGAATAGGTATAGGCAGAGTAGAAGAGTTATCACAAACTGCAGAGGATTTTGCAAAAAGAATAAGTTCAAACTTTAGTTTTAGGTTTTCACAGAATACATATCGGTCTGACCGAGTCTATCAATTCGGTGAAACCGAAGTGTCTAAACAGACCACATACACCACTTTCGGTTGGACCGAAATGGGTTTCGGTCTAGCCGAGACAGCTAGGGTTTCACTAAATCTTCATTTCGGTCTTACCAATTTGCACAACTCGGTTTCACCGAAAAGTGCAGTGCAAAGACCAGAGGCCAAATCGGTCAGTCCGAAAATGCAGAATCGGTCACACCGAGATGTGTTCGGCGGAAACCTAACCCTAAAATTTTCACTCGAAATTTGTTCTATGATCTAAACGGCTGGATAGGGAGATCTCAATCTTGGCAAGAAACTTGGCAACGCCTAACGTGCATTGAATCAGCGGTTGGAGCACGAGAGGGATGAAACTCACCCAATGCGGTGGAGCTTCACTCTGGCGGCAACGGCGCGATGAGAAGGACCGTTGACGGCGATGGAGACCAGCGGCGAGGCGCTGGCGGCGGCGGAGACGATCCGAAGACCAAGGCGACGGCAGCGAAGGGTTTGAGGCGAAGCGTTTGAAGAAATAATCAACGCTCGTCCTCGAGTATATATACCCTTCGGTGTCGGTGGGACCGAGTTTGAAAACTTCGGTGGGACCGAGATGGTTAGCTGCGTGCGATTACACACTTCGATCACGCCGAAATTTGAAACTTCGGTTTCACCGAGGTGAAAACCTAGATCAATCAAGTGATTTCGGTGCATCCGATTTGAGTATATCGGTTTGACCGAAAGTACTTAGAAGGTTTTGGAAGTTAGGCTTTTGACGGATCGGTGGCTCCGAGTGCTCCTCACTCGGTCTCGTCCAAAAAGTCTTGTTCAAAGTTTGTGATATAAGCATGAATAGAGTTTGAGACAAGAAAGCATAGATAGCTAGGGAGGAACTTAGGCATTCGGTCCATCCATTTGGTCAAAAGAAAATATCCAAAAGACCAAAGCAACAAATGGATGTCCTCGAATGGATAAAATCATGCATCCAACATGCTCACACAATAAGATAGCAAATGAAATATGTGTCAAACATGCACAAACAAAACACTAACATCTAGCACACAATTTGGCGATGACTAGGTCATCTATATATGAGTATATTGACTTAGGAGTCAAATGAGAACATTTGATCATAGGTCATACTCATCGTTTAAGCACAAGTGGGGTTACCACTTTTCCATAAAGCATTGATGTGTTCACATCATTAGAAGATGCTTTAGATTTCTTTAGAGCAAAGCTCCCCCTTGATGTGAGAACCCCTTTTAAAGGGTCAAACTAACCTTGGGTTGTCGTTGAAGACTTCATGTAGATGTTAAAGATGTGGATGCTCAATGTTGATGAAGATCATCAAGAGTTAGGAGCAATCCTTTGGATTCGGGCACTTTCAATACCTACATGGGTTAGTCCCACAAGGAACAAACAAGAATATCCATGGACATAGATTGAAGTTCACAATAGATGATGTCCATGAAAGCAATGATTACCTTGTCCCTTGACTTACCAACATGAGGGTTTGTGACTCCATGAACTAGTGCAAGATGTGGAAGTTGATTGCACAAGTCCTCGCCAAAATGAATATGAGTGAAATATATTGGCGGAGTCACCCTCAAGAACTCTCTAGTTCTTCTTCTTCGGGATCCACATCATCTTGATGGGAATCCTTGGGGTAGTGGTTGAGCTCGTTGAAGTAGAACTTGAAGTTGCCTTGGGAACCCACTTGACCATGGCCTTGGGTGCTTCAATGAATGCATCAATCTCCTCTTGAAGCTTGTCCTTGCCTTTTAGCTTGTGGTCTTGTGGTGGAAGGTCATCTTGAGTTTGTTCCTCATTTGAAGAAGTAGGATCATACTTCTCCTCTTGAGAGACGAACTTTGGAGTGGGATATTGACCTTCTTCCCATTCAACACCCTCGGCGTTGAACTTTCGCTCAAAACCAATTCCTTGATTCTTCCGGTGTCTTCCTTGTTTGCGAACAATTTCCTCAAAGCTTTTGCTTCCGGCAAGACTCTTGTAGACACCTTTCTCTATAATCCCTTTCAATAGACTATTTTCTTGCTCAAGTGAAACTTGGCTTGAAACATTGTTAGTGGAATCAAGAGAATTACTAGAAGTAACAACATTTGATTTACCATGATTATTGTTACTACTAGATGAAGAATTTTTCTTATGCTTGTCATGCTTAGTTTTGATAGGTGGCAAGAAATTAGACAAGAGAAGTCGTTTGGCAAGATATGAAGAACTCTTCTTTCGAAGATCGTCATTGATAGCTTTTAGAAACTCATGTTCTTGCTCTAGATTGAGCTTCTCGAAGCGTAGCTTCTCATGAGATCTTAGGAGCTCTCTATGATCTTCTTGAGTTGTTTCATGAGCTAACTTAAGAGTGTTTAGTTCTTTAGTTAGACGCTCAATCTCCTTCATAGCATTGTCATTCGACTCTTCTCGACTATAAAGACTACTAGCATGTTCATCATTACTAAGCTCACTAGATTTATCATGTAAGATCTCATCTTCACCCAGCAAGTCATCCTCATCACTATCAAAGTCAATAAACTCAGGATGTGATACCTTGGGGCCTTTTGCCATGAAGCATCTTCCAATTCCCTCGTTTGGTGAATCAAAAATGTCATAGGAGTTGGAGTTGGAGGACACGAGAGCAAGACCGCAACACCTTCATCTTGATCAGTATTCGGAGTTGGAGTGATAGCTTCTTTGGAGTGATTGTCGGAGTCGGGCCGGAAACCCATTCACCAACATGAGCTTGATGTTTTCTTCTTGTGTAGCTCCTTGATGACTTGTCTTTCCTTTCCGAATCCTTGCTTCTCCGAGAGGATCTTCGTTCATAACGATCATCTCTACTCCTTCTCTCTTTTCGAGGCGACTCTTCTCTTGAGCTTCTTCTTCTTGGAGATTCTTCTCTTCTCTTGTGGGAGTCGAACACTCATTTGAGTAGTGTCCGGGTCTTCCACAATTGTAGCAGTTTCGATCACGACTAGAAGATCTCTTTTCATCATATGATCTAGACTTTGAGCTTCTTTCCTTGCTTCTACTCTTGTAGAATTTGTTGAAGTTCTTCACCATTAGGCTTATCTCTTCATTGGAAACTAGCTTGTCACTTGAGGATGTGGGAGCTTCAACTGCAGCTTTGTAAGCACCACTTGACTTATTGTGAAGCTCTTCTTTATCTTTAAGTGTCATCTCATGAGCAACAATCCTTCCAATGACTTCGGTAGGCTTGAGATCTTTGTAGTTTGGCATCATTTGGATCAAAGTGCACGGTGTCATACTTTCCATCCAAAGCTCTGAGAATCTTCTTGATGATGAATCGGTCGGTCATTTCTTCGCTTCCTAAGCCTGCCACCTCATTGGTGATGAGAGCAAGCCTAGAGTACATTTCAGCGACTCCTTCACCTTCCTTCATCTTGAACTTGTCAAGTGACCTTGAAGAACATCTAGCTTTGATTCCTTCACGGACTCGGTACCTTCGTGCATTTCGACCAAAGTATCCCAAATCTCTTTTGCATTCTCAAGGCGGCTGATCTTGTTGAACTCCTCGGGACACAAAGCATTGAAGAGAATGTCACAAGCTTGAGCATTGTTCGTAACATCCGCAACTCATCCGCAGTAGCCGCGATCCGGAACTTTTCCTTCTTGAAGAACTCACCTTGCAAGCCAACACAAATAATGCCCCATGCGGCGGGGTTATGTCCAAGAATATGCATTTTCATTTTATGCTTCCAACTAGCAAAGTTTGAACCATCAAGGTAGGGACCTCTCGGAAATTACCCTCACTAGACGCCATACTCTCCTAGGTTGTGAAACCAAGCTTATGGAGTCAATGCAATGAAACCAATCCAATGGAGACCAAAGCTCTGATACCACTTGTAGGATCGGAAGTATGTCTAGAGGGGGGGTGATTAGACTACTTGACAACTTAAAAATTTTGCCTTTTGATTGGAGTAGTTTCTTAGCAAGTTCACAATGACAACCAAGTCAAGTATCACCCTACACATGCAATTCTAGAGTTGTGGCAGCGGAAAGTAAATTGCACGTATAGTAAATGAGAGGTGGAGAAGAGCAAACGCAAGTTGGTGACACGGAGATTTTTCTCGTGGTTCCGATAGGTGGTGCTATCGTCAATCCACGTTGATGGAGACTTCAACCCACGGAGGGTAACGGCTGCGCGAGTCCACGGAGGGCTCCACCCATGAAGGGTCCACGAAGAAGCAACCTTGTCTATGCCATCATGGCCTCGTCCACGGAGGACTAGCCTTACTCGGGTAGATCTTCACAAGTAGGCGATCTCCTTGCCCTTACAAACTCCTTGGTTCAACTCCACATCATGACGGAGGCTCCCAAGTGACACCTAACCAATCTAGGAGGCACCACCCTCCAAAAGGTAATAGATGGGGTTGGTGATGATGAACTCCTTGCTCTTGTGCTTCAAATGATAATCTCCCCAACACTCAACTCTCCTCACTGATTTGTGCAGTAGTGGAAGAAAGGATTGAGTGGAAAGCAACTTGGGAAGGCTAGAAATCAAGTTTCATATGGTGGGAGTGGAGCAACTTGATCTCAACACAAGGGTAGGTAGTTTTCTTCTCGAAATGTAAGATAGGAGTGGTAGTTCTTTCGATGGCTCTCTCCACGAATGAAGAGGAGGTGGAGGGTATTTATAGCCTCCACACAAAATCCAACCGTTACACACATTTGACCAATCTCGGTCGGACCGAAGTTGACAACTCGGTGAGACCGAAAGTTCAAATCTTGTGAGCGTTGGGATTTTCGATGGGACCGAAAATACAATCTCGGTTAGTCCGATTCTTCCAAAGTCTAGGGTTTGCCAATCTCGGTGTGACCGACTTTCTCATCTCGGTGACACCGATTTGAGTCTGAAGGTTCTGAAGCTTGGCAACACCAATTTCGAATGACCGAGTTTGGAATCGGAAAATCCGAGATTCTTAGGGTTTGGGTATATGGTGAGGTGGTTCATCTCGGTGTGGTGAGTTTGGAATCGGTGGGACCGAGATTACTTATGAGTTTATGTTGGAGTGAAAGATTGCTGATAGTTTGAGAGATAAATCACTAAGCACTTAGAGCAACCAGATCATCATCATAACCTCACCCCCTTTTAATAGTATTGGCTTTCCTATGGACTCAATGTGATCTTGGATCACTAAACCAAAAATGGAGTCTTGAGCTTTTGCCAATGTTTTCCTTAGCATTTTGAGGGGTCCACATCATCAGTCATTGCCATACCCATATCACTGAACTTTCTGAAATATTCTCAAGAAATGATTAGTTCAATGATATATATGTTGTTATTAATTACCAAAACCACCTGGGGATTAGTTGCACTTTCAGATGCACTCGAGGTGGATTTCTGCAACCGCGTGTTGCTGGCCTCGGTGCAAGGGTGGCGGCCTGCGGTGTCACCGGAGGCGCTAGTGCAAGCCTTGGGGCGAGAGTGCGGGGTCGAGAGGAGGTTCGTCCATGTGGAGGTGACGCACCCTGCAGATTTTTTCATCTGTTTTGCTTCCACAGAAGATTGCGACCGGGTCTTCAGCCAGACCGACCGGATCGGGTGTGCGGGGGCGCCAATCGCGTTCCAGCGCTGGCACCGGTGCGCCCAAGCATCCAGTGGCAAGCTCGAGTTCTTCTGCAAGCTGGGAATTGAGGGACTGCCAGCGAGTGGCTGGGAGCGGGAGACGTTGAGCCAGCTCGTCAACAATCTTCAAGGCCAACTGGTGGAGGTGCTGCCGCAAGAAGATCGCTGGCAGGTTGATGTCACTGCTTGGATGCGCAATCCATCCGGCATTCCGAAGGTGTATGATCTGGAGATCCCCGAGCCGGTGGGTTTGCCCAATGTGGTGGACGAGGACTGGCCATTTGCACCTCCATCGTCGGCGCCACCAACTGAGCGCCGCACTCTGATTCATCCACTTACCATTCATGTGATGGACGTGGTGGACTGCACGGTGCCGTTCATGGCGCTTCGCCCCAACTACGAGCCGGAGGACGATGAAGACCTCACAAGGAGGCATGATTACTCCAGAAGCTGTTTCAGAGGGTGGATTGATGGCGAGGGCCGGGGCAATGCTATTCGCTCGGGTGGTCACCCCTTTGGTGGCCCGGGCGGACTCTGCATTGCTAGGGATTGGGGCAGCCGACGGGTGAACGGCCTCCTCTGGGTCTCCGGTGCGGGCGAGCCCCTCCATGGGATCGAGCCCGGTCAAGCCCGCGGCAATCTCTGTCGACCCGCACTCCTCTGGTTCTCCTTCGGCGGCTTCCACAGCGGTCAGCTCGGCGGCGTGGGTGGACACCCCTTACGGACGCTCTCTGGCGGCGTCCACGGCGGTGGGATCTGCGGTGCTGGGGCGAACATCGAATCATGGGTTCGGCTACGGGCGGTGCGGCCCATCCCCTCGGCGTCTCTCGTTCAGTCCAGCGGAGAGCGAGGGGGATGGCAGGCCAGAAGACAATCAGGCTTCGGAACAAGCAGTTCCGTTGGGCTTGGGTGCTGCTCTGCCGCCACTCAAGATGCCGGACTTGCAGAAGGTGAGGTATGGTGAGCAGGAGGGCGCGCTGAGCACACCATTTGCAGTCATGTTGATGCCGCACCAGCTCCTTCCGCCGCTGTCCGCGTCAACGGGAGGTGCGGGGGTGGCTGGACCCCTGTCGGCGCAGGATACGCTGTTGGCAGGGCTCGGGGCCTCACCCAAGCCGTCTATCCTGGGGCAGCGTCCGGCGGCCTCGGCCCCTGTCCGGCGCAAGAAGACCCTGCCGCCCGACTTCACCCCACGCAGGAGTGAATGGCTACACATGATGAATGGAGGGACTCGCATGGGGCCGGTCAAGAGGGCGCAAAATGTTCTCCTTCGTGGCCTAGGCGTGATCAAGGCTGAAGAGCACGTGTCTCTAGAGGCCATGGATGCCTATCTGAAGCTCTTTCAAGCGCCGCTGGCTCCGCATCATATCAAGGCGGTGGCTGCTCTTTTTGATCCAGACGACCAAGCCTTCGACGAACCGGCACATGATGGTTTTGCAGTCTTCAATTTGCCGGAGAATGTTGAGCCGTGCGGAGCATAGAGCTCATGTAATCGCTGGGGGTGTGCTTTTTTCTGTTAGTCATGACAGTCAGACTGCTTGTGTGGAATGTCAGGGGGCTGAATAACCCAGCCAGGCGCAATTCTATCCGCTTATTTATGCAGTCTTGTGATGTGTCCATGGTCTGCTTCCAAGAATCTAAGCTTAATGCCCTGGATACTTTGGTGGTTAATCAGACTCTTGGCCCAGAGTTTGATGGGTTTGAGGCTTTGCCAGCGGATGGCACCAGAGGAGGAATTCTGCTAGCCTGGAGATCAGATCGTCTTCGGATCACAAAAGTCCAGAAGCTGGAGTTCTCTATCTCAGCTACTATGACCTCCCTGGCCGATGGCAAAACCTAGCTGGTCACATCGGTCTATGGACAACAAGAGGATGGAGAGAAGGTGCGGTTCCTGGAGGAGATTGAGCAACAAGGTGAGCAGGTGCAGCTCCCTTGGATTCTAAATGGTGACTTCAACATAGTCATGCGTGAGGATGAGCACAGTACAGGGAGAGCCAATAGAAGACTGATGAATAAGTTCAGACACACAATCAACAAGCTGGGTTTGCATGACATGCCTCTGGTGGGTAGGAAATTCACTTGGTGTAATGGGCAGGAAAGAACCATTATGGCCAAATTGGACAGAGTTCTATTCAATAATGACTGGGAAGACTTATTTCCAATCAGTGACTTGCTGCCCTTGAGTTCAAATGTTTCTGATCACTGTCCAATGCTCCTATCATGCTCCTCGGGCAGTATGAGGGCCTTCAGATTCAGGTTCGAAAATTTTTGGTGCAAATTACCGGGGTTCCAGGAGGTAGTTAAAGAGGCTTGGGAAGAGGAGGTAGCTAGTTCAAACCCAATGCATGTCCTGAGTACTAAACTCCAACGCACTGCTAAGGCACTACGAAGCTGGGGTCAGAGGAAACATAGTGCCATGAATCTGCAGTTCCAGATAGCTAACGAGATCATTCTCCGACTGGACACAGCGCAAGAGACGAGAGCGTTATCGTCTGAGGAGAGAAAACTCAAGGGATTTTTGAAAGGTAAATGCCTGGCCTTGGCATCCTTGGAGAGAGTTAGGTTAAGGCAAAGGGCAAAAATCAGAGATTTGAAGGAAGGATATGCAAACTCGAAATACTTTCATCTCAAAGCAAACGGGCGCAGAAGGAAGCATCTTATTCCTTGCCTGCTATCTGGAGAGCGCTTAGCTACATCCGTGGAAGAAAAATTAAGTCTGGCTCATGAGTTCTTTAAGGAATCGATCGGGACCCCAACGGCAAGACACAAAGTTATTGACTTGGAGAAGTTGGGCCTTGGCAAAATATCGGAGGGCTCGTCTAGGGAGCTGGAGGCTCCTTTCTCTAGAGAGGAGATAAAGAAGGTGCTGGATGAAATGCCGTCTAACAGGGCACCTGGGCCCGATGGTTTCTCTGGGATGTTCTACAAGTATTGTTGGGATACCATCGCGGACGACTTTATGGCAGCCATGGATGCCCTCCACCAGGGTCACTTCTCCTCCTTCAGTGGGCTGAACACATCAATCATCACACTTTTGCCAAAAAAGGAGGGATCGATGCAACTAACAGATTTTAGGCCTATAAACCTTATACATGGTGTGGCAAAGATCTTTGCGAAGGTGTTGGCAACTCGCTTGGCCTTGTTGCTCCCAAGTATTATATCCAGAGCTCAGAGTGCCTTTGTCACTAAGAGATATATTCATGAGAATTTCAAATTCGTCCGGAATGCGGCCAGAGATCTGCACCAGAAGAAGCAGCCATCTGTGCTCATGAAGATAGATATTTCAAAGGCCTTTGATTCCTTGTCCTGGGAATTCCTCTTGGAGACCTTGAAGATCAGAGGTTTTGGAAATAGATGGTGCTCCTGGATTTGCGGTCTTCTGAGCTCAGCCTCATCGTCGGTTCTCATCAATGGGGAGACCAGCGCGCAGTTCGCTCTGGGGAAGGGAGTTAGGCAAGGCGATCCCATTTCGCCGGCCCTTTTTATACTAGCCATTGACGCGCTGCAAGCCATGCTTAGTTGGGCGGCTAGTCAAAACCTGCTGGTTAAGATAGGGGTGGACGCGAAAACCCCAAGGGCCTCTATCTTTGCGGATGATGCGATTATCTTTTTCACTCCAGTGGCTTCTGATCTTCAGGTCGTTTCTGCAATTCTGGAACTATTTGGAGAGGCCTCCGGGCTGAAAATTAACTTTGAGAAAAGCTCCGTCACGGGCATCCGGTGTGGGGATGAGCAGGACAGGGAGGTTGCGGCTTTCTTTAACTGTCGGCACATACAGTTCCCCCTGAAGTACCTGGGTCTCCCGCCCTCAATCTTCAAATTGAGGAGACAAGATATTCTGCCCCTGATTGACAAATTCTCCAGCAAGTTGAAAGGGTGGAAACCCAAGCTGTTGGCGCCAGCAGGCAGAGTGACGCTGACGGGCTCGGTTCTGTTGGCTCTTCCGATGCATTTCTTGGCTTTTATCCCTTTACCGGCGTGGGCTCTAAAGATCATTGGCAGAAGATGTAGAGCTTTTGTATGGAGCGGTGAGGAGGAAATCAATGGATGCCATTGCCTGGTTCCCTGGGCCTGGGTTTGCAGACCTAAGGAATGGGGAGGCCTTGGTCTTCTGAACCTGAAAGACTTCGGGATTGCGCTCCGGTGTCGATGGCAGTGGCTAAGATGGGATGCGGAAGAGCGCCCGTGGCAGTTATTCCCGGATCAACAAGACAAGGATGCCGCTGCTATCCTTGCGGCTGCAGGTTGAGTGACCCTGGGGAGAGGTGACACTGCCAGATTTTGGACGGATAACTGGACATCGGAAGGGCCTAGCATCGCCTCGTTGGCACTAGCCTTGTTTTCATTTGTGAAAGATTCCAAACTGTCAGTCCGTGATGCGCTGCACAATCGAAGATGGCTAAGGGACATCCAAGGTGGCTTGACAGTCCAAGCCTTGGTGCAATACTTATGGGTCTGGGACATGGCACAGGCTACTGTACTCGATTCAGAGGCTCAGGATCGACCTAAGTGGAGGATGACAGAACATCACCAATTCACAGTCAGCTGTGCTTATAAGATGTACTTCATGGCTGGAATCAGGTTTGCTTGTTACAAACCCTTGTGGAAATCCAAAGCACCCCCGCGTTGCAAGTTTTTCATGTGGCTTGTCATACATAGGAAGTGCCTTACGGTAGAAAATCTTCAGAAAAGAGGTTAGCCGTCCAATCAGGATTGCGCGCTCTGTTCTGTGCAACCAGAGAGTTGCAGACACCTTTTATTCACTATAGATTTACCCAGCAGCTTTGGATCCTCTTCAAACAATGGTCTACGGTGAATTTTCCCATCCCGGACAACAGCTTCGACAGCACGGAAGACTGGTGGCTGGCGGCAAGGAGGACAATCCCCAAGCAAGCGCGACGGAACTTTGACACCATTGTCATTCTCATTCATTGGAGGATCTGGAAGGAGCAGAACGCGAGAATTTTTCAGCACACCGCTTGTAATATGGAGAGGGTCCTGGATCTTATCAGAGAAGACATTGGAGTGTGGAAATCAGCCGGATGTGTGACTGATTTAGTTAATTAGCCGGCGCTCTCTCCGGCGCTCCTTTCCTTTGCTCGTCTGCTGGCAGGCCCAGATCTCCTGGATTGCTGGTAGTGTTGTATGGATGGCTTTGTACTGTCTTTCTCCTTCTAATAAAGATCGGCCTTTGGCCCTTCGACAAAAATACCAAAAAAGACTAAACAAGAAATGGAATAAACAAAAGCAAAAAAACATGTATAAAAATAGGCAATGTGTGCCGGGCTTCAAGCCCAATAGAAAAACTGACTGACGGCAAACAAGGGCAAGTCAAAAATTCTGCCCAAGAAGCCATTTTTATTTTTATTTTTTGAAAAGGAGGAATGCCCCCGGCCTTTGCATCAAAGTGATGCATGCAAAAAAAAATTGAAAGGAGGAATGCCCCCGGCCTCTGCCCAAGAAGCCATGGAACAACACACAAGGAAAAAATTGCTCATCTTGGCAAAGAATCAACAGTAGGGCTGGAATTCGAGCCGAGTCGAGCCAGCTCGGCTCGACTTGCTAGAGCTCGTTCCGTTAACGAGCTAGCTCGACTCGACTCGTTACTATAACGAGCTCAAACCCAAGATTGGCTTGACTCGTATAGCTCGCGAGCTGACTCGTTTAGCTTGTTAAGCTCGTTAAGATATAAACATGAAGCCCTCAAAAATGATAAAAAAAGGTTATGTATATATTAAACATATATATTACTAAACAATTGTAATTTCCTTGTAACGTATGAGTCTCCTAGGAGTCTAGGCCTTCAACGGCTGGGCCTTGTGTTGTGCGCCTGGGATGTAGGCTATTAAGTGGCTGATCTTTTTTTGTACTGGGAGTGGCTGATCTATTGTATCAAGCCTAACGAGTTACACGAGTACTCGTGAGATTGGCTCGTTTAACTTGGTCTATAAACGATCTTAAACTAAAGCTCGGCTCGACTCGTTATTCTCCGAGTTCGAGTCGATTCGAGCCGAGTCACGAGCTACTTGTTTAGCTCGCGAGCTTCGAGCTTTTTTTCCAGCCCTAATCAACAGTAAAAAAACCGACTTACCCAAATTTTAAAATCAGGGAACTTATGTACAGTTAAAGTAAATTTTGTTTGTACCCCAACGAAAATTATTCTAAGTTAGAACGTACCTTAAATTCAGACTCATTTGCATCGTGTTGTTCAAAAAAAAATCTAAAGCTATAACCATCAAAGTTGATCCTATCATGCCTAACATTATTACTCAGTGGCGGAGCCAGAACTTTTGTGGAGCCTGGGCAAACTTGAACCTAAGTGACTAATTTGGAAATCAAAATCAAGTGTTTTGATACACAATATATAAAATAATTCCAAACTTCGGAACCACAAATGCACAATAATAATGAAGTAACAATATAAACATGATAGTCATGCAAATGTAATTTTAAAGGGAACTGCTATATGATATATCAACATTCAATCTTATAACAGTTCGTCAAGTGTGACACTTGGCATACCCCATTTTGATAAAGAGAGCTTCACCGAGTTCCTTTCCCCGGATACTCGGCAAAGTCTTTACCGAGTGCTAAAATGAGGTACTCAACAAAGTAAACTAGGCCGACGACCAGCCAAAGTAAACAATTCCTATCACATGGCATGTTGTGTTTGTCGAGTACCTTTCGTTCCATACTCGGCGAAGATGGGTGCACCGAAGGGCGCCACGTGTCCTCGACGTTTGGTTAGTGATCTCTTTGGCTAAGCGTTTGTTGGTTTGTCGAGTACCTACCGCACAATACTCGACGAAGATGGCTCCATTGGAGGGCACATCGTGTCCTTGACGTTTGTCGGGTGCTGCCTTTGGCAAAACATTGGAGCGTTTCTTGAGTCCCCTCTCGGTGACATTCGGGAAATAGCTTTTGGCAGGGCTGCCAAGTTCATGCCATGTATCACCCTTTGTTGACTGTTCTCGAGAAGGCTCTCGCCAAACCATCCTAGAAGCTACCAGATATTATCGCGTGACAACATAAGTCATAAAACAAGGCCACACATAGAACAAAATAGAGAGTTTATTCCAACAAAAATTAGACGTGAACAAAATACGATAGCAGATCAATTGGCTATGTATAGTCATGTAGAGCGTACCACTACACTATGGCTACACCAAGGTCCACCAAGTATCGAGAAACTTTTGCCTCGCACGGTTATAACCCTATATTGATGGAATAAAACTTTATTACCTCACTATATAAATTAACATCCAAACATCCTAGAACACACTACTCCCTCTAGTAATCTAAACGCTCTTATTTTTTTTTTACAGATGGAGTACAAAGACAAGATAATGAATTTCTAATTCATATAAATTAAGTGTTGTGATTTGTGAATATACTCAAAAAAAGGTCAATAAATGAAAGCAATGACGAATTAACGACCAAAATGGGGAGTCATAATTGACTGCATTTCTTGTAGTGCGCCTGACCTCATAAATTAATTTAAGTCCTAAATATATCAATCTTCAAATTAGTTAGGAAAATCTTACAGTACATAATCAGGAGAAAGGGAACAAGACCACGAGTAGCCAAGGATGTAAGTCGTGCCGAATAAGGATTTTTTTTAAACACAGTACATACGCAAGTGCTAATATACACACGCATACACTCATCACTAGGAACGCACGCACGCATAACCTACCCTTATGAGCATCTCCGAAAGACTGAGCCGGCATATTATCTTGAAATTTACGAAGTCACCATAGGCACCTTGTCGTTGACGGGAATGTCTCCTTCCACTAAATGTGCATCGTCGGAAATCCTGAAATAAATACGAATAGGGATGTGAGTGCTTGTTTTCTCTCAAGTACTAATTGTTTTGGAAGAAGGGAATACCAGCTCATCACTACTGAACATTACGCTTGGTCAAGGAGTGCGCTTGGTAGGCCTAGCTAATTAGCACATTGCTCCTACTTAAATATTAGCTGAATACTTGGTAGGAGCTCACCGCTCACGTACACTCCTGCGGTCCTGCCCGGGTAAACAACGATGCATTTGGGGATTTGCCCTATTGTCTATCACCTGCGTACGCAGTCCCCTGGCCAGGGAGCCCGGGCAAGTGCCCGGGGTGGCCGGGCGCTAGCTCCGCCACTGTTATTACTGATTGTCAAAGCGCCTTCATTAGAGCGGGAAACATCATGGATGGGGTGCAATTACTGCATGAAGTATCGAAGGAATCCAAGTTCAGAAAACAATAACAAGTGGTCATGAAAATTGACTTCAAAAAGGCCTATTACGAGGTCAATTGGAATTTTCTTTTTGAATACACTTATAAAAGAGGTTTTAGTGCAAAATGGCTTGCCTCCATGAAAAGTGTGGTCACAAGGGATTCTCAGTGTCGATTTCATTGGCGAGGTGGTTAGAAACTTTGGTAGCCACAAGTTAGTGAGATCGGGGGATCCTTGTCCCCTTTTCTTTTAAATTTGAATGTTGACTACCTTGCCAACATGGTAATCGGGATCAACAAAATGGCCAGATCACTGGACTGGCTATTCACTTTGTTGAAAAGGGGATTTCAGTTATGCAGTACGTGGACAAAACTAACCTGTTTGTTAAATATGACATAGAAAGAGCTAGGAATTTGAAACTTCTTTTACAGTACCTGTTTGAGATGATGTTTGGCCTAAAAATTAATTTTCAGAAAATGAGGTGTTGATGGTATTGGAGGATGCTGATAAGTTGGACCAATATGCCACTTTATTTAGCTACGAAATGGGCTACTTGCCTCTAAATTACTTGGGGGTGTTGTTCGTTCTAGTAGATTGAAGGTATCTGATTAGAAGTTTGTTTGACCAACTCTCCAATTTATCACCTGTCCATATATATTAAGTGCAAAACGACCGTGAGAAAATTTGGCAAGATCAGAAGGTACTTGTGTGGCAAGGAGGTGCTACAGAAAGGAGATAATATTTGGTGAAGTGGCCCCAAAGACAATATGACTAGACGTAATCGTGTAGGCAGTACGATTTGTGTGGAGCATTGTGGGCCAGGCCATTGGAGCGAGGAAATGGCCCGAACGCTTCTCGCGATATTTCTGGTGGATCCCCCAATTCATTCCGGCGCGTAGAAGTGTTCAAATGACCGGCCTCGCTGCGATGTGTTGGGCGATTTGGAAGCTTTGCAACAGGTCATGCCTTGAAGGAGAACTCATTCTGTCGCCGGTTGAACTGACCTTCTATGCTCGTGCATTTATCAAAAATTGGGCAGAGCTCCATTCTGGAGATGACATGGATGCATTGATGGCTGGAAGAATTGCTCTTCAGGAGGTGGCTGTGAATGTTCATGATGCTAGTACTCGTCCTTCTGGTGGCATACTATGGATTGAAGATATCCGTGGTCAGGTGAATGAAGATAGTGGTGTGTATATATGATTTAGGCCTGATGCCATGGCATAGATGTTGCCTTTGGGGGATGATCTTAGAATGGTGTTGTGGTTTTTTGAGTTGTGCCGTGGGATAGCTGTTGCTTTTGCTCCCCTTGCTTGTAATATTCAGAACTTTGTAACTTCAGTGTGCAAGCATTAGGCGGCACTTGTAGTTTCTCTGATGCTCGTTGTCTGTAGATAGTGCGGGTCGTATGGAAAAAATAAAAATAGGCTTCAATATTTCTTGGAAATATAAAGGATATCTGCTAAAAAACAAAGACTGCATGCGGCAAAAGATTCCGTCGCCGGGACTTGAACCCGGGTCTCTCGGGTGAGAGCCGAGTATCCTAACCACCTAGACTACGACGGATTTTGTGATTTGATTCATACATTAAATTATACATTTCTGAACTAGCATCCGTCGCAAAACAAAGACCACTAAGGAAAATGGAAACTGTTACTGGTTTTAGATACACATTTTACAATTTGCCATTGATTCCAGCTGGAAGAAAACCAGGATATGGTTTTAGATACACACAAATTGTGCTATAGGCCCTATCATACAGATACAGGGTACTAGGGATATGCCAAGAACAGTTTTGTAACTGATGCCAGCAGCAGTAGCAGATGCGTTCTTGCTCTGATCATCTCTGGAGTGAACAAGTGCACATGCAAAATGTCAGTAACTTGTTGCCAGGATAGACATCTTGGCTCAACACTTGGTAGCAGGAGGTACATGGCGCTGGATCTCACATTCTGTCAGTCCATCGAATGTGCAAGCAAGATTGTTCAGTCATTTCTTCCACTGGGGCAGCCGTTGAACGACAACCTGCAAGAAGAAACACAGTATATTTTTTCAGAAAGAAATGGCGCTTCCCTCATGACAACAAAGCCGAAGACTGTGCGTGAGCCTAATGAAATCATGCCTTGCCGGAGTTCTCCTTGTTCCCGACGATCGTCTGGCAGGTCAGCCTCCATGACTCCGGTTTCTGGCAGAGTCAACGGGATGCAGAGAGCACGGTTAATTGACAGTTCCTCTGTATGTGAACCACAGTGGAGACAGCAGCGGAAACTTTCAGAACCGGAGGAGAATGAGAATGAGAATGAACTGCTGCGTACCTTCTTCAGGTAACGATTCTCCGCGTCGGTCCTTGGGCTCAGGAGCTCCTTCCCGTCGATTATCTGCGCACAAAGGTTTTCACTCTGGTGGCATCAGTTGCAGTTCAGAGCAGCCATTGTGCACAGCGAGATAGCGTGCGGTGCCATTTTCAGTTGCGGTGTTGCACATGATGCAGTGACAGTGAGTTACTACTAGTAGTTGGGAAGGAGAGGGAGTGGTGTACCTCGACGATGCAGGTGCCGCAGCTGCCCCCGCCGCCGCAGTTCATCAGCTTCCCCTGCAGCGCACGCACCAGGAACCATTAGTTCGCAGATAATGCCAGAGGAAAATTAGAAGGGAAATTAAGCCAGAGAAGGTGCGGAAGTTAGGGAAGGTGGCTCACGTATGCCGCGTAGAGCTCGAGCTTGTTCTCAAGCATGACGTCCCGGAGGAGCTTGTCGCCGCTCACCGCCGCCGCCCTGTCCACCGGGTACGACCCGTCGGCGCCCGGCTTGGGCTGCACGCACAGCACAAAAAATCAATTAAACCTCGCTGCCCGGAGGCGGGAGCTAGCGGAGGAAATCTAGGTCGAGGCCTTACCCCGACGAACTCGAGCTCGATTTGGGGCTTGGGCGGCGCTGGCGCCGGAGCGCCGGGCGACAGGTCGGGCGAGGCTGCGGAGCATCTGACAGGGGACACGGCCGCGGCTGAGCGCGTCGGCCTGTAATGGCTGCTGGCTGCCCGGGCGGAGGCCGGGGTGGCTGTGGAGAGGGGGGGGACAGAGAAGAGCGCCGCGGAGCTCGTGGCCGCCATGCTCTCGCAGCTCTTGGTGGGGACGTGGCCGCGTCTGTTTGTTCGGAAAAAAGGCACCGGTTTTATCGCTACACCGTCGCCGCGCGGAAGGTGTGGCCGTCGAGCCTGCACGGGCCACACCTGCGGCTGCTCTTTGGATGGAAACTGTTTTTTTAACCTCTAGTTCAACTAAAAAAAATTGTTAGAAACCTATAGTTTGTATCCTAAAAAAAACCTCTAGTTTGTAACCTATTTTTTTCTTCTCAAATTCTAATTTCCATTTACATCTTAAAAATAGGTTATAATTTCAAAGTTGCATCTCCGAACTTCTCCTTTATTTTGTCAAAAAAAAAAAACCGTCTCCTCCCCCTAGATGATAAGGGGGGGGGGGGTGTTCATATCTCCGCCTCCTCCCGTTGGTGGTTCCCATTCCACTCCGCTCTCCGGCATCAGAAATCAAGGAAACTTAGGTTTTATATATTCTGCGTGTAGTTACAATTATGTTAGGGTTTGGTGTCATGGTGTAATTGTTTGGATGGTTGCGACAGTGAGTCAGTGACCCATCAAACAGTCGTGCCTCGAATTTCATTTGCATCTGAGCAACATTGTAGACTCGATGAGTTTGTGGTCATTGGGCATGTGTTTCAACTTTAGCCTTTAGGTGGTGTAGTTTTGGTCATCAACTTTGATCTTGTTGACGGTGTCGAGTTTGTTTTGTCTGCAAATTGTTTTCACTCGGGGTCATATGTGGAGGGGGTCGTTAGTTCCTGCTAGCTCTGACGACCGTAGCATGACCATTAACACGTATAAGGAAGTCCCTTACTGATTCAGCTTCTTCTCCACATCCCATTTGTTTGCATGTGGTGAATGGCTACCAGGACGGACATCTATGATGTATTTCTCCTAAAGGTTTGAGTACGCGACTTAGTAGTTGCACTTCCCGCATACATTCTCTACGTCGGCAATGTGATGGTGAACAAGCGAGCATTGGGTAATTAGTCCAGAATGATATTCTTGTGGATTTAGATATAATTCCAAGATTTCCTAGGGTATTTTCTATAAAAATGGGAACAAATGTCCTCCACATGTTCCATTTGCACTTATTTTTATTATTTAAATAATCTAGGAACTGGTGCTAAAAGTCTGGTTTGTTTGCTTTGTGCATGCACCTTCTCACAAAATGAGCTCCATCAAATGAAGATTTGTCATCACGAATGCATAAACAGTGATTTTGCATATTCACTTGTGATGATGAATTTTCCACGGATCATCGCAAAACAACTCCAA
Source organism: Aegilops speltoides (assembly GCA_021437245.1). Taxonomy (NCBI): domain Eukaryota; kingdom Viridiplantae; phylum Streptophyta; class Magnoliopsida; order Poales; family Poaceae; genus Aegilops; species Aegilops speltoides. Next base: position 439,525,825 of record CM038141.1, read on the forward strand.
ACGAAACATAGACTATATAGAGCGAAGTGCACTAGGTGAATCGCATCATGGTGATTTTTTCCTTTCCGAGAGAATAATGATGAACAACGGACGTGACAGTTTTATCAAACATAAAGTATAAGACACACAAAGAGACGATCACAGTAGAACTACAAGGTGAGATGTGACGCTCAACATGATTTTTGAGTAGCTCTTGATCCATGGACGAGAAATGACACATGTGGTAGCAGAAATGGACATTGAGGGCATGTTCGACCAAAGACCCACCAAATGATGGTCTTCATGAAAAAATATGCTAGGCATCACGCGAAGCAAAGAATGTACCAAACTAAAACTACCATTCTAGCCCCCCTCCCAAAAAAATTGGAGCCCATGCCACCCCTATCGAAGAGTTTGTACACCCATAGGTTGCAGAGCAACTACTTTTGCTATCTTACTTGTAACTCAAAAGCTTGAAAGGCAGATATGGTTGTACATGCGTTATAGTCAATGATCAAAATGTTCTTTTTTATAGAAGACAATAGGTACGTACTACAACTAAGTTAAGTCAACTAAAATATTTAAAGTAACTTACAACAAGCCAAGAAAAATAAAAGGTGAATTGTTAATATAAGTTGGTGACCCACTCAACAAGACCAGCATAAGAGATATTTTTTACCCTATGAAGAAGAAGCATAAGCTCATCTTTAGACATATGCTTTTAAAAATGAAGTTATATCAGCAAATCTAGATGCTTCAAATAACCAAGATGATTTAACCCATAAAGAAAGTGATATTGAGAACATTCTTTAGTCTAAACATATTGTCCAAAAGATTCTAGAGAGCTTGATATTTAGGAACACATACTTCGAGTACATTGAGCAAAGGGGCATTCAAAGAATATATGATCTCTACTTTCAATTAAATGTTGATTGTACATGGCAAATTCATAGGAAGGCGAGTAAAAAGTTTTCCTTTGGAGAGATGCCCTTGTATTCAGTTTCTCAATGAGCACAAACAAAAAGAAAACTTGATGTTTGTGATGAACACAAGATTTGCATAACTATTTGAAGACAACTAGAGTGACATGACGACTTTAAAAAGTTTATAAATTATAGAAGTGGAAAAGGTAGTGCCCTAGCTGTATTTTCAAGAAACAGGTTGTGCATATAGATTCATGCCTTATATTTGTTGCCAAAGAAACAAAAATTGGAGCAGATGCAGCCTAAGACAAATGCAAATAAAAAGCATATATTAACTCATGATCCAAAATCTGGTCTAAAAAACTATTGTATCCAAAGCAAATGAGTACATGTGCGGCTTATGCAGATATAGCTCAGATGCAATACACTTGTCTTGCCAAAACAAAATCAAATTGCCATCACTAATTATAGAAAATCACCCTCTTGTAAGACATGAAAAGCAAGATGGAACCTCTCGGCCAGAAAGAACCTTCTGTGTGACCCCGATATTGGCTGCATGTAGTATACTAAAGCTCCCAACAACAAGAACCCAGGGAATATTTAAAGGGCTGTAGACTTTCTGTAATATTTTCAAGATCAAAGCAATGTTATGATTCTCCAAATCCAGCACCCATAAGCCTCCTTCACATTTGGGCTTACAAACTAATTCCCAAGCAGCTAGGGGGTCTTTTTAGTCAAATTATAACCTAGCCGTAACAAATGACTTGCGGAAGAAATGTCATTGTTACTCTATGGAACATGCGGAAGAAATCTTGAATTATTAGCCTTCTGGGCCCAAGAGGCAAACATATATAAGAAAATGACATAGTCCCCATTCGATAATTTAGAGCACTAGTCGGGGTAGCAGTATCACTAGCTTCCACATTAATGGGAACCAGTTGTGGTTTTTGAAAACCGATCTTTAACCTTGTGGACGTTGTAAATTCTTGCAAAATCCTATGCAGATGCAGGAGCAATATTAGTAGACATGGTAACAAGAGTAACATCAACATATTACACCACACGAAAACCATGATAAGAGAGCAGAGAAATATATCACGCTAGGAGATAATATGTCATGGCCTTATTGATCACTCTTTGTAGAAGGTCTCTGCAACCAGCACAAAGAGCGAAGGGGGAAATGATCCTCTTACCTAACACTTGTTATGCAGTTAAAAACCATGCATCGTGTATGATTTAACAACACATATGAGGTGCATAAATAAATGATAAATGAATCCAATGGCACCACTTATTCCTAGATACTTTATTCTTGATAATATTATGAATTCTCAAATGTTCAATTTTTCAAAAGCTTTCTCGAAATCCACTTCCTTCTTTGTCTTGTGATAGTAATGTAAATATTCAAATCCCACCCTAAACAATCTCGTATAGTTCTCGACTTAATAAAATCATACTGATTTGTGTGAAGTAGCTAGCTTCAAAATGATGATTGAAGCTTGTTGGCTAGAAGCTTGGTTATCAGTTGAGAAATTCAAAAGGGAGACTAGTTTGAACACATTCACTTACGCGGCACCATCTTTCTTCAGAGTTAGAGTTGTAAGATCCATTATTGCTTTGTAGATTTAGCTGCCCTATATGAAATTGTCTAGAAAGCATATAAAAGTCTTCTTTGATAATATTCCAACACTTCTTTTTTAAAACCATGGTTAAATCCATCTAGGCCAAGAGATTTTTTGAAGGTAGCTCAACAAAGATTCTATCAATTTTTATCACAAAAAGTGATTCAATCAATTTCTTAATGAGTGCAGGGTGCTTCCAGGGACGAAAAGTCATCATAGTTATGTAGAAACTTATGTAGGTCACAAAACATGTTATGAACTTTAGATTGACCAAGTATGTCCATATAGGCGATTAAAGATGGATTATCCGTTTGAGTTGTGAAGACTAGGAATAAAGTTCCTTCAATGTTGAATTGTTGCGTAAGAGGGAATGAACTTTGTGTTTTCATCTCTAAGATCTTCCCATTTAACTTTTCCTATTTAATGCCAATATGATTTTTGAAACTAAAGCAGTTATGCCTTGTTATCATGTTGCTTCCCCAAGGGACAAGTCATATGGAGCACGAGCCCTAGATAACTCAATGCCATCAAGTAGTAGAATCGAGGTATTGATGTCCTGACCGATGATCATTCCTAAGGTCAGCATGACTTTTAGGTCGACTATTTAGCTTGTAGCATAACAGTTTGAATTTGGCATGGTCCTATTGGCAATATCCATTTAGGAATTGGGCTATTCCAGGAACAGAAATGACTTACTCAAAACCTTGAAGTTCCATGCAGTAATTCTTGAAGTCGGAAAATAGGGGACTTGGGATGGTTGTTTCAGATTTCATAACACAAGGCACATGATCGGAAGTACTTCTTGCTCAATGATCAAAATGTTGTGGATGCGTAACTTCATATATTCTTTCAACTTTCATAATCCTAAATCGTATAGTGTCTGCTTATGTCTAGTAAGTCAATTTTTGGAAAGAGTGGCTTGATTTACTTGTGCTTTTCATAATCAATTTAAACATAGGAAACTTGAAACAACTTAAATGTGGGGGAACACATATTTTCTTAGCCAAAAATGACAACTTCGGTAGGCCCTACAATAGGATTATAAGACCGATGTATATGCTATTGTCAATGTGTTGGGCACGATATTTGTTGGAAGGATAAATATAACCTGCTATTGTTTGTTATGGAATTGTTGACAATGATCGACTAGCATGTGATGTAGATTTTTCTTCCTTTTAAAAATAGAATAATCTCTTTAATTCTTTGCAATGTACGTAGGTGATATGCTAACAAAAGAGTTAAGAGCTCACGACCTCCCTATCGAGGATGCACTACTAGACTTTCAAGTTTGCCCTACTGCCCAGGGCACTTGGCAAAGGCCAAAAACGTTCGGCAAAGAGTTTGTCGAGTCCCCCACTCGGTAAAGACGACTCGACTGGCCATCAAACTACATGGTAATACAGGCTATGTTGCTCAAGATAACTATAGGAGTGCATACTCATGCAACTGTATACCTAAGATGTTGTTTTTCCACAAAGGGTAATATATTCATATTAAGATGATACCTATTACTCACGGCATCTGCAATGACACAATATCAAGCCCAATTTGACATCTAAGATGTTGTGATGCCAAGACTATGCCAGGTCGATGTTCGTTACTATGAATAATGATCTGGTAGCTGCATAGATGTTGGTTAATTTGCCAGTCCTTCCCAAAATTTGTTCCTACTTGTTTTGAAATGGATACCAAGGAGCTCCCAAATGTGTGTCATTTCGACATTAACTTGCAACCAAGAAGCCATAGTTCTCATCATAACAAATATTCTAATATAATTTTTGTCTAATTTGTACAAGCTTAACTTAAGACAAGTTGAACATGCCTTGTAAATCTGGATAGAGAGATATTTACAGGCAAGAAGAGGACAATGGATTTTGCATAAATTCAAGCATACAATTTTAGCTATGTATCACCCCTGTTTCGAATTACAAGACGTTTCATATATTTCAGTATGTGCAACATACGAACTGAAATGGGTGAACAAACGTATTAAAACGCGTATATATACATCTGATTAAGGAAAAAGTTAGAACATCTTATAATTCAAAACGGAGGGAGTACTTATTATCATTGTCTTCCTTCCCTAAAGGGTTTCATCCTATCCGCAAGGCACGCCGAGGCTGTTGTCTAAATGTCATACCCACTGTATAACTGGAATCAAAGTCATGCACCACTGATCTAGAAGAAGATGCCAGTGCAATGCCACCCGACGATGAAAAAATCAGTTAATATCTTCCTGCTCCAGCGTCCAGTTCTCATCTTGACTAACAAAGCATCTTGACCAGAGCCCGACATACATACATCTATTGTGAACTAAACAGTACGTACCGTATGTTGGAGTAAACCACGTTAGGTGACGTTCAGTACAACACTAACTAGTCAGGTGACTCGGTTAGTTAGTTAGTTAGTGCATGGATGAGTCAGTGTAGTTTGCATGGAATGAGTCCAAGCCGGTGGCTCTTGGCCGTGTGTTGGTGGCGCATGGATAGGAGTGGATGGCATTACGTGCATGTAGTTAGTGATTAGCATCATTTTTTTCGAAAAGGGGGGTTCCCCGGTCTCTACATCAGAAAGATGCATACGGCCACATTTATAAATAAATAAGTAGTTCAACAAAGTCTTCTAAAGTGCTGCAACAAAGGAAACTGGCTCACACAGAGCAAGCAAAATAAAACACGGCCCAAAAGCCACAACCGGCTGGCAAAATATAGAGAGATAGGTAAACTAGGCGCCTATCCTATTACATGACCGCCATCCAAACCGGTTGAAGATATCCCGCGCTACCATCTCCCACCGGACAGATCCAGTAACCAAACGCATACGGCCTCCGTCGCGATGAGTAATGACCAAGCACGGATTAGCGCGATAGCCGGAATAGAACCTGCAAAAATGAATAGTTGTTGTTCATTAAAAGCCAAGTCATTTCTGCGGTTCCAAATTGCCCATAACAACGCACATGCTCCTACACCTAATTTGTCTAGCTGTTTGGCCTCTATACCAACCAGCCACGTTCCAAACAACGACTGACGAATTCGGAGGAGTAATGTTAAAGGCAATCTGCACCGAGCGCCACAACACCCTCGCCATCGGGCACTCAAAGAAAAGATGCTTGATGGTTTCATCCTGATCACAGAAACTACACCTAGTAGATCCTGTCCAGTTGCGCTTAATCAAGTTATCCTTCGTTAGAATGACTTGTTTATGCACAAACCACATAAATACATTGATTTTCAGAGGAACCTTAACTTTCCAAACGTGTTTGGAACTAGGAATTACACTAGAGTTGATGACATCAATGTACATCGACTTGACTATGAACTCACCAGATTTAGTAAGCTTCCAACACAACTGATCAGGCTGATGAGTAAGCTGGACCTCCATAAGTCTACTCACTAGATGACAATCCTCCCACCGGTCACCCACAAGCACCCTCCTAAATTGGATGTTAAGAGGAACCGATTGCAGACTCGTTGCAACCAGAGCATCACGTCGCTGCACAATGCGATAAAGTGCCGGGTACTGGAGTGCCAGTGGTGCATCACCTAGCCAGGTATCTTCCCAGAAACAAGTGTTGTTGCCATCCCCGACAACAAACTTTGTTCTGTTAAAGAAAGTAGCTTTGACCCTCATTAACCCCTTCCAGAAGGGCGAATCAGTGGGTTGAACCGTCACCTGCGACAAGGTTTTAGAGTGCAGATACTTGTTCCGAAGAATCTGCGCCCAAGTTGCCTCAGTCTTAGCAGATAACTTATATAGCCACTTACTTAGAAGGCATATGTTCTTAACTTCAAGATTCTCAACCCCAAGACCCCCTTGGTCTTTTGGTCGGCAGATGACATCCCATTTGGCTAGGCGGTACTTTCTCTTAGTTTCATCGCTCTGCCAGAAGAAACGAGACCGATAGAAGTCCAGCCTTTTCCTAACTCCAACTGGAACCTCAAAAAAGGATAAGAGAAACATAGGCAAACTCGTGAGCACCGAGTTAATAAGAATCAACTGGCCTCCATACGACATAAGTTTGCCCTTCCAGCAGCTCAGTTTCTTCTCAAACCGATCTTCGATGCACTTCCAATCGCTGTTAGTTAACTTACGATGGTGAATGGGAATACCAAGGTAAGTAAACGGAAGAGTCCCCAGATCGCAACCAAACAGTTGCATGTAAGCATCTTGTTCATCTTTGGCTCTACCAAAACAGAACAACTCGCTTTCATTGAAGTTGATCTTCAGACCGGACAATTGCTGAAAAAGGCACAAAACCAGCTTCATGTTTCTCGCCTTTACCAAGTCGTGCTCCATAAAAATGATAGTATCATCGGCGTACTGCAGAATGGACACACCACCATCTACAAGATGAGGCACCAAGCCCCCTACTTGTCCTGCCTCCTTTGCCCTTCCTATCAAGATTGCCAACATATCAACAACGATGTTGAAAAGGATAGGAGACATTGGATCACCTTGCCTCAGACCCTTGTGTGTCTGGAAATAATGCCCGATGTCGTCATTCACTTTAATTCCAATACTCCCTTTTTGCGTGAAAGATTCAACTTGGCGCCTCCAAGCTTCGTCAAACCCCTTCATACATAGGGCTTGTTGCAAAAAGGGCCATTTGACTTTATCGTACGCTTTCTTGAAATCCACCTTAAAAACCACTTCATCCAGTTTTTTCGTGTGAATTTCATGGAGCGTTTCATGCAGGACCACCACCCCTTCAAGAATGTTCCTATCCGGCATGAAAGCAGATTGAGTAGGCTGCACCACAGTATGCGCAATCTGTGTGAGCCTATTCGTCCCGACCTTGGTAAAAATTTTGAAACTCACATTAAGAAGACAGATTGGCCTAAATTGCTCAATCCGCACTGCCTCTGTCTTCTTGGGAAGAAGAGTTATCATCCCAAAATTCAGCTTGACAAGGTGAAGCTGACCAGCGAAGAGATTATTGAACAAAGGCAATAGATCTCCTTTAATAATGTGCCAACATTTCTTGTAAAACTCGCCCGGGAAACCATCCAGGCCAGGAGCCTTATTATTCTTCATCTGGGAAATGGCCTCAAATACCTCTTTCTCTGAGAAAGGAGCAATTAAGATATCATTCTCAACAGCTGTCAGTTGAGGCACATCCTCAATCCTAGACTCATCCAGCGACACCCAGTTCTCCTCTGGAGGTCCAAACAACTGTTTGTAATACTCAGTGATATACAACTTTAAATTTTCCTGACCCAGAATCGTACCCTCATCTTGCTCTAGCTAAAAGATTCTCTTTTTTCTATGCTTGCCATTAGCAATCATGTGAAAATATTGTGTGTTCGCGTCCCCCTGGACGACCCGGCGGACCTTGGCCTGAAGCGCCCACTTTAATTCTTCCTCACGAAGAAGCTCTTTCAGCCTCATTTCCGCATCGAGCTTCGCCTGAAGCTCCGAGGCTGGCAGGATCATGTTTTCAACTTTTACATCCAGGGGCTGAATAAGCAAAAGGAGCTGTTCCTTCTCAATCTTATAAACTCCACTAAGATGTTTAGCCCACCCTCATAAGAAGCTTCTCAAGTGCCTAATTTTATTCTGCCAGCGCTCAAGTGCAGTTCTACCTCCTGCATCCTTAGCCCATTCTCGGGCAATAATGTCAAGGAACCCTTGTCTCTCGAACCACGCAAGCTCAAACGAGAAAACATTCTTATTTCCCACATGGGTGGCCTCCCCAGAGTCAATGAATAAAGGCGTATGGTCCGAAATACCCCGTGTAAGTGTCTGCACCGTAACACAAGGGAATTTCTGCTCCCATTCATCGCTAGCCAAAACCCGATCCAGCTTCTCAAACGTCGGATTAGGTAAAGCATTTGCCCAAGTGAACTTCCTGCCCAAAAGCTCAATCTCACGCAAATCCAGACTTTCAATAATGGTGTTAAACATGAACGACCATCTACCGTCGAAATTATCATTATTCTTCTCATCACGCCTTCTGATAATATTAAAATCACCCCCTACTAGGATAGGCAGTTGCTCGGAACCACAAATCCTAACCAAATCAGCCAAAAAAATCTGGTTTAAGCTCGGGCTGTGCGGCTCCATAAACCGCCACCAAAGCCCAGTTAAACCCATCGTCCTTCGACCTGACCCTAAACTTAACTGCGAAATCCCCCATGACCACGCTTCGGACTTCTAACGAGTCACATCTCACCCCGAGTAAAATCCCCCCGGATCTTCCTCGTGGCGGAAGACAATGCCAATCAAACTCAATACCTCCCGACAACGTATTGAGAAATTGAGGCGAAAAGTCGGCTCTACCAGTTTCCGATAAAGCGATAAAGTCCAACTTATGCTCAATAGAAGCCTCGGCAAGAAACCTTCTTTTAGCCAAGTCTTTCAGACCTCTGCTATTCCAAAAGATTGCTTTCATAACTCGTCATGGAATTTTTTAGTTGTTCTAATCCGCGCGCTCCTACGCACTGCAGAGGCCGGGTAAATCTTCCGCTTACATTTGCGTTTAGGCAAATTAAAACTCTCCAGCTGGTCCTCACAACCAGTCTCGGAGGCGTGCACTTCAACGAAATCCACTCGCTCATCTTCCTCCTCAGGAATGAGATCCGCACACAAATTATCAGGAACCCTAACCCCCAAAGCATCAATCTCGGAGTTATTCATGGGTTTAACCGCAGCTAAGTTACGAATCATCTCAAGCGCCTGCTCAGCCTCTAAATCCAAAAAATCATTAACTGAATTTGAAATTTCACTATCATTGTTACCTAGTGAAATTCCTAACTTATTTGCATTATTAACAATCTCATCATTGGAAAAATGCAGAATAGAATTAGAAGTATTGACAGACATACCCGTAGTGATCTCCACATCACGAAGCTTGGCCGCCCTCATAGCGCACCGCTGCTGAATGTCGTCCACCTCCGGATGGTCCTGGAGACGGCTGCTCAGTCGTCGCCCCTCAGACACCGGATCCGGGATGCCACCGAACGCAATCACCTCCTCCCGAGATACTCCACCGGGGTACACCATGCCGGGGGACGGAGAAGCCATGGCCACCTGCCTGGGCTCCCCCACAACCCCGGCCAAAGGGCAATCTGAAGGCACCGGCGCCGCCGTCACACAAGGCCCTCGAGGCGCCACAGGAGAAGTGGCCCCCGAAGCCACCGAGGCCAGCTGCCCCAAGCCCCGTCCGGACAACGAGTCCAGCGCCAGCATCACCGGCCCGGAAGAAAGAAGAGAAGGTGTCTGGTCGAGCACCCTCGTGAAGGAAATATGCCCTAGAGGTAATAATAAAGTTATTATTTATTTCCTTATATCATGATAAATGTTTATTATTCATGCTAGAATTGTATTAACCGGAAACATAATACATGTGTGAATACATAGACAAACATAGTGTCACTAGTATGCCTCTACTTGACTAGCTCGTTGAATCAAAGATGGTTAAGTTTCCTAACCATAGACATGAGTTGTCATTTGATTAACGGGATCACATCATTAGGAGAATGATGTGGATTACTTGACCCATTCCGTTAGCCTAGCACTTGATCGTTTAGTATGTTGCTATTGCTTTCTTCATGAATTATACATGTTCCTGTAACTATGAGATTATGCAAGTCCGATTTACCGGAGGAACACTTTGTGTGCTACCAAACATCACAATGTAACTGGGTGATTATAAAGGAGCTCTACAGGTGTCTCCGAAGGTACATGTTGGGTTGGCGTATTTCGAGATTAGGTTTTGTCACTCCGATTGTCGGGGAGGTATCTCTGGGCCCTCTCGGTAATGCACATCACTATAAGCCTTGCAAGCAATGTAGCTAATGAGTTAGTTACGGAATGATTCATTATGTAATGAGTAAAGAGACTTGCCGGTAACGAGATTGAACTAGGTATTGGATACCGACGATCAAATCTCGGGCAAGTAACATACCGATGACAAAGGGAACAAAGTATGTTGTTATGCGGTTTGACCGATAAAGATCTTCGTAGAATATGTAGGAGCCAATATGAGCATCCAGGTTCCGCTATTGGTTATTGACCGAGAATAGTTTTAGGTCATGTCTACATAGTTCTCGAACCCGTAGGGTCCGCACGCTTAACATTATGATGAGAGTTCTATTATGAGTTTATGAGTTTTGATGTACCGAAGGAGTTCGGAGTCCCGGATGAGAGCGAGGACATGACGAGGAGTCTCTAAATGGTCAAGACGTAAAGATCGATATATTGGACGACTATATTCGGAGTTCGGAAAGGTTCCGAGTGATTCGGTATTTTTGAGTCTGGGAGAGTTCGGAATTCGCCGGGAGTATATGGGCCTTATTGGGCCATACGGGAATAGAGAAGAGAGGCCAAAGGAAGGAGGCTGCGCGCCCCCCTCTGGTCTGAATTGGACAAGGGTGCAGCCCCTTTCCTTCTTCCTCTCCTCCTCTTTCCCTTCTCCTACTCCAACAAGGAAGGAGGAGTCCTACTCGGTGGGAGTAGAGACTCCCCTTGGCGCGCCCCTCCTAGGCCGCCGCACCTCCCCTTGCTCCTTTATATCACGGGGCAGGGGGCACCTCTAAACACAACAACACAAGTTGATCTTCGTGATCGTTCCTTAGCCGTGTGCGGTGCCCCCCTTCACCATATTCCACCTCGGTCATATCGTCGCGGAGTTTAGGCGAAGCTCTGCGCCGGTAGAACATCATCATCGTCCTGCACGCCGTCGTCTTGTGGAACTCATCCCCGACGCTTTGCTGGATTGGAGCCCGGGGATCGTCATCGAGCTGAACGTGTGCTGAACTCGGAGGTGCCGTACGTTCGGTACTTGGATCGGTCGGATCGTGAAGACGTGCGACTACTGTCGGTGTCAAAACCGGCGGATCTCGGGTAGGGGCTCCCGAACTATGCATCTAGGCGGATGGTAACAGGAGACAAGGGACACGATGTTTTTACCCAGGTTCGGGCCCTCTCGATGGAGGTAAAACCCTACTCCTGCTTGATTGATATTGATGATATGGGTAGTACAAGAGTGGATCTACCACGAGATCAAGGAGGCTAAACCCTAGAAGCTAGCCTATGGTATGATTGTTGTAATGGTTGTTCGTCCTATGGACTAAAACCCTTCGGTTTATATAGACATCGGAGAGGGCTAGGGTTACACAGAGTCGGTTACAATGGTAGGAGATCTACATATCCGTATCGCCAAGCTTGCCTTCCACGCCAAGGAAAGTCCCATCCGGACACGGGACGAAGTCTTCAATCTTGTATCTTCATAGTCTTGGAGTCCGGCCGATGATGATAGTCCGGCTATCCGGACACCCCCTAGTCCAGGACTCCCTCAGTAGCCCCTGAACCAGGCTTCAATGACGATGAGTCCGTCGCGCATATTGTTCGGCATTGCAAGGCGGGTTCCTCCTCCGAATAATCAATAGAAGATTGTGAACACCAGGATAGTGTCGGCTCGCAAAATAAATTCCACATTCCACCGTAGAAAATAATATGTACACAAGTTCAATCTGCTGATGTATTTTGTGGCATGACGTCACACCACCACCAAGCCTTTACTTGAATCGTTTTTATTATACCACCTCGGCGCATTTAGCGGCGATTTCCTTAGCACGTCTTGTCGAAGCGAGATCGTGTTCCCCTTATTCAGGATTCCCTTCAATACGGACGTGGGTAACCCAACGCGCCATTGATGGTGGCACTTGGGAGATAGCGAGTTTTACCGGGCGGTGGGGACGCATAGTCTTCGTCCGCCCATATATAAGGGATAAGGATCCACCCTTTTACCTCGCCTTCTTCCTCCTTTGCTTATCCATCTCCGCAAGACGAGCTCCAGCGCCCAAGTCCGCACATCTCGTCTCAACCTTCTCCAGCCATGTCCGGGCGGGGAGGCAAGTGGATGGCCTCCTCCGTTCTGGAGGGCACATCGAGCTTCTGCGGCGCGGATACCTCTCCAGCGACATCGCTCATCGGCTGCCCGATGAGGGGCAGCTCATCCCCACCCCCAGGCCTCATGAGAGGGTCGTATTCCTTCCCCACTTCCTCCGCGGACTGGGCTTCCCATTGCATCCCTTCGTCCGGGGGCTCATGTACTACTACGGCATGGACTTCCACGATCTGGCGCCAAACTTCATCCTCAACATCTCGGCGTTTATCGTCGTGTGCAAGGCCTTCCTCTGCATCCAGCCCCACTTGACTTGTGGCTAAAACCTTCAATGTCAAGCGAAGGTGGTGAAGGGCGTCAAGCGGAGTCTTGGAGGCACCATGGTGGGCAAAATGCCCAACGTCATCTGCTCGAGGTGCCTTCGTGGAGTCCGTCAAAGGGTGGCAATCGGGTGGTTCTACATCACCGAGCAGCGTGACCCTAAATGGGCAGCGGCCCCGAGTTCAGATCTGGTATCCCCATGCAGCTCACCTCACGGAAAGAAGGGCTTGCTATGGGGTAGTTGGAGGAGCCGACAAGACTCCAATCCTGTCTCCGGACCACTGTGAACAAGAAGCTTAAGCTTGTCTCGTGATCCAGTCATGCTCGTCCGCGGATTCTCCCCTGCAGCGCGGGCCTTCAATTTGTGGGAGTTCGATCCGGCACTGCACGGACCTGGCGGGCTCTTGACCTGACGTCTGAAGCTGCACGGAGGTGCTGTTCAAGGGCGGAGAAGCCCCCGCATCCGCAACGGAAGATCGCGGATTCAGCACCAAGCGCCCGGCCGACGAGGTAAGCTTTGTTATCCTCTATGGGACACTTATTTCTTTCATAGTTTGACTCTATGTGGGATCTAAAACTCCCAATGCCTTTAACAGGACTGGCAGAGGACGTCCGAACTGATAGACTGTCCGGCTCCCCTTCCCGAAGACCCAGCGGACGCCCGTTTGACGGGGCTGCTGGTTCCGGCCCTTTACATGGTGCGGAGAAGAAGGCCAAGAAGAAGGCCACGGAACCGAAGGAGTTCGGCGCCCGAGTGGTGTCGGACTCGTCATCCGATGGCTCGGCGGACTCCTCCCCAAAGGCGAGGAGGAGAAAGAGGGCTCTCCCAAGAGGGGGAGAGAGAAGAGGAAGGCTTCCCCAATGAGGGAGGCGAAGGGTCCAGAAGGAGGACCCTTCCTCCGGACTGCTCCTTAACGCCGACGACGGCGACGAGGAGTGGCCCTCAAGGGCCAAGCCCACAGCAAGATCGTAAGTATCCGGATTCTTGAGTGATTTATAGTTTTTCCTTGTGCGCGTAGTGTCCTTCTAATGCCGCATACAACTGCAGTCCGGCGAGGAGGATCTACCCGCTTCATCGGCGGGTCCTTGGCTCCGTCGGATGTGGATTCCATTCCGACCACCTCCACCCCTCGTGATCTTTGAGGGCGCCGAGGTGGGATCGAGAGGGACCCGCCGGAGGGGAGGCTCGGAGGTGCCACAGGCAACCTCCGGACTTCGTGCGGACTCCGCACCGGAACCCGCGATGGTTCGGAGTCCGGCAATGGCCCCTTCGCAGAAGGGCAAGACCGTGACACCGGCGGCCTCCGTCCAACCGGGCGCGGACAACTTGTTGGGCGCTCAGCGGCGCTTCCATCAGGAAGAACACCGCACTATTATGAGTGCGGTGATTGAAAGTTCAGCTTCGCCAAGAGCGGGCTGACGAAACTTCAGCAGCCTTTTAACAGGCTTTGAGGTAAGAAGTTTTTTAGAATATGTAATGTAATACCGCATAGACACTAGCCCCTGATGCTCGGTTCGGTGTTCGGAAAGAAAAGCCGGACTGAGGATCTAAAAAGATATATGCAGGAGTTCTAAAAATTATGTCAATATGGGATTGCAGGCTGCGCTGCTGACCTCTGCCGCATTGACTACGGAGGTCGGTGCTTTGAAGCAGGACCTCGAGCGGTCCGAGAACAAGCTTGGCCTTGCCAAGAAGCAGCTCGAGGACAAAGAAGGTGAGTAACATCGTATTAAATTTGTACCTTACAGAAAAGGATTTTGGTTGCAATAGAAATAACAAGGATAACGTGGGCACTGCAGGGCCCGCGGACGAGTGGCAACCCTTAAGGAGGCGTGTCATGTGAGCGTAATCTTGACATGAGAGCGAGCGAGCGAGAGAAGCGAGGCGGCGCGGTGGCGGAGGTGCGGCAAGAGCTCCGAGGCTCTCATGGAAAAGCATGAGAGTTTGGGCGCGACTCGAACTTCGAGTCGAGCTTGCCTCGGCTCTTGAAAGTGCCAAAGCCGCTAAGGCCGAGGCCCATAAGGCCCTCCAGGAGATTGAGGCGGTGAAGAAAATAGCAGCGGGTAAGGCATTTTTCATGCAAAGCAAGCATGTGAATGTGAATTACTTGTTACTTACCCAAATTCGGAGCTCTCCAGGAGCGTTTGCAGATCTGCCTTGCAGCATGTCTGATGCCGTTGCATTCTACCGGGCCAAGGAGGGGAGCTCAATGGAGAAGATCTTCTAGTCTCAGTATGCTGAGGCCGGACATCCGGTGCCCCCTAGTGACCAGCTGAAGCAACTGGTCGAGCTCCACAAGGTAGCCGAGCAGGCCATGAAGGGCCTCATAGTCCGGCTGTGGCCTGAGGAGGCCATGCCTGGGAGCTACTTCGGCCTTGTGCGGCAGCTGGTGGATGCGTGCCCTTGGGTGGAAGTCATCAAGCGCTCCGCCTGTATTGAAGGTGCCCGTCGGTCCTTGCCCGCGCAAAGGTACCTTTGGGGCAGGCTGGATCTTTGAGGCTTCTAACAGACGCGCCGCCCGGCCGGCAAGGAGTATCGTCGCCGAGATGTACTATAAGAGTGTCTGAAGGGTGCCCGCAAGATTGCGGATGAGTGCCCCAAAGATGTAATTTTTAGTAGACTCGCAATGTGTTATCACATGCGCTGAAAACTTTGTTCATATCGCTAAGCAATGCTTATTGATTTAAAATATTACCTTACATGCAGCCGTTTATTAAATCGAGAGATGGCAATTAAATGGCTTCAGCCCCCATGCCACAGTCTTTGGGGTGTTCGGGATAAACTTGAGCACTCTTGTTCCCATTTTGGGTCCATCTAGGGGCGCTCAACACAACGAACAAGGCAACCGGACTTATAACGCTTGAACACTCTCACTTAGCCATAGAATTCTATAATTTTAAATTTGGTGAAGCCCCTAGTGTTCGGAAGACCGAGTTGAGGCGCTATCACGCTGGGCAGACGAAGCGGTTCCTCGCTCTAAGCGGCATAAGTCTTTAGGGACTCGAAAAGACCTCTCGAACAACGACCAGCTCTCGCCTTATCATGACGGTCAGTTTAGCTTTCTCCACTAAGGCGCTCGCCCAGCTCAACCGGGTGCAATCGCGATGGTTCTCCAGTGCTACCTTAGCCGATAGAATGTAACGTAAGGTACCAAAACATGGGGCAGGCAAACCCAACTATTGACCCAAGACATGATTGAACCGATGCATATAATGCTATAAGTTGAGGTGCCGCACTTGTGAAAGTATTCGGACTTATCACACCATAATCACGGGGAACATAAGCCCTGGTGTATTCGGCCGTACCAAAATGTGCAGGTGCAAGATGTCATAAATGAACATATATGTAAAAAAAAATGCAATTATAAACAAAAAGTGATGCATTGTTTATTCAAGGAATTCTGCTATGAGTGCGAGCGATACAAATAGTCACGGTAAGCAAGGGTTTGGACTATTAGACATGTCCCCCTCCAGGGATAGGCTACGGAATGGTGTATTAAACAGATTTAATGCTCATAATGGAGACCACACGAGTGTTAAATCGTAGCCATTGTCCCTCCCTGGCTGTTGTATCGTGAGTTCAGCGAGATCTCTTGCCGGACAGGGCCTCTGGTGAACGGAGTCCTGAAAAAAAGAAAAAAAAAGGTGACACACTTGGGAGCCCCTGGTTTGGTTGAGCCGCACTGGGCTGTCATGGTCGTGCCCTCCCCTATGCCCATGGTATCTCGGGCGTAATGATGTCGCGTGAAGGGCTCGTCTTGCAATCATGCGAGGGCTGGGGTTGGGGCGCATTACTCTGCGATGCTCGGAGCGTGCGGTGGTCTTGATGTATGTTACTCCGGGCGCGTTTAGCCATGTCCGGTCGTTTAACGGCCGGACTGGAAAATTGCCTTAAGAGGCTGCTATGTACTTCTGCCGCGAGAGCCGCTATGTGTTCCTCCGTTCGGAGGGAGCGTTCAGTGTTTCCGTTGACCGTGATGACTCCACGAGGACCTGGCATCTTGAGCTTAAGGTATGCATAATACAGCACCGCGTTGAACTTTGCAAACGCGGTTCGTCCGAGTAGAGCGTGATATCCACTGCGGAACGGGACTATGTCGAAGATTAACTCCTCGCTTCGGAAATTGTCCGGGGATCCAAAGACCACTTCGGTGTGGTGAGCTGTACAATTGGCCTCAACACCTGGTATGGCGCCTTTGAAGGTCGTCTTTGTAGGTTTAATCCTTGAGGGTCTATGCCCATCTTGCGCCTTGTATCTGATAAAGCAAGTTCAAAGCTGCTGCCGCCGTCCATCGAGGACTCTAGTGAGTGAAATCCATCGGCGATTGGGTCCAAAACCAATGCGGTGAATCCGCCATGGCGGATCTTGGTGGGGTGGTCCTTGATCGAAAGTGATCGGGCAAGAGGACCATGGATTGAACTTGAGGCGGCTGGCTCCATCGCATATCGTCCCTAAGTGCGCTTGCGCTCCCTCTTGGGTATGTGGGTTGCGTATATCATGTTTACCGTCCGCACTTGTGGGGGAAACCCTTCATCCTCTCTTGTTCGTGGCGGGTCTCCTCCTCGTCATCGCTATGCAGCCCCTTGTCATTGTTTTGACAATTAACTTGCCTACCTGCTGAATACCCAACAATCCTGTTGGTGTGGTTAGCTGGCTTTTGAAGTGCCATGTATCGCAAGAGCGGTCGAGTATTCGGTCCAAATTGGACGGACCCGGAGTAGTTCTTTTGAATGGCTTTTTCCGCTGACCGGGTTTAGAGCCTCTGATTCCGACATTGACTGCCGTATCCTCAATGTTATCGCCGTTAACGCGGCGTTTGTTTTTGTTACGACGCGACCTGCCACTGCGGTCCTTGTTGTCCGGACTGCTAGAGTTTTTACTGAGATTGTTACTGCGGGCTAGCCAGCTGTCCTCCCCGCCTGAAGCGGGTCATGAGTGATGTGAGGGCTGCCATGGATTTCGCTTTTCTGTCCTAGGTGCGGGCCAGCCACTCGTCGCGGATGTTATGTTTGAAGGCTGCGAGGGCCTCTGCATCCGGATAGTCGGCGATTTGATTTTTCTTTGTTAAGAACCGTGTCGAAGCTATCGGCGATTCGTCTGCTGCTGAATTATATGGCTTAGGTCATCGGCGTCGGTGGTCGCACATATGTGCCACGGAAGTTGTCAAGAATCGGCTTCGGGTCCTCCCAACACCAATTGACTCTGCGGGCAAGCTGTTAAGCCAATGCCGAGCTGGTCCTTTAAGCTTGTGGGAGATACTTGATGGCGTGGAGATCATCACGCGGGCCATATGGATATGAAGGAGATAATCTTCGATCCAAACCGTGGGGTCTGTTGTGCCATCGTAGGATTCAATGTTCACGGGTTTAAACCCTTCAGGGATTTGATGATCCATTACTTCATCTGTGAAGCATAGTGCGTGTGCGGTGCCTCTATATTGAGCAATATCACGACGTAGCTCAAGAGAGCTTTGTCTGCTGTGTTCGGCCCGGCCGGAGTTGCTGTATCCGGCGCGACGGTGGTCGTCATGGGTCGTGGGGCGCCCACATTATCCGTAAATAGATCTTGATTGTCTTGCCTTGTCCTCCAGTATATCCCGCAAGTCCGGCGCATTCCCCGTGGCCCGGCTTTTCAGCGGTGCTGGAGTATGCAGTTTTAGCGGAGGCCTAGATGCCTCTCTGTCGCGGCCACGAGGTGGTCGGTCTGCCGTATTGTGCGCTGGTGATGAAGCTTTATATGCCTCCTCCTCTAATCGGGGGAGCAACTTGCGTTTTGGGTAGCTTTTGGAGGGGCGTTCGAGTTCATACTCTTCGGCCGCGAGGATCTCGGTCCATCTGTCGGCTAACAGGTCTTGATCAGCTTGAAGCTGTTGCTGCTTTTTCTTTAGGCTGTTTGCCGTGGCCATTAGCCTGCGTTTAAAACGCTCTTGTTCGACAGGATCCTCAGGCACGACGAATTCATCGTCGTTGAGGCTTGCCTCGTCTCCGGAGGGAGGCATGTAATTTTCATCCTCCTCGTCTGCCGCTCTCTCTTGGGGGCTGGCTTCTCCGTCCTCCTGTGCTAAATCTTGCTGGAGGGGGTTATCTTCGGCACTCTCTGGAGTGTTATTATCTCCGGTGCCGGAATCTCCATTCTTGCTGTGGCGGGATTTAGAGCGGCGCCGCTGACGTCGGCGCTTGGGCTGTTTCTTAGAGGTATCTGCCTCTGCTGCTTCTTCGCCGTCCCCATCCTTTGGGGTGTCCACCATGTATATGTCGTATGACGAGGTGGTCTTCCAGTGCCCTGTAGGCGCTGGTTCTTGATCTTCTCCGGCATCGTCGTCCATACCGTCAATGTCTTCGGAGTCATGGTCTAGCATGTCGGTTAGATCGTCGACAGTGGCTACAAAGTGGGTGGTGGGTGGGCCTTGAATTTCTTCATCGTCCGCATCCCAACCATCCTGACCGCAGTCCGGCCAGGGCTCTCCTGATAACGAGAGATGCTTTAGCGAATTCAGCATGTCGCCAAAGGGTGAGTGCTGAAAGATGTCCGCAGCGGTGAACTCCATGAACGGCGCCCAATCGGATTCGATTGGCAGGGGCGCAGGAGGTTCGGAGTCCGGCAAGGAGTCCGGCACCTCGGAGTCACGAGCCTTGCAAAGGACAAGGTCGGTATTCGGCTCCATCGCCGTAGAAGTTGCAGCTCCCGAGGCGGTGTCCAGCCACCTGTCCTCGATCTGCACGGTCGGCTCCGAACTATGGGTCGGAGCGGATTCAGGTGCGGCCTCCAAGGTACTGTCCGGCAGCAGAGCTAAATCGTGCCCATCATGACAGTGTGGCACGCTCGGTTGTGGCCCGAATCCATCGAAGATCAAGTCTCCGCGGATGTCATCCGTGAAGTTTAGGCTTCCAAATCTGTCCTGATGGCCAGGGGCGTAGCTTTCGATCTGCTCCAGATGTCCAAGTGAATTGGCCCGCAGTGCAAAGCTACTAAACACGAAGATCTGTCCTGCGAGAAAATTCTCACCCTGGACTGCGTTGTTGTTGATTGAAGAAGCCATCAAGCCTATCGGTGACGACATAGAGGAACTCTCAATGAAAGCACCAATGTCGGTGTCAAAACCGGCGGATCTCGGGTAGGGGGTCCCGAACTGTGCGTCTAGGCGGATGGTAACAGAGACAAGGGACACGATGTTTTACCCGAGTTCGGGCCCTCTCGATGGAGGTAAAACCCTACTCTGCTTGATTGATATTGATGATATGGGTAGTACAAGAGTGGATCTACCACGAGATCAAGGAGGCTAAACCTAGAAGCTAGCCTATGGTATGATTGTTGTTAGTCCTATGGACTAAAACCCTCCGGTTTATATAGACACGGAGAGGGCTAGGGTTACAGTCGGTTACAATGGTAGGAGATCTACATATCCGTATCGCCAAGCTTGCCTTCCACGCCAAGGAAAGTCCCATCCGGACACGGGACGAAGTCTTCAATCTTGTATCTTCATAGTCTTGGAGTCCGGCCGATGATGATAGTCCGGCTATCCGGACACCCCCTAGTCCAGGACTCCCTCAACTACATCAACCGCGTTGTCACAACGCTTCCGCTTACGGTCTACGAGGGTACGTGGACAATACCCTCCCCTCTCGTTGCTATGCCATCACCATGATCTTGCGTGTGTGTAGGAATTTTTTTGAAATTACTACGTTCCCCAACAGTGGCATCGAGCCTGGTTTTATGCGTAGATGTCATATGCACGAGTAGAACACAAGTGAGTTGTGGGCGATACAAGTCATCTTGCTTACCAAAGATGTCATACTTTGGTTCGGCGGTATTGTGAGATGAAGCGGCCGGACCGACATTACGCCAGACGCTTACGCGAGACTGGTTTCACCGTTACGAGCACTCGTGCTTAAAGGTGGCTGGCGGGTGTCTGTCTCTCTCACTTTAGCTGAATCGAGTGTGGCTACGCCCGGTCCTTGCGAAGGTTAAAACAGCACTAACTTGATGAACTATCGTTGTGGTTTTGATGCGTAGGTAAGAACGGTTCTTGCTAAGCCCGTAGCAGTTGGAAATATGCCCTAGAGGCAATAATAAAAGTATTATTATATTTCAATGTTCATGATAATTGTCTTTCGTTCATGCTATAACTGTATTATCCGGAAATCGTAATACACGTGTGAACACATAGACCACAATATGTCCCTAGTGAGCCTCTAGTTGACTAGCTCGTTGTGATCAACAGATGGTCATGGTTTCCTGACTATGGACATTGGATGTCATTGATAACGGGATCACATCATTAGGAGAATGATGTGATGGACAAGACCCAATCCTAAGCATAGCATAAAAGATCGTGTAGTTCGTTTGCTAGAGCTTTGCCAATGTCAAGTATCTCTTCCTTCGACCATGAGATCGTGTAACTCCCGGATACCGTAGGAGTGCCTTGGGTGTATCAAACGTCACAACGTAACTGGGTGACTATAAAGGTGCATTACAGGTATCTCCGAAAGTATCTGTTGGGTTGACACGGATCGAGACTCGGATTTGTCACTCCGTATGGCGGAGAGGTATCTCTGGGCCCACTCGGTAATGCATCATCATAATGAGCTCAAGGTGACCAAGGTGTTGTACGGGATCATGCATTCGGTATGAGTAAAGTGACTTGCGGTAACGAGACCGAACAAGGTATTGGGATACCGACGATCGAGTCTCGGGCAAATAACGCATCGAATGTCAAAGGAATTGCATACGAGGTTTGATCGAATCCTCGACATCGTGGTTCAACCGATGAAATCATCGAGGAGCATGTAGGAACCAACATGGGTATCCGCACCCGCTGTTGGTTATTGCCCGAGAGTCGTCTCGGTCATGTCTGCGTGTCTCCCGAACCCGTAGGGTCTACACACTAAGGTTCGGTGGCGCTAGGGTTATTAGGAAGACTAGTATGTGACTACCGAATGTTGTTCGAGTCCGGATGAGATCCGGATGTCACGAGGAGTTCGAAGGGTCCGGAGGTAAAGATTTATATATGGGAAGTTGTTAAAGGACACCGAAAGTTTTGGGGCATACCGGTATTGTCTGGGGCCACCGGAAGGGCTCGGGGTCCACCGGGGGGACACCCCTCCGGGGGCCACTGGGCTGCGTGGGGAGTTGGCCAGCCTGGTGGGCTGGCGCACCTCCCTTGGGCCCTTGCGCCTAGGGTTGAGGGGAACCCTAGAGGCGCCCCCCCTTGGGGGCAAGTCCCCCTCCCTTGGCGCCGCCCCCTCTAGATGGATCTAGAGGCCGCCCCTCTCCCTTCCCCTATAAATAGAGGGGTGAGGGAGGCAGCCGCACCATAAGCCAAGGCGCAGCCCTCCCTCCCAACACCTCTCCTCCTCCGTTGTGTGCTCGTGCGAAGCCTCGCCGAGATCTTGCTTCTCCACCATCACTGCCTGCCGTGCTACGGTGGAGCTGTCTTCCTCAACCTCTCCTTCCTCCTTGCTGGATCAAGACGGAGGAGACGTCACTCGTACCATATGTGTGTTGAACGCGGAGGTGCTGTCCGTTCAGCACTTGGTCATCGGTGATTCGAATCACGTCGAGTACGACTCCATCATCACCTTGCAAGCTTCCGCACGCGATCTAAAAGTGGTATGTAGATGCAAACTCTCTCCCATGACTCATTGCTTAGATGAACTCATAGATGGATCTTGGTGAAACCGTAGGAACAATTTTAATTTTCTGCATAATTCCCCAACAGTGGCATCATGAGCTAGGTTTATTCGTAGTTCTCTAATGCACGAGTAGAACACAATTTGTTGTGGGCGTGGATCTTGTCAACTTACTTGCCTCCACTAGTCTTTTCTTGCTTCAACGGTATTGTGGGATGAAGCGGCCCGGACCAATCTTACACGTACGCTTACGTGAGACCGGTTCCACCGATTGACATGCACTAGTTGCATAAGGTGGCTAGCGGGTGTCTATCTCTGCCACTTTAGTTGGAGCGGATTCGATGAACAGGGCCCTTATGAAGGGTAAATAGAAGTTGACAAAATCACGTTGTGGTTATTCGTAGGTAAGAAAACGTTCTTGCTAGAACCCAATCGCAGCCACGTAAAAGATGCAACAACAATTAGAGGACGTCTAACTTGTTTTTGCAGCGATTGATCATGTGATGTGATATGGCCAGAAGCTGTGATGAATGATGAATTGTGATGTATGAGATCATGTTCTTGTAATAGGATTCACGACTTGCATGTCGATGAGCATGACAACCAACAGGAGCCATAGGAGTTGTCTTTATTTTTGTATGACCTGCGTGTCATTGAAGAACGCCATGTAAACTACTTTACTTTATTGCTAAACGTTAGTCATAGAAGTAGAAGTAGTCGTTGGCGTGACAACTTCATGAAGACACGATGATGGAGATCATGATGATGGAGATCATGGTGTCAAGCCGGTGACAAGATGATCATGGAGCCCCGAAGATGGAGATCAATGGAGCTTTATGATATTGGCCATATCATGTCACAACTATATAATTGCATGTGATGTTTATTATGTTTATGCATCTTGTTTACTTAGGACGACGGTAGTAAATAAGATGATCCTTACAAAATTTCAAGAAGTGTTCCCCCTAAGCGTGCACCGTTGCTACAGTTCGTAAACTTCTAAGCACCACGTGATGATCGGTGTGATGGATTCTTACGTTCACATACAACGGGTGTAAGACAGTTTTACACAAATGAAAACACTTAGGGTTAACTTGACGAGCCTAGCATGTACGACATGGCCTCGGAACACGGAGACCGAAAGGTCGAACACGAGTCGTATGGAAGATATGATCAACATGAAGATGTTCACCGACAATGACTAGTCCGTCTCACGTGATGATCGGACACGGGCTAGTCGACTCGGATCGTGTAACACTTAGATGACTAGAGGATGTCTAATCTAAGTGGGAGTTCATAATTTGATTAGAACTTTATTATCATGAACTTAGTCTAAAACCTTTGCAAATATGTCTTGTAGATCAAATGGCCAGCGCTAATGTCAACATGAACTTCAACGTTCCTAGAAAACCAAGCTGAAAGATGATGGCAGCAACTATACGGATCGGGTCCGAAACACGAGATCATCCTCATAGCTGCCAGAAGCAATATGTCCTAGAAGGACCGCTAGGTGGCGCTCCGTCGAAGAACCAAGGCGTTATGAGCGCTTGGCAAGCTCGTCTTGATGATTACTCCCTCGTTCGGTGCGGCATGTTTTACACTTAGAACCGAGGCTCCAAAAGCGTTTTGAGCATCACGAAGCATATGAGATGTTGAAGAGCTGAAACTAGTTTTCCAAGCTCATGCCCGGTCGAGAGATATGATGTCTCCGACAAGTTCTCTGATTGTAAGATGGAGGAAAACAGTTCTATCGGTGAGCACATCCTAAAGATGTGCAGGTTGCACAACCGTATGACCCACTAAACATTAACCTCCCGATGAGGCGGTCATTGACAGAATCCTCGATCGCTCCCACCTAGATACGAGCTTTGTGATGAACTACAACATGCGAGGGATGGTAAAGACCATTCTGAAGTGTTCTCGATCTTGAAGTCGCAAAGGCTGAAATCAGAAAGAACATCAAGTGTTGATGGTCAATAAGACCACTAAGTTCAAGAAGGGCAAGGGTAAGAAGAACTTCAAGAAGGACGGCAAAGATGTTGCAGCGCCGTAAGCCGATTGCGGGAAGAAGTCAAAGAATGGACCCAAGCACGAGGTGAGTGCTTTTATTGCAAGGGAAGGGTCCTTTGAAGCGGAACTGCCCCAAATACTTAGCGGATAAGAAGGCCGGCAACACCAAAGGTATATTTGATATACATGTAATTGATGTGTACCTTACCGATACTCGTAGTAACTCCCGGTATTTGATACGGTGCCGTTGCTCATATTTGTAACTCACAGCAGGAGCTGCGGAATAAGCGGAGATGGCGAAGGGCGAGGTGACGATCTTGCGTCGGGAATGGTTCGAGTCGATGTGATCGCCGTCGACACGCTGCCTCTACATTTACCTCTGGATTAGTTTTAAACCTTAATAATTGTTATTTAGTGCCAAGTTTGAGCATGAACATTGTATCTGGATCTCGTTTAATACGAGATGGCTACTCATTTAAGTCTGAGAATAATGGTTGTTCGATTTATATGAGAGATATGTTTTATGGTCATGCTCCGATGGTCAATGGTTTATTCTTAATGAATCTCGGCGTAATATTACACATGTTCATAGTGTGGATGCGAAAATATGTAAAGTTGATAACGATAGTCCCACATACTTGTGGCACTTTGCCGCCTGGTCACATTGGTTTCAAGCGCATGAAGAAGCTCCATCTGATGGACTTTTAGAGTCTCTTGATTATGAATCGTTTGACACATGCGAACCATGCCTCTTAGGCAAAATGACCAAGACTCCATTCTCCGGAACAATGGGCGAGCAACCAACTTGTTGGAAATCATACATACCGATGTGTGCGGTCCAATGGCGTTGAGGCTCATGGAGGATATCGTTATGTTCTCACTCTCACTGATGACTTGAGTAGATATGGGTATGTCTACTTAATGAAACACAAGTCTGAGACCTTTGAAAAGTTCAAGGAATTTCAGAATGAGGTAGAGAATCAACGTGACCGAAAGATAAAGTTTCTGCGAACAGATCGTGGAGGAGAATACTTAAGTCACGAATTTGGTACACACTTAAGAAAATGTGGAATCGTTTCACAACTCACGCCGCCTGGAACACCTCAGCGAAACGATGTGTCCGAACGTCGTAATCGCACTTTATTGGATATGGTGCGGTCTATGATGTCTCTTACAGATTTACCACTATCATTTTGGGGATACGCTCTAGAGACAGCTACATTCACTTTAAATAGGGCACCGTCTAAGTCCGTTGAGACGACACCGTATGAATTATGGTTTGGAAAGAAACCTAAGCTGTCGTTTCTAAAAGTTTGGGGATGCGATGCTTATGTCAAGAAACTTCAACCTGACAAGCTCGAACCCAAGTCGGAAAAATGCCTATTCATAGGATACCCTAAGGAAACTATCGGGTATACCTTCTACTTAAGATCCGAAGGCAAGATCTTTGTTGCCAAGAACGGATGCTTTCTGCAAAAAGAGTTTCTCTCGAAAGAAGTAAGTGGGAGGAAAGTAGAACTCGATGAAGTACTACCTCTTGAACGGGAAAGTGGTGCAGCGCGAAACCGTTCTGTGATGCCCACACCAATCGAAGAGGAAAACAATGATGATGATCAAGGTACTTGGATCAAGTTACTCTTGAACCGTGAGTCCAGAAGGACACGTTCCGCACTGAGTGGTGCGGCAACCCTGTCACGGAAATCATGTTGTTAGACAACGGTGAACCTTGAACTATGAAGAAGCGATGGCGGGCCGGATTCCAACAAATGGCTTGAAGCCATGAAATCCGAGATAGAATCCATGTATGAAAACAAAGTATGGACTTTGACAGACTTGCCGATGATCGTGAGCGATAGAAAACAAATGGATTTTTAAGAAGAAGGCGGACGCGGATGGTAATGTTACCATCTATAAAGCTCGACTTGTCGCTAAGGGTTATCGACAAGTTCAAGGGATTGACTTCTGACGAGACATTCTCTCCGTGGCGAAGCTGAAGTCCGTCCGAATCATGTTAGCAATTGCCGCATACTATGATTATGAGATATGGCAGATGGACGTCAAAACAGCATTCCTTAACGGACATCTTAAGGAAGAGCTGTATATGATGCAGCGGAAGGTTTTGTCGATCCTCGAACGCTAACAAAGTATGCAAGCTCCAGCGATCCATTTATGGACTGGTGCAAGCATCTCGGAGTTGGAACATTAAGCTTTGATGAGATGATCAAAGCGTTTGGGTTATCTTGAGACTTATGGAGAAGCCTGCGTTTACAAGAAAGTGAGTGGGAGCTCTGTAGCATTTCTCCTATTATATGTAGATGACATACTATTGATGGGAAATGATACAAAACTTCTGGACAGCATTAAGACCTACTTGAACAAGTGTTTTTCAATGAAGGACCTTGGAGAAGCTGCTTATATATTAGGCATCAAGATCTATAGAGATAGATCGAGACGCCTCATAGGTCTTTCACAAAGCACATACCTTGATAAGATTTTGAAGAGGTTCAAAATGGATCAGTCCAAGAAGGGGTTCTTGCCTATGTTACAAGGTGTGAGATTGAGCTCGGCTCAGTCCCCGACCACGACAAAAGATAAAGAAGAGATGAGTTTCATCCCCTATGCTTCAGCCATAGGATCTATTATGTATGTCATCTTGTGTACGGACCGATGTAAACCTTGCCGTAAGTTTGGTAGCAAGATACCAAAGTAATCCCGCAAGGAACACCGGACAGCGGTCAAGAATATCTGAAGTACACGAAAGGACGAAGGACATGTTTCTCGTTTATGGATGAGATGAAGAGCTCGTCGTAAAGGGTTACGTCGGCGCTAGCCGACTCAGATCTGGATGACTCTAAGTCACAAACCGGATACATGTATATGTTGAATGGTGGAAGCGATGGCTGGTGCAGGTGCAAGCGAAGCGTCGTGGCGGGATCTACGTGTGAAGCGGAGTACATGGCAGCCTCGGAGGCAGCGCATGAAGCGATTTGGGTGAAGGAGTTCATCACCGACCTAGGAGTCATACCCAATGCGTCGGGGCGATCAAACTCTTCTGTGACAACACCGGAGCTATTGCCCTTGCCAAGGATCCTGGGTTTCACAAGAAGACCGAGCACATCAAGCGTCGTTTCAACTCCATCCGTGAAAATGTTCAAGATGGAGACATAGAGATTTGCAAAGTGCACACGGATCTGAATGTCGCAGATCCGTTGACTAAACCTCTCTCGCGTGCAAAACATGATCAACACCGAACTCTATGGGTGTTCGATTCATCACAATGTAACTAGATTGGTGACTCTAGTGCAAGTGGGAGACTGTTGGAAATATGCCCTAGAGGCAATAATAAAAGTATTATTATATTTCAATGTTCATGATAATTGTCTTTTGTTCATGCTATAAGCTGTATTATCCGGAAATCGTAATACGTGTGAACACATAGACCACAATATGTCCCTAGTGAGCCTCTAGTTGACTAGCTCGTTGTGATCAACAGATGGTCATGGTTTCTGACTATGGACATTGGATGTCATTGATAACGGGATCACATCATTAGGAGAATGATGTGATGGACAAGACAATCCTAAGCATAGCATAAAAGATCGTGTAGTTCGTTTGCTAGAGCTTTGCCAATGTCAAGTATCTCTTCCTTCGACCATGAGATCGTGTAACTCCGGATACCGTAGGAGTGCCTTGGGTGTATCAAACGTCACAACGCGTATCGGGTGACTATAAAGGTGCATTACGGTATCTCCGAAAGTATCTGTTGGGTTGACACGGATCGAGATCTGGATTTGTCACTCCGTATGACGGAGAGGTATCTCTGGGCCCACTCGGTAATGCATCATCATAATGAGCTCAAGGTGACCAAGGTGTTGTACGGGATCATGCATTACGATCTGAGTAAAGTGACTTGCGATAACGAGACCGAACAAGGTATTGGGATACCGACGATCGAGTCTCGGGCAAATAACGTACCGAATGACAAAGGAATTGCATACGGGTTTGATCGAATCCTCGACATCGTGGTTCAACCGATGAAATCATCGAGGAGCATGTAGGAACCAACATGGGTATCCGGACCCGCTGTTGGTTATTGCCGAGAGTCGTCTCGGTCATGTCTGCGCGTCTCCGAACCCGTAGGGTCTACACATAAGGTTCGGTGACGCTAGGGTTATTAGGAAGACTAGTATGTGACTACCGAATGTTGTTCGGAGTCCCAGATGAGATCCCGGACGTCACGAGGAGTTCCGGAAGGGTCCGGAGGTAAAGATTTATATATGGGAAGTTGTTAAAAGGACACCGGAAAGTTTTGGGGGCATATCGGTATTGTACCGGGGCCACCGGAAGGGCTCCGGGGGTCCACCGGGAGGGGCCACCCCTCCTGGGGGGCCACTTGGGCTGCGTGGGGAGTTGGCCAGCCCCTGGTGGGCTTGGTGCACCCCTCCCTTGGGCCCTTGCGCCTAGGGTTGAGGGGGAACCCTAGAGGGGGCGCCCCCCCTTGCTTAGGGGGCAAGTCCCCCCTCCCCTTGGCCGCCCCCCTAGATGGATCTAGAGGGCCGCCCCTCTCCTTCCCCTATAAATAGAGGGGTGAGGGAGGCAGCCGCACCATAAGCCAAGGCACAGCCCTCCCTCCCCAACACCTCTCCTCCTCCGTTGTGTGCTCGTGAAGCCTGTCCGAGATCTTGCTTCTCCACCATCACCACGCCGTCGTCTGCCGGTGGAGCTGTCTTCCTCAACCTCTCCTTCCTCGTTGCTGGATCAAGGCGGAGGAGACGTCCACTCGTCTTGTCACGTGTGTTGAACGCGGAGGTGCTGTCCGTTCAGCACTTGGTCATCGGTGATTCGAATCACGTCGAGTACGACTCCATCATCACCTTGCAAGCTTCCGCATGCGATCTACAAGTGGTATGTAGATGCAAACTCTCTCCCATGACTCGTTGCTTAGATGAACTCATAGATGGATCTTGGTGAAACCGTAGGAAAAATTTTAATTTTCTGCAACATTCCCCAACAGTAGCAGCCACGTAAAACTTGCAACAACAAAGTAGAGGACGTCTAACTTGTTTTTGCAGGGCATGTTGTGATGTGATATGGTCAAGATGTGATGCTATATTTTATTGTATGAGATGATCATGTTTTGTAATCGAAGTTATCGGCAATCGGCGAGAGCCATATGGTTGTCGCTTTATTGTATGAAATGCAAGCATACATAATTGCTTTACTTTATCACTAAGCGGTAGCGATAGTCGTAGAAGCAATAGATGGCGTAAACGACAACGATGCTACGATGGAGATCAAGGTGTCGCGCCGGTGGCGATGGTGATCACGACGGTGCTTGGAGATGGAGATCACAAGCACAAGATGATGATGGCCATATCATATCACTTATCTTGATTGCATGTGATGTTTATCCTTTATGCATCTTATCTTGCTTTGATTGACGGTAGCATTTTAAGATGATCTCTCACTAAAATTATCAAGAAGTGTTCTCCACGAGTATGCACCGTTGCCAAAGTTCGTCCTGCCTGGACACCACGTGATGATCGGGTGTGATAAGCTCTCGTCCATCTACAACGGGTGCAAGCCAGTTTTGCACGTAGAATACTCGAGTTAAACTTGACGAGCCTAGCATATGCGATATGGCCTCGGAACACGGAGACCGAAAGGTAGGCGTGAATCATATAGTAGATATGATCAACATAGTGATGTTCACCATTGAAAACTACTCCATCTCACGTGATGATCGGTTATGGTTTACTAGATTTGGATCACGTGATCACTTAGATGACTAGAGATGTCGTCTAAGTGGGAGTTCTTAAGTAATATGATTAATTGAACTTAAATTTATCATGAACTTAGTCTGGTAGTATTTTGCAAATTATGTTGTAGATCAATAGCTCGTGTTGTTGCTTTCATATGTTTATTTTGATATGTTCCTAGAAAACTGTGTTGAAAGATGTTAGTAGCAATGATGCGGATTGGATCCGTGATCCGAGGTTTATCCTCATTGCTTGCTTGAAAGAATTATGTCCTTAATACACCGCTAGGTGACGGACCTATTGCGGGGAGCGGTATCTGAGGCGTTATGAATGTTTGGCTAGCTCAATATGATGACTACTTGATAGTTTAGTGCACCATGCTTAACGGCTTAGAATTGGGACTTCAAAGACGTTTTGAACATCATGGACCATATGAGATGTTCCAGGAATTGAAGTTAATATTTCAAGAAAATACCCGAGTTGAGAGATATGAAGTCTCCAACAAGTTCTATAGCTAAAAGATGGAGGAGAATCGCTCAACTAGTGAGCATGTGCTCAGATTGTCTGGGTACTTCAATCGCTTGAATCAAGTGGGAGTTAATCTTCCAGATAAGATAGTGATTGACAGAATTCTCTAGTCACCATCACTAAGTTACTAGAACTTTGTGATGAACTATAGTATGCAAGAGATGACGAAAACGATTCCCGAGCTCTTCATGATGTTGAAATCGACGAAGGTAGAAATCAAGAAAAAGCATCAAGTGTTGATGATTGACAAGACCACTAGTTTCAAGAAAAGGGCAAAGGGAAAGAAAGGGAAACTTCAAGTAGAATGGCAAACAAGTTGTCACTCCCGTGAAGAAGACCAAAGCTGGACCAAAGCCTGAAACTGAGTGATTACAGATTATTGAACAAGGGTATATTTACAAGTAGAATGGTCACTGGAAGCAGAAATGCCTTGAATATTTGGTGGATAAGAAGGATGACAAAGTGAACAAGGGTATATTTGATATACAGATTATTGATGTGTGCCTTACTAGTGTTTATAGTAACCCCTGAGTATTTGATACTTGTTCGGTTGCTAAGATTAGTAACTCGAAACAGGAGTTACAGAATAAATAGAGACTAGTTGAAAGGGAAGTGACGATGAGTGTTGGAAGTAGTTCCAAGATTGATATGATCATCATCATCATCGCACACTCCCTATACTTTCAGGATTAGTGTTAAACCTAAATAAATGTTATTTGGCGTTTGCGTTGAGCATGAATATGATTTGATCATGTTTATTGCAAAACTGTTATTCATTTAAAATCAGAGAATAATTGTTGTTCTGTTTAGATGAATAAAACCTTCGATGGTCATACACCCAATGAAAATAGTTTATTGGATCTCGATCGTAGTGATACACATATTCATAATATTGATGCCAAAAGATGCAAAGTTAATAATGATAGTGCAACTTGTTTGTGGCGCTGCCGTTTGGGTCATATCGGTGTAAAGCGCATGAAGAAACTCCATAAAGATGGATTTTCGGAATCACTTGGTTATGATTCATTTGATGCTTGCGAACCGTGCCTTTAGGGCAAGATGACTAAAACTCTGTTCTCCGGAACAATGGAACGAGCTACTGACTTATTGGAAATAATACATGCCGATGTATGCGATCCGATGAGTGTTAAGGCTCGCGGCGTGTATCGTTATTTTCTGACCTTCACAGATGATTTGAGCAGATATGGGTATGTCTACTTGATGAAACATGAGTCTGAAACATTTGAAAAGTTCAAAGAATTTCAGAGTGAAGTGGAAAATCATTGTAATAAGAAAAATAAAGTTTCTACAATCTGATCATGGAGACGAATGTTTGAGTTACGAGTTTGGTCTTCATTTGAAACAATGTGAAATAGTTTCACAACTCACACCACCTGGAACACCACAATGGAATGGTGTGTCCGAACGTCGTAATCGTACTTTACTAGATATGGTGCGATCTATGATGTCTCTTATCGATTTACCACTATCGTTTTGGGGTTATGCATTAGAGACAGCTACATTCACGTTTAATAGGGCACCATCTAAATCCATTGAGACGACACCGTATGAACTATGGTTTAGCAGTAAACCTAAGCTGTCGTTTCTTAAAGTTTGGAGTTGCGATGCTTATATGAAAAGGTTTTCAACCTGATAAGCTCGAACCCAAATCGGAGAAAATGCGTCTTCATAGAACCCAAAGGAAACTGCTGGGTACACCTTCTATCACAGATCTGAAGCCAAAACATTCGTTGCTAAGAATGGATCCTTTCTAGAGAAGGAGTTTCTCTCGAAAGAAGTGAGTGGGAGGAAAGTAGAGCTTGATAAGGTAATTTGTACCTTCTCCCGAATTGGAAAATAATTCATCACTGAAATCAGTTCCAGTGATTCCTACACCAATTAGTGAGGAAGCTAATGATGATGATCATGAAACTTCAGATCAAGTTACTACAGAACCTCGTAGGTCTTCCAGAGTACGGTCCGCACCAGAGTGGTACAGTAATCCTATTCTGAAAGTCATGTTACTAGACCATGATAAACATACGAACTACGAGGAAGCGATGATGAGCCCAGATTCCGCAAAATGGCTGGAGGCCATGAAATCTGAGATAGGATCCATGTATGAGAACAAAGTATGGACTTTGGTGGACTTGCCCGATGATCAGCAAGCCATAGAAAATAAATGGATCTTCAAGAGGAAGACGGACACTGATAGTAGTGTTACTATCTACAAAGCTCAACTTGTTGTGAAAGGTTTTTCAACAAGTTCAAGGTGTTGAATACAATGAGATTTTCTCACTCGTATCGATGCTTAAGTCTGTCCGAATCATGTTAGCAATTGCCACATTTTATGAAATCTGGCAAAAGGATGTTAAAACTGCATTCCTTAATGAATCTATTAAAGAAGAGTTGTATATGATGCAACCAGAAGGTTTTGTCAATCCTAAAGGTGCTAACAAAATGTGCAAGCTCCAACGATCCGTTTATGGACTGGTGCAAGCCTCTCGGAGTTGTAATATACGCTTTGATGAGTTGATCAAAGCATATGGATTTATATAGACTTTTTGAGAAGCTTGTATTTACAAGAAAGTGAGTGGGAGCTCTGTAGCATTTCTAATATTATATGTGGATGACATATTGTTGATTGGAAATGATATAGAAATTCTGGATAGCATGAAAGGATACTTGAATAAGAGTTTTTCAAAGAAAGACCTCAGTGAAGCTGCTTACACATTGAGCATCAAGATCTATATAGATAGATCAAGACGCTTGATAAGATTTTTCAATGAATACATACCTTGATAAATTTTGAAATAGTTCAAAATGGAACAGTCAAAGAAGGAGTTCTTGCCTATGTTGCAAGGTGTGAAGTTCAGTAAGACTCAAGACCCGACCATGGCAGAAAAAAGAAAGAGAATGATAAGTCATTCCCTATGCCTCAGTCATAGGTTCTATAAAGTATGCTATGCTGTGAACCAGACATATTGTATACCTTGCTCTGAGTTTGGCAAAGGAATACAATTTTGATCTAATAGTAGATCACTGGACAGCCGTCAAGAATATCCTTAGTGAGGACTAAAGAGATGTTTCTTGATTATGGAGGTGATAAAAGAGTTCGTTGTAAAAGTTACATCGGTGCAAACTTTTACACTGATCCAGATGACTCTAAGTCTCAATCTGGATACATACTGAAAGTGGGAGCAATTAAGCTAGAGTAGCTCCATGCAGAGCATTGAAGACATAGAATATTTGCAAAATACACACGGCTCTGACTATGACAGACCCGTTGACTAAGCTTCTGTCACGAGCAAAACATGATCACACCTTAGTACTCTTTGGGTATTAATCACATAGCGATGTGAACTAGATTATTGACTCTAGTAAACCCTTTGGGTGTTGGTCACATGACGGTGTGAACCATGGGTGTTAATCATATACAAATATGAATATTGGTGTTAAATCACATGGCAATGTGAACTAGATTATTGACTCTAGTGCAAGTGGGAGACTGAAGGAAATATGCCCTAGAGGCAATAATAAAGTTATTATTTATTTCCTTATATCATGATAAATGTTTATTATTCATGCTAGAATTGTATTAACCGGAAACATAATACATGTGTGAATACATAGACAAACATAGTGTCACTAGTATGCCTCTACTTGACTAGCTCGTTGAATCAAAGATGGTTAAGTTTCCTAACCATAGACATTAGTTGTCATTTGATTAATGGGATCACATCATTAGGAGAATGATGTGATTGACTTGACCCATTCCGTTATCCTAGCACTTGATCGTTTAGTATGTTGCTATTGCTTTCTTCATGACTTATACATGTTCCTGTAACTATGAGATTATGCAACTCCCGTTTACCGGAGGAACACTTTGTGTGCTACCAAACGTCACAACGTAACTGGGTGATTATAAAGGAGCTCTACAGGTGTCTCCGAAGGTACATGTTGGGTTGGCATATTTCGAGATTAGGTTTTGTTACTCCGATTGTCGGGGAGGTATCTCTGGGCCCTCTCGGTAATGCACATCACTATAAGCCTTGCAAGCAATGTAGCTAATGAGTTAGTTACGGAATGATGCATTACGTAACGAGTAAAGAGACTCGCCGGTAACGAGATTGAACTAGGTATTGGATACCGACGATCAAATCTCGGGCAAGTAACATACCGATGACAAAGGGAACAAAGTATGTTGTTATGCGGTTTGACCGATAAAGATCTTCGTAGAATATGTAGGAGCCAATATGAGCATCCAGGTTCCGCTATTGGTTATTGACCGAGAATAGTTCTAGGTCATGTCTACATAGTTCTCGAACCCGTAGGGTCCGCACGCTTAACGTTACGATGACAGTTTTATTATGAGTTTATGAGTTTTGATGTACCGAAGGAGTTCGGAGTCCTAGATGAGAGCGGGGACATGACGAGGAGTCTCCAAATGGTCGAGACGTAAAGATCGATATAATGGACGACTATATTCGGAGTTCGGAAAGGTTCCGAGTGATTGGGTATTTTTGAGATCTACGGAGAGTTACGGAATTCGCCGGGAGTATATGGGCCTTATTGGGCCATACGGGAATAGAGGAGAGAGGCCAAAAGGAAGGAGGCCTGCACCCCCCCTCTGGTCCGAATTGGACAAGGGGCGCAGCCCCCCTTTCCTTCTTCCTCTCCTCCTCTTTCCCCTTCTCCTACTCCAACAAGGAAGGAGGGAGTCCTACTCCCGGTGGGAGTAGGACTCCCCTTGGCGCGCCCCCTCCTAGGCCGGCCGCACCCTCCCTCCTTGCTCCTTTATATACGGGGGCAGGGGGCACCTCTAGGCACAACAACACAAGTTGATCTTCGTGATCGTTCCTTAGCCGTGTGCGGTGCCCCCTCCACCATATTCCACCTCGGTCATATCGTCGCGGAGTTTAGGCGAAGCTCTGCGCCGATAGAACATCATCATCGTCACCACGCCGTCGTGCTGACGGAACTCATCCCCAACGCTTTGCTGGATCACAGCCCGGGGATCGTCATCGAGCTGAACGTGTCGAACCATCATCATCCTCGTGCAAATCAGAATCAGACCCGTTGGCCATCTCGGCAAAGATACTCACATCCTCGAACTCAATAACAAGGTCATATATGTGGCCTCGATACACCCACTTAACCACCTCCGGCACGAACTTGATGTTCAGCACACTAACCAGAACGCGAGCAATCCCATGGGCTCTAGTGAAGTCCATATCCACCCGCTCCGGCCTGCCCACCAAAACGCCCAAACTGGCAACGACTCGGGCATCCTGCAACGGCCTGGATGGAGCCCCAGAGAATCGCAACCAAACTTGTGTCAGAGGTTTGCCCGTAGGCTCAACCCTCTTCCACTCCTGAAACTCAAGCACACCATCCGTACCTGGCACCTTGCACATCCCGAAACTCAGAAGTCTCTGAAGGTCCTCAACTGCCGAAAACTCAACCCGAAACAGCTTGTCCTCCACAGTCGCAAGCTCCCACCGGAACTCCCCAGGGGCTAACTCCTTAAGCCTCTGAATAATCTGCGACTCCGAAACCTCTCCTCTAGCAATCTTAACTAAACGTGTAGTTAAACTCAACGACTCATCAGGAGCCTCTATCTCCGTTGGAGACTCAAAAAAAGTAAGCTCGGCACAGTAGACCCCATACATCTTCAGCGACGGTGCCTGCTCTCTCAGAAGTGGACAGTCCCCCGCATCGTGTGCTGGTTTGCCACAAGTGCCACACAACTCGGCCACACACTCCGCAATAAAATGGCCCTTACCACCACATCGACAACATATCATATTCTCCTTCTTGCGCGCATACTTTGCGGCTCTGTCAGCCTCAGCCCTGGAATGATCCTCAAGAGACCCAGTCACCCCTGAACCATTCCCTGGTAACTCAGCATTGGCAAGCGCCGAGACCACCTCCAAAGCCTGGCCTGTCAAAACCTGCTGCTCAGCGACCCCATCAACCGCCATCGGATCAGTCACAGGCGGAGTAGGCGGTCTTGGGCGATACCGGCCCCCTCGACCCCCACGCCCACCACGGTGACCATGAAACCACCCATGATCGGAGACCCGGCCACCGCCTCAACAAAGCCTCGAGTAGGCCCCATGAACGGGCGCTCCGCCGATCCATCGCTCTGCCAAGCATGGCCTCGACCGCCGCCAGTCGACGAGGATCCACGGTGCTTACCAACTCCATACGCGTTGACCCCATCATCACCCCACTAACCCTGAGGTGCATCCGCAACTTGTGTCGGTGGACGTACCTGATTCTGCCCAGGACCAGCTCGATTTTGAGGAGGTAAAGTGACAAGATGAGGTTGTGGAGCAGGCCTCGGCTGGCCGGCCAACGTCCCCTGAGCGAGAGGCCGCGGCGCAGCACCCCTGCCCGCATTGTTTCCCGCTGAAGAAGACGCCGCAGGCCGTTGCCCCACCGGCACCGGCGCCGGTGACCGCATACCCGCCGGAGTAGGCGCCACTGGCCTGGGTCCGAGCATCACACCTCCCCGACCCGCGCCCACCAACCGGAGCCGCACTCGAAGATCAGCTGCGGTGCTGCGGCCCCCACCCACCCCGACGGCGGCAGCAAAGCGCCACGGCCATCGCCTCGAGTCCGCGGGAATCAGCGGCGTCGGCAGCCATCCCAGTGCCACGGCCACCACCGCCGCCCTGCTGCGGCGCGGTCCCGAGGCGGCTGGCTTCCTGGTTCGCCGCCGTCCTCTTCCCCGGCGGCAAAGGACCACCACGACCCACCATGGAGCAAAGAGGAGCAATCCGCTTCGCCCTAGCCGTCCCGACCGAACGATGACTTCGACTCAGCGACCGCGGAACCCTAACACGAGCGACGTGAGCCGCAGTCGATCGAGCGCATGGATCGACCTGGCCCTCGAAAGCGATCGGCACTGGCATGTTCTGGGCCTCATACCCAGAATCCCCCAGCCCAGTTACTGTCGTCCTCTCCGAGACCGGCTCCCTCAGAACGCCTCGACAAGACCCGGTCGGACCCGGGGACGAATGGGCCACATACCCATCGATCCCCGTCCCATCACGAGGCCCATCACCATCCGACGACAACCCCTCTCGGTCCAACAAGCAATTCAAACGACAACGACGCAAATTAGCGATCCCGAGATCCTGAAAAATAGGTGTGGCCAACTCTGTCGCCGCCGGCCGCGATCCGGCCATCGTCCGGCGAGGAACCTTCTTCCGTTTGACAACAACCCACGAATCCGGTTTAATAAGATCAAAAACAGTAAGATTTGGGCGATTTACCTTAGGAAGCGGTCCTTTCCATGGCTTGATCGCCGCCGACGAGGTCCTCCGGTGAACTATCCGGCGAACCATCTCTCTCTTCTCACCCGCCTCTAGCCCCAGCCTGGCCGGATCATGGACAGGTAGAATATCATCGATCGCCGACACCACCTCCTCCTCCGAGTAACCGGCATTGAACCAGTCATTAACGTGGTCCGACGGCGTTGGCGACGGCGGCGATGGCGGATCGTCCGCCTCACCATCCGCATCTTCCTCCTCCGTCCCCGCAAGCGCCTAGAACCTTCCTCCGAACCGACGAACGCCGGCGTGGACAGGCAGGCCGCGTGCGGCGTTGACTCCAGTCGCCACACCAGTCGCCCCTCTAGACGCCCCGTCCATGCTGAGCGACCCAAGTGATTAGCATCATGCATGGAGTTAGTTGGAGTAGTGGCTGGATGTAGTGTATGTGCTTTTCACCTGGAGACAAGAGGCAAAGCTAGTTTCTCCATGGTGAAGTGTGTGTGCGTGTGTGTCTTCTGCCCCGTGTGTGTTCTTTGTGTTGTGTGAGACAAACCAAAGAGAGACCTGTGTGAGATAGAGGAAGACAAAGAGCGGCGCTGCGAGGAGGCGGCGCCAACACCGTAAAGAAAGACACAGTGCCGTCCGCTCTAGATCGCACGCAGTTACGTTGACCGGCACTGCTATTCGCAGCTGACGACCCTCACCGCACGCAGACCACGAAACTGTTTGGCGATTTCTGTGCTGGTGACACTTGACCACTATTGGAATGCGTGCCCTCTCGCCTTTGAACTGGTCTGCTTGGCTCCCCGATCGCTATATATGTAACACAGGTAGAAGTGTTAGCACCAGCCCACCACCCTCCCCACGCACTCTCTCTCTCTCTCTAGCACTCGAGCTTGTTTAAGCATACATGGGAAACGTCCTGCCGCTGCCGCCATGCGCGTGCAAGGAGGCTATGGTGGTGCATGCCACCGTCGCCGTGAAGGCGAAGAGGAAGAAGCCGGTGGTGGCCAACAACGTCGGCGGCGGCAGGGCGGATCAGGACGGCTGCAAGGAGAAAGAGGCGGCCCTGCCGGGGTGCCGCGTGCGAGTGGAGGAGCTGGCAGCGGGCGAGGACGGTGGGGTGCGGTTGAAGGTGGTGATGACGAGGAAGGACGCGGCCGAGTTCATGGCGAGGCTGGAGAAGCGGGCCGCGGAGAGGAAAGCCAGGATGGAAGAGCTCGTCAATGGCGGCGTGATGAGCCCATGCAGAGACGCATGGAGGCCTCGTCTCGCGACCATACCGGAGATTTAGTACTTTAGTAGCAACAATGCTACACGTACGGAGGGACTACGGGCGTTTCAGTGTCACACGCTGAATAGCAATATGCCTCCGATGTTGACCGCCGGCGTGTAGGTTTTCCACGTAGGCATACCTTTTTTAGGTTGTAGCCTCCGATAGTCCGATGTGCTTCAGTTTTTCCTTTTTCTTATAGAGTTAAGCTTCAGATATTTTGCTACCTTAACTCAACGGAAATGATAATTTCATAACAATAATGCTAAACATACAAAGGTTTACATGCTTTTACACGCTGACTAGGATCTTTCCAAACTAACTAACCTCTCCCCCTCCCCCCCCCCCCCGATTTTCATGGGGGTGGGCCCCTTCTCCCCCTAATCTCCAATCAAAACTCATTTTTATGTAAAAGTATGTATCATTTTGTACGTGTAGCATTACTCAATTCAGAACGTTGGGAATTTGACCATGGCAAATTGAACGTTTTCAATGGTAATTTTAGTAACTCGAGGATGATAAGTTTAGTTGACACGCACGGTAATTTTTTGACAAAATATACACCGAGCACGGAGTTGCAATCCTTCCAACTAAAGTTGCCATCCTCGCGTCACTAAACTTGCCGTAAGAACATTCGGTTTGTCATGGTCAAATCTCAAAAGTTCGGGCATTATCGGTGTCCTAACTCAAGACTAGTATAAGTATTCATCTGCCGTTCTGTTATTGGAAAATGCAAGCATTTTAAGTCAATGTCGAATCATGACGTTGTACATGAACGCACACTCACACATGAAACTCATGCCGCCACCGTGAATCCGTGATCGGTAGGTGGACTCTGGAGACCGAGTGCATCTGTAATCGATCTCCAACGGTTAAGACCCCAAATGCTTACCCGGAACCTGACTCGCAAAAAAAATATCCAAGATCTTAGAGGCGCATTCTAATTGATCCCCATAACTTAATCCTCATTCCATAGCACCCTAAAAAAACTAAATCCTCGCTTTTTTGCTAATTCGTACCTATTTTGAATAAAAAACAAAAATGATTTTAACTATATTACCACATTAGTACAGAAAAAAAAGAAAAAAATGTAGCTGCTGGCTATTGTGGTGAACACATTGCCCGGTTCACTGGACGGAGAACGTGGTGGCCGGCGGGAGCTCAGCATGGACATCACGGGGGCTAGGAGGAGGTTGTGGAGGAGACTGGGAGGTGCCATAACCTGACTCCCGACATCATTGACGCTCAAGGCATCGCCTCAGCTTAGGAGGAGGCAGAGGCAGACACGGGATGCGACCATGAGCCGCGAGGAAGGTACATTTGGATGCAGAATGAGGCGGTGGACGGACACGGGAACAAGGAGTTGTGCCGGCAGGGCCACAAGTTTCAGCTCGGCGGCGGGAGGTAGCGGTAGTGGGAGGAGATTCATCAGGCAAAGATGGGTGGTGACACCCCTGGGAATGGTTGTGGATGCAGTTGATGGGGCCGACTCGGGTCGCTAGAGCCGGAGATATGACCGGTTGCGATTTAGTTGGCGGTAGGAGGGGATCATTCGGTTATAAAGTTTCCACCCGCCAAAACAAAAATAGTTTTGGGGATGGTGGTTTAACCAAATCTTTTGGGAGTGAGGACATTTTTTATGTTAAAATCTAAAATTTTGTTGGATGCGAGAGGAGTATTGGGATGGGTAGATGCCTTTAAATTCCAATGGTGACAATATTTTAGGAGCTAGGGGCCTTTTAGGGTTCGACTAGAGATGCTCGTCGTAATTACTCCCTTCGTCCTGAGTTATTGGAT
This sequence comes from Aegilops speltoides, assembly GCA_021437245.1. Lineage (NCBI taxonomy): Eukaryota > Viridiplantae > Streptophyta > Magnoliopsida > Poales > Poaceae > Aegilops > Aegilops speltoides. The sequence continues at coordinate 439,566,797 of CM038141.1, forward strand.
GTATCCAGAACTATAAATAGGTCTAGGTACATCCATTTAGCGGCAAGTAATTCGGAACCGAGGAGTATAGGCCAGCACCTTCAGTTCAATCTATCCAACTTTTTGGTCAACGTCTTCTTACACGTGCATAACAGTCGAACCAATCACCGTGTGTCCGTGTAGCATGGCGACCTGTTCAAATTATTTAGTTATATTGTGATGACATGACATGAACGTATTTGTTAATGTTATATACATGTGGATCTCTCCTAGCCTCTTGGTCGTTACCCAGCAGTAGTAGTATGTACTCGTGCCAACGCAACTGTCAAAGCCAATGGCCGTGTTGACAACCAGTTCAAAGCTATTAGCTAGCTAGGCGTGCATACACAAAATGTTCTCCATCCATGATAGGTTCAGACTTAAGATGATCAGCTATATGGCCATTTAACAACTGATGACGAAACATCAGCATAGTACTAACGACTGGTACAAAGCCAAATTAATCGCTATATAACACACACGCACGCACGCACGCACCGAGGTGTCACTCGGAAATCGAAAAGTGGAACACACGAATCTCGCCAGCACCTCCTCGCTCTCTCGGGCACTCGATCGAGCTTGACATGGGCAACATCCTGCCGCTGCCATTCATGTGCAAGGAGGCCAGGGTGGTGCACGCGACCGTCGCCGGTGCCAAGAAGGTGAAAAGGAAGCGGTCGGCGGCGGCCAAGAACGTCGTCGTCCACAGGGAGGATCAGGGCCGCGGGGACGAGGAGGGGGTGGAGAAGAGGCCGGCGTGGCCGCGGTGCCACATGCAGGAGGTTGCCGCGGGCGAGGACGGCGCGGTGCGGTTGAAGGTGGTGATGACAAGGAAGGACGCGGCGGAGTTCATGGCGAGGCTGGAGGAGCGGGCCGCAGCGGACAGGAAAGCCAGGATGGGGTGTCTCAGCCACGGCGGCGCCGTCACGGGCCCGTGCCGAGATGCGTGGAGGCCTCGTCTCGCGACCATACAGGAGAACTGCTAGCTAGCTATCTCCGTGTTCTCTAGTCTGCTCTCTGCACGCATGGTTTGGCGACGTGTACTGTTACACGTTTGTAACTACACTGTACACTTTTGCAGCATGGAGCGACTATTTGTAAAGTCACGTCGAAACAATATTCGCGTAGTTGATTTTAGATCTCCTTTTAAGATGCAAATACTTCTTTTCAACTCCTCTTGCTCCATATCAACATTTCCTGCATTACCTTGCTCCATATCCAAATTATGACTAAACAGATGTGTGCTCTGTTGTGTGGAGTAAAACTGGATTGGCTCTGGATCCTCAACTAGTGCAACTCCTTTTGATATTTTGGATGGTGATTTGTAAACCACACCAGCATCACTCACCTCATATACGGTGCTCTCCCCAACATTGCCTCTAGAAACTTGTTGATCACAAACATAACCTATGTTTAAATCTGCAGGTATGGGTCCACTACCCCTAACTACTGCCAGGTTTTACTATGTTCTACCCCATAAAAATAAAAGATTTACTATGTTTTGATCTCTGTTGACAATGTGGTCCAGCTTCTCATCAACCTTGTCATCATCACATATCTCCTCCAAACCTGCTATTCCCTCACATAATACATGCAGTCCTTAACTCCATATCATGTTGTCTCTATGAGTGCTAAAAGATTGAAAAACGTGATGTCTAAAACACATATAGTCCTTTCCAAGTTATCCCTATCATGAAAGAGAGCACCACTATCGACCCCTTTCGAGCCAGCAGACATGACGGTTCGGCACGACTTCGCGTGCGACGCTCCGTGCGACGCCGCGGCGGTGCGGTGGTCGGCGCGGTTCGCCGCCGATCTAAAATCGGTGGCGTGCCCCAAATTCCACCGCGGCGTGGTGGTGGTGCACCAACACACCTCGAAGGTCTCTCTGGTTGATGGGCGCGGGTACACGGTGGATAGGAGGTCGGGAGGCGGATGCACTTTGCGACCAGGGGTTACGATCGCGTTCCCTTGTCACGTTGCGTGTATCGAGGAGCGCATCACCGGCGGGGGGACTGCATCGGGGGGCGGCGGCGGAGAAATTGGGTGAGGCGGGGGAGCAATTAAGGCGGGGGCGATAAAATCTGGTCAGGCGACTTCACACCCCACCTTCCCTCCCCCACTTGCCTCATCTCCTCCCTTGGTCGGCCGAACCCGCGACGGAGATGGTGGAGATCAGCGAGGAAAAGCTGCGCAGGTTCGCGGGCAGGGATGCGCGCCTGCGGATCCGCCTGAGGGAGATCGGGGCGTGGTACCTGAGCAAGCGCGAGATGTATGCGGAGGCGGAGGCAATCGTGGAGAATCTGACGGAGATGGAGGAGAGATCTCTGTTTGGGCGAGGCGGGCGCAAGCACCCGCTGTAGGTGCTGATGTGGGCGGCGGATCAAGCGGATTCGCTGGTGAGGGCGGTGGCGAGGAAGTGGGTGGCCTTCACCATCTTCGCGACAGCAAATTTCGCCCCCGCCATGAGGGGATCGGCGCTTCATCCACGGGAGGGGGTGCTCGCCTTACCTGCCCCAGGGACGGCTATGGCTCCGATTGTGATCGGCGAGGATCCGGTGGATCAGGCGCCACAGGAGGCGATTGGGGTGCGGCGCCGCTCCGCTCGCCTCGCCACGGCTTCGTCGACTCCGAAGGACCCAGCGCCTCGTCGCTCAGCTCGCCTCGCCGGAAACAGAGTCTGAATGCCTTACTAGCTGGCAACCGTTTCTGAATGCTAGCTAGTGAGGATTCAGATGATGTTTCCGATGAGGATTCCGATAGATCAGGTACAAAAATCCAAACTCCGTCTATGTACCTGGCTTGCACCTATGATAATAGGGAGGGTTGGGGAGAAATTGATACTCAACGTCGAATCAGACGAGTTAATCGTAGATTGAAGAAAAAGATGAATGATTATGTTCAGAGCCTCTTGCTTAAGGAGGGGAAAAATACATATGATACAACACAGAGTGGGTTGACTCATGTGGATTCACCCAGTTGGGGGGATTTGCATAAGCAAAAAATGGATATGGCTTTAATTAAAATTAGAGATAAGATACCCAGGGTTTGGGATCTCCCTAGAATCCCTGAATACTTGTCAGATATTGAAAAAGTATGTGAGGTTAATGAAACTCCTATAAATGAGGATACGGAGAGAGACACACTTGGGGGCGTTGAATTTTTGCCCGGAAAGTATGTGGAAATTGATAACATCCCGGTAAATGCCAGTCTGGAGGAAGCTATGGCAGAATTTCAGGTTGTTTCTTCTGAAGAAAAATTAGATGTTGGAGGGAAGCAGATGAAAACAGGGGCTAGGGTGTGGGGAGAGAAGGTGGGCCAGTCGGGCCTGGGTATAAGGTGGCCCAAGAATGGGTGGCTTCAGGAAAGCCCATATAAAGATAGGGCTATATATAAAGGGGGGATCCCAACCTTCGTTCCTGAGCCAGATTTCCTCCATTCCCCCAACCCTAAAAAGCCCTTGGCGGCGGACAGCGAGGAAGAACAGGTGGGAGAAGGAGGCCAATTCAGGGGAAAAGAAGAAGAAGACATGGCTGGCAGGCAAGAGAGTTGGAGACCAAGGGCTGGAAGGGGAAATAACCAAGGAGGGAGAGGTAATTTCTATGGCAGATCTGAGCATTTTGGAAGGGGTTTCAGCAGGCAAGATGAGAGGGATATAGATGGATATGGTTGGAGAAAGCAGAGGGGTGGCTTTGAGGAGGATCTGGGACTAACAGTGAGTGGCTCACGGTGGCGATGGAAATTCTGCAGAAGTGGAAGAGAGGGGATAATACTTTTGGCGATTTACTCTTGATAGAGGGGGGAATCAACAGGATAGGTTTCAGGTTGGGAGAAATGAAAATAGACAGGAAGGTGGGTCTGGAATTACTGTAGGTTTGGGGACTCAAGGGGGGCAAGTGCAGATGGCAGGTGGTTTCCCTGTGATGAGCAACACCAATTTCCCCCAGCTGGTGCCAGTGGGGATGGGCCTGGGACAATTTGGACTAGTGCCTCAAGAACAATTGGTACAGCAGTACCAATTCTTGCTGTCTAACATGCCAAAACAAGAGACCTTGATGCAACAGGCAAATGCCAGAGTGGAGGGACAAAAGGAAGCAGCAAAGAAGAAGGAGACTGCAAATCCAAAAGAGCTCTTTTGCATAAAATGTAAGGAACAGGGGCATGTGAAGAGTGATTGCAAGAACAAAGTTTTCTGTGTGGTGTGCCAAAGACCAACCCATAATACTGAGGAATGTACCATTCTAAAGCAGCCCAAGCCAGTTGCAAAATATGTGGGATATGGAGCCAGGGGTCTGGGCTGCCTGCTGATACAAAATACTAAGGAAATTGCAACTGCTGAACACATTAACCCTATGGCTTTGGTGACTGTGCATAAAGGACAGCTAAATGATACCACAGTGGCTTATGGATTCAGCAAGATGTTTGATTGGGGATGGACTTGGAGAGCAAAGTTCCAGAGTCCCACTGCCTTTCTCATGAGATTTCCCAGCAAAGCTAAGCTGGTGGAGCTGAAGAACTTTGGCAAATTTACTTTGTTGGGTACTGGTGCAGTGGTGGAGGTTGATTTTGGAGTCGGATAATGAGCTAAAGGGAAGTTACATTCAGTCTGGATCAAAATGTGGGGGGTTCCTGATAACCTGAGGCATTATTTGGGAGTCTGTGAGATTGGCTCTGCTTTGGGGCCTATGGTTGAAGTAGATGTTGAACATATTCACTCAAGAGAAGATAACAGGGTAAAAGTTGGGGTTAGAGATCTGCATAAGATTCCTGCTGGCATAGAAATTACTACCAAGGATTTGTTGCTGTATGACATAGGCTTTGAGTTTGATGCAGTTGCTGAACAGGGCTGGTATAAACTAGAGGAGGGCAACAAAAGGAAAACCTTTGATTATCTGGACCTGGAGAGTTATGAAGCACAAAGGGAGAAGGAAGTACAGAAAAAAAGTAAACAATCTGAACACACAAAGTCATTGGTCAGTTTAGGAAGCTTGGGATTGAAACAATATGAGCAGGTGGTCCTGGAAACAGGGGGAGGGTCCCAGAAGAATGAGTTGGTCAAGGAGAAGGCAGAGATAAGGTTTGTGGGAGATGGAAAAGAAGAAGAAGAAAGTTTAAAAGCCAGATTACAAAAAGCAGAAGAGTTGGCGGCAAGACAGACGGCCCAACTAATGTTAGAGGAAAAAAAGAGAAAGGAAATGGATATTATCAGGAAATCACTGGAGAGGGAAGTCAAGAGGCAGCATGAACTTCTGCAGATCAACTTGAAGGGTAGTGAAGATGTGAGAGGATCTCAATCAGGGGAAAAGCAACTTGGGAGTGAAGATGAAAAGGAAAACTCAGGAGAAGGAGCTGGAGCAGAAGGCAATAAGGAGAGTGGGGGGGATGTCAGAGCTGGAACTGATGGAGCATGCAGTGGGCCTGGGATATATTGAACCTGTAGACTACACTGCAAGTCAGGAGACTGAGTCATTTGAGACCAAAATCAAAAAGGCTGGGATAGGAGAGCTTGAATCACAAGATGAGGAAGAACTGAGAAGATGCACCAGACTAAAAGGCAAGGAAGACAAAAAGATAACAGATTTGGCTAAAGAGAGGGTGGCACAAAAGAACAACTATGGTGAGTATTCATCTTCTGATACTATTTTCAGATCCAATAATGTCCTACAGCAGATTGCTGAGGAGGTTGGTGTTAGCCTAGGGCCTAAACCTGATATTATAAAACCCAATCTGGAATTGATTAAAATGGCTGAACAAGCCAGAATTGATATGTGGCTGGCCGAACATAATAAGAATCAGGATAAAAATTGCATTCATGAGGAGCATGATTTTATTGATACTGGGGAATATTCTATATTAGAGCTGTTAGAGGATGAGGATATTGATAAAGAGGAAGAGGAAGATGAGGAGTGGGAATTAGTGAAAGGTCTTTTTTCATCAAAAAAAATGAAGAAGAAAAGCAAAACTACCAGAGGTTCTGGAGTTAAGATTGCTTCTGTTATCAAAAATCTAGAATATACAGAGAAAAAGAAGAAGAAAAAAAGATGAGGGGTATTTTCTGGAATATGAGAGGTTTTGGAGGTGAGATTAAAAAAAGATTTTTGAGAGAAATGATCATGGATAAGAAAGTAGATTTCCTGGGGCTGCAGGAGACTATGAGACAGGAATTTTCCAGAAATGAACTACAACAGATATGTGCAGGAAGGGATTTTCATTGGCATTTTACTCCAGCTAGGGGAAAATCTGGTGGCCTCATACTAGGTGTAAATTACACCACACTAGACATAATTTCTCAGGATGATGGGGATTATCACATCAAAATGACTGTCCAAGACATTGATAAAAAGTTCATTTGGGACTTGGTGGTAATATATGGAGAAGCACAGCCAGAGAGGAAAGCTTTGTTCCTGGCTGAGTTATCCAGAGTTTTTCAAAAATTTACAAATCCTATCTTAATTGGAGGAGATTTTAATATTATTAGGAAAGCCAGTGAAAAAAATAAACCAGGATCACCTGGACATTGGAGTTTCCTATTTAATGCTATTTTGGAACAAGCTGGGGTGAGGATATTAGACATGATTGGGAGGAAATATACATGGGGTAATTATATGCAGAGTCCCACATTTGAAAAACTTGATAGAATCCTGTGTAGCACTGATTGGGAAGAGGCTTACCCTTTAGCCCAGGTAACTGCTTTAGCAAGGGAGAAATCTGATCATACTCCTCTATATTTGGACTCTGGAGACTTCCAAAAAACTGAACCAATTTTCAGATTTGAAAATGCTTGGTTCAAAAGGGGAGGGGATTGATAAAATTGTGCACAAAGTTTGGACTGATCCTTCTATTAAAGGAGATAGTATAGATAGGATGTTGGGGAAATTTAGAATGTTAAGACCCAGGCTTAAAGGGTGGAATAGGAATATGAATGCTTGGTATATAGAACTTAAAAAAGATATCCTGCTCAAACTGGATATTATTGATAAAAATAGTGAGGACAATGGCCTAACAGCTGCTGACAGGAAAGAGCAAATTGAATTGAGAGCACAACTTGATAGACTGCTCAAACAAGAAGAGGATAAATGGAAGCAGAGAGCCAAAACTGATGAACTGTTAGAGGGGGACAGGAATACTAAATTCTTTCATGCTAAAGCCAATGGGAGGCTCAAAAGGAATAAAATTTCTAGGTTAGAACAAGAGGAGGGAGTGATAGAAGGAGATAAAAATTTAATGGAATATATCACTACTTTTTATAAAAATTTGTTTGGTCACCCTGATAATTCCTCTGTGTCCTTGAATATTGATAATCCTACTAGGATTCCTATGGAATATACTAATCTGCTGGTGGAAGAATTCTCTTTGGAGGAGATTAAAAAGGTAGTTTTTAATATGGCACATAATAAATCCCCTGGGCCGGATGGCTTCACGGCAGAATTCTACCAACATTATTGGGATCTTGTGAAGATCGATTTAAAAAAATTGTTGGATGATTTTACCAGCAGGAAGATTGATATAAGGAGGTTGAATTATGGTATTATTACTCTGGTTCCAAAAGGGGCTGGGGCCAATCAAATTCAGAAGTTTAGGCCTATTTGTCTATTAAATGTGTGTTTCAAAATTATAACCAAAGTCTTAATGAATAGGCTAAATTTGGTAGCTGCTAAGGTCATTTCACCTGTGCAAACTGCCTTTATTAAGGGCAGGTATATAATGGAAGGGGTCCTGATTTTGCATGAAGCTCTAAACAGCATTAAAAAAATAAACAAAATGTTGTGCTCCTGAAAATTGACTTTGAAAAGGCCTATGATAAAATTAAATGGTCCTTTCTGTTCCAAATTGTTAGATTGAAAGGGTTCCCAGACAAATGGGTTGATTGGGTCATGGAGACAGTTAGAGGGGGGAAGGTTTGTGTGAAAGTTAATAATAATTTAGGGAAATATTTCTGCTCTCATAAAGGTCTGAGACAAGGGGATTCTTTATCTCCTTTAAATTTTGATTTGGCTGCTGATGCTTTAGCAATGATGCTGAATAAGGCTAGAGAGAGGGGACTAGTTAAGGGAGTTTTGGGTGAATATGTTTCCAACGGTGTGAATATGCTGCAGTATGCAGATGACACTATTTTCTTGATACAAGATGATGTGGAAAGTGCTCAAAATTTGAAATATATACTTTGCTTGTTTGAACAAATGTCTGGTCTGAAAATTAACTTCCATAAAAGTGAACTGTTCCTATTTGGAAAGGCACTTGATAGGGAGGATGAATATGCAAGAATATTTACTTGTCCTGTGGGTGCTTTGCCCATGAAATATTTAGGGCTGCCAGTTGATAAGAATAGAATTAGAAATAAGCATTGGAAACCTCCTGAAACTAAGATGGAAAAAATGTGAAACCTGGCAGGGGAGGCTGTTAGCTAGTGCAGGGAGAATCACTCGATTCATGCCTTACGACGAAATTCCTTATTTCATGATGTCCTTTATGGACTTCGGTAGGGTCAGAGAAACGAATGGATTTCTTCAGGGCTAGATTACTATGGCAAGAGAATGAGCAAAAAAGGAAATATCATTTGGTGAAATGGTCTGAGGTTTGCAGACCAAAGGACATGGGGGGGCTTGGGATTCATAATTTAGCTCATATGAATAAAGCTCTTTTGTGTAAGTGGTGGTGGAAGTTATATACGACAGAGGGGTTGTGGCAAGATATAATTTTAGGAAAATATGTTAAAAACAAATGTATGGCCAATGTCTTGACCAGACAGGGCGATTCACAGTTCTGGAAAGGTATATTGAAACACAGAGATCATTTTCTCTCGCTGTGTAAGTTTAAGATTGGGAACGGTGAAAGAGCTCGTTTTTGGGAAGACTGGTGGATTGGTAGTGCTCCTTTAAAAAGGAACTTCCCTAGACTATATGATTTATGCTTTGATAAAAGAAAGACGGTTAAAGAAGTTTTTGATAATGGATTAGATAATGTCCAGTTTAGGAGAACTTTGCTGGGGGATGCAAAAGAACTCTGGGGGCATATTAAAGAAGCCTGTACTGAGGTAACTTTAAACAAGGAGATGGATGAGATCAAATGGACCCTAGATAAGAAAGGGATATATACAGTGAAGTCCTTCTATAGGCATCTGATTGAAAATGGGATTAAATATCCACATTTATATATGTGGAACATTAAATGCCACCCAGAATTAAGGTTTTCATGTGGCTGGCCCTTAGGGGGAGTATCCTCACAAAAGATAACCTGATTCGTAGGGGGTGGAAGGGAGATGATAAATGCCCCTTTTGTGGAAAAAAGGAGGCCATAAATCATCTCTTCTTGACCTGTTCGGTTGCTAGACTGCTTTGGAACATTCTGAAATGTGCCTTCAATCTTAAGGACATACCAGACACATTAGACGATGTCATGAAAACATGGGTTGACACTTTTTGCAAAGATGAAAAAAATCTGGTTGTGATAGGAGTTTCAGCAATTTGCTGGACTATTTGGAAACTTAGAAATAGTGTTATTTTTTAGGACAAAAGGGTGAATGACCCCTGTGTCCCTGTGTCCTTGCTTATTAAAAATTTAAATGATTGGAATGTTTTGCAGACAAATCCCGTAAGAAGTAGGCTGATGGAGGCTGGAGTGAAGTTGATTAGTGAGGTGGCGGAGGAGATATTCAAGGCAGCATATGGGTGGCGCCTGAAGACCGGGAGGATTGAAGGATGATGCCCCTCTCTGCTGCGATGGATATAGCTTCTTCAATCTCAAGTTGGCTTCGCTTTTAGTCTTTGCCGTTGCTCTGGACTTAGTAGATGTTTCCTGTAATAATGAATTTGTCTACATCCTAGTCATTCGCTCTTTGTAGTCTCTGTTCTTTTAACAGGGGGGGACGTCGATCTGAGGCTAGATTCTTAGATCTAGACCTTGGAACACTCTTTCCAGGATCCTTTGCATGGATTAGCTGGAATAGGGTGGATTATCTAGCTGGGGGTGTGGTGCTGTCCTCTTCTTTTTTCTCTTTTCTGTAACAAGACATGATGATTTCTGTTAATGGAAATCGGAGAGGCAGCTCTCTTTTATCAAAAAAAAATATCCCTATCATGAAAGTGGAGTCTAACTTCCCAAAAATCATGAGACAAGCTACAAAACATAGACACTACACATTAATTACACGGTCCATAACAAGTACTTAAATACCTAATAATTAATTGCATTACATAACCATTTTAACTAGCAATCCATACCAAGTTATGAAAGAACAGTACATTACTACTACAAATAATAATAATGACCAATTTAAATAAACATTGCATGCCAAATACTTGAATTAATAGAGCCAATAAGGAAACACTATAATTATAACTTTACTGTCTACTAAACAAGGTACAGATTGTACTTTAAAATAGACTATCTAATTGACAGGGCAGGGCAATATCAATGTTCACTACCATCAAATTGACAGGGCAGAATCCCCAATTTGTATTAGAACCCTAACCCTAAACCTAACCCTAGAATCAAGAGAAAATGAGGGGGAGAAAGCTTACTCCACACCGCCGAACGCAGATGCCCACTTGTGGCTCCCCGTCGGAGTCGCCTACATAGCACCGGCAAAGTGCAGATAGCACGGTACTCGAGCGAAGGTGACGGCGCTCTGCTCTACGGGGCCTGGCTAGGGTTAGAGCTCCCGCAGACCTCCTCTGGTGGATTTGGATCTCGGCCGCCAAGCAACACTCCTGCGGCATCACCGCGTGCGCCATCCACTCCTCTGCCGGTGTCTGGGCTCGCCGTCGCCATGGATGAGAGAAAGAGAGAGAGGAGAGCGCGGGGAAATGGGGAAATGTCAAGGCGGAGGGAAAAGGATAAACCGGGAGCCGGTTATGACCTAGCAGTGTCGTCAAACGTCGTTGGTTCGTGTTCATTACACACTTAATCCACGTCATAAAAACAGGACCCACATGTCATAATCAAGGTTAAAATGCCCAAACAGACGAGTCAGTGTTTCCTGCAAAAGATTAAACCTAGAATCAGTGTTTTCTGCAAGAAATTCGTAGGATCGTGTTTTCTGCAAACCTAGACGTCAATGTGGTGGTTTTCTACAATTCATTCTTTTTTTTTACTTTCAAAGAGAACTGCACGCGTGAGTTGCATGAATGTCTTGCTAGCTAGCTCTCTTCTTGTGACCCTTGGGGACGAGTAAGAGTAGTATCATCTCAGAAAAGAAAGATGCCACGGTAACTTGAGTCACACATTACAATTTCCAAAGGTAAAAACTCAAAAAGAGACGTGCATGCATCTATACATGGCAAACTCTACATCATCTTTGGGTTACCATCATGGCCACCAGCGCCCAAACATGTCTAGTGCTGGCCAATGGGTGCAATGCCTTGAGGCTGCAGACATGCATGGCCCATGCATGCATGCAATGCGTTGACGGAAGGTGGATAATATTCGGCCGGGCTTTGAATGCATTGTATGTGACATGATTGATGGGATGTTCTCAGTCTGTAAGAGTTATGGCACTGACGTGATGATCAAACCAAACCGGTTGGTAACATTTCTTTGGTTGAAAAGAAAACAAAAATCAAAGAAAAAAGAGATGCAGTCAAACAAAGGAAATACAGAGGGCAAAGGCCGCGTACGCTTTCGGAGCATCGGTCACGTACTGCCGCTGTCTTTTTGCCTCCTTGGCAATGTAGGCTTGCAGCTACTACGTACCTAGCTAGCACCTTAGCTATGCCATGGAGTAAGTCAGAAGCAAACCAGACAGTACTCACTAGCTAGATACTACAGTGACACGATGGAAATATATGCCGATTTATGTAGTTTGTGTCTCCTCAACTCAATTCATAGGGGCCTCTTTGGGTGCGCATGATGTCCTGTCCTGAGGGAAAGTGGGCTCAGCACATTGCCAACACATGTCACATAGTCTTCCCCGAAACGGAGAGCATTGTTGTGAGGGTATCTCGCCTGCCACATCACCCACTATCCACTCTCCATCCTCACTACTCTACCTTTGACTCCGCGTGCACTTGGTCACTTCCCTCTGTCCATCCATCCATCCTCCACACCCTCACTCATTCATTCAAACATGTGAGTGACTGTGGCAAGCTAGCCATTGGTACATGTGTTGAGTCCGAGGAGAAAAAACAAACAAGTACCGTGTACATGGTGGCCACTGCAGGAGAGGAGCATATATACCAGCCAGTAGCCACCCTGCACCAGGCGCATCAGTTACACACACACATACACCACAACAAACAGAGCCAGTAGCTAGCCAGCTTTGATGGAGAGCAGGGGCAGCGCGAGAGGAGGAGACCGCGGCCACCTCGACCACCACCGGCAGGTGCTGCTGCTGAGGCCGGCTGCGGCATGGAGCTACGCCTCCGCCGGCGGCGGCGTGTCGTGGCCGGCGCAGAGGTCGCCGTCGTCTTCGTACACGTGCGGCTACTGCAAGAGGGAGTTCCGGTCGGCGCAGGCGCTGGGCGGGCACATGAACGTGCACCGCCGGGAGAGGGCCAGGATCCGCCACTACTACTGCTCCGCCTACCCCGCGGCTCCAGCTCCTGCTCCTGCTGCTGTCCACAGGGACTGGGTGCCCAACCTCAACTTCTCGCCGCCGCGTTGCCCCGGTGGCGACTATGGCGGCACATCCACGGCGACCCCGGCCGTCTACAGCTTCTTCTCTACTGCGGCGGCCGCGGAGGCGGCCAAGGCTGCGTTGGTGGTGGACCTGGAGCTGGGGGTCGGAGGAGGGGGAGGAGGTTTGGATCTTGAGCTTAGGCTTGGCTGCTCCTGAATGTATCTCTGACATGTCTGCATGCACGACCACGTACGCGTGCATGCATGCTAATGTTGGCTGCCTAGAGAACGAGAAACGCAGTGATGTTCTGACTATGTAGTAGTATGTCGGTTTGGAGGAGTGTATTTGTTCAAGCTCGTGAAGAATTAGTTTTTAACTTGTAGCTTGATTGGTTGGTTTGCAATGAAAACTTACAACCTTTGGAGCTTGTTCAACTATGCACGTGTCTGATTTACTTTCTTCACAGGGCCGTACTTTTAAAATCTAGGGCCCGGTGCAAAATCAGCTCTATGTGTAACAAAAATCAATTATATAGTCTGCATTCCTTCCGTCCCACAGTATAAAAGCATTTTGCAAGCTAACATGTAACATCAAAGAATTGATATTTTATCATCCCAAAAGTATTTACATCTTGCCAAAAAGAAAATAATAATGAAATATTAGAAAGAACAAAAATATACTAGTCCGCTCGAAGCTAATTAAAGGGGGTCAAAGGTTGGAGACCATGACGCTGCAGTGCATGGGCCAAATTTGAAATGGGCAGTACTCTGCGCCGGCGCACCGGCGGAACGTTTCGGCCGGTCCAACCAGAGCCACTCGATCTGGACATGCGTAACCGTCAGATCTGCCCCACATCTCCTATCGTCATCCTCCCCCATGGGAAAAAAGAGGAGACACAAAAAGCAAACGCCACCGCCGCTCGCGGGATCCCGCACTCTGGCATGCGCTTCTCTCGCTTGGACCACCGCTGCCCCTGCTCGTCGCCGGCGCTCGCAGCCTCGCCGCCGCCGGCGAACCAAAACACCACCCGCCTTCATCGCTGACACCGAAGTGAAAAATGCCGGTTCCAGCAAAATCAAAATACGGTGGTAGCAAAATTTTAGGATGGTTCCAGCAAAAACAAAGGGTGGTAGCAAAAACTCTTGATGTTTCCATGAAGACTCTGGTAGTAGCAAAAACTCCGGTGGTAGCAAATGGCATCTCCGGTAGTAGCAAATATCCGGGACGGTTGTAGCAAAAAAAAAAACTATCGCCACCGTTGAGCAACACCGCCGTGGGTGAATGTAGCAAAAAATGTCTTCAGTTCCAGCAAAATCAAAATATGGTTGTAGCAAAAAAGACTGGAAAAGCAGAATATGTATGTAGCAAAAAATCGACAAACACCGGTAGTAACAATAAATCAAAACGGTTGTAGCAAAATGGTTCATCGGTTGCAGCAAAAATCACCTGGTAGCAAAAATTTGGGCGGGGGTGGTAGCAAAAGCTGTTGGAAATATGCCCTAGAGGCAATAATAAAAGGATTATTATATTTCAATGTTCATGATAATTGTCTTTTGTTCATGCTATAACTGTATTATCCGGAAATCGTAATACACGTGTGAACACTTAGACCCAATGAGTCCCTAGTGAGCCTCTAGTTGACTAGCTCGTTATGATCAATAGATAGTCATGGTTTCGACTATGGACATTGGATGTCGTTGATAACGGGATCACATCATTAGGAGAATGATGTGATGGACAAGACCCAATCATAAGCATAGCATAAAAGATCGTATAGTTCGTTTGCTAGAAGCTTTGCCAATGTCAAGTATCTCTTCCTTCGACCATGAGATCGTGTAACTCCGGTTACCGTAGGAGTGCCTTGGGTGTATCAAACGTCTGGCGTAATCGGGTGACTATAAAGGTGCATTACGGTATCTCCGAAAGTATCTGTTGGGTTGACACGGATCGAGGCTCGATTTGTCACTCCGTATGACGGAGAGGTATCTCTGGCCCACTCGGTAATGCATCATCATAATGAGCTCAATGTGACCAAGGTGTTGGCCACGGGATCATGCATTACTGATGCGAGTAAAGTGACTTGCCGTGTGAGGCCGAACAAGGTATTGGGATACCGACGATCGGGTCTCGGGCAAGTAACGCATCCGATTGACAAAGGAATTGCATACGAGGTTTGATCGAATCCTCGACATCGTGGTTCAACCGATGAAATCATCGAGGAGCATGTAGGAGCCAACATGGGTATCCAGATCCGCTGTTGGTTATTGCCCGAGAGTCGTCTCGGTCATGTCGCATGTCTCCCGAACCCGTAGGGTCTACACATAAGGTTCGGTGGCGCTAGGGTTAGTAGGAAGTCAAGTATGTGACCACGAATGTTGTTCGAGTCCGGATGAGATCCGGACGTCACGAGGAGTTCGGAAGGGTCCGGAGGTAAAGAATAATATATAGGAAGTGGTGTTTGACCATCGGGAAAGTTTGAGGGTTTCGGTAAAATCTGGACCACCTGGAAGGGTCCCGGGTCCACCGGTGGGGCCACCTATCCGGAGGGCCCCATGGGCTGAAGGGGAAGGAACCAGCCCACAGGGGCTGGTGCGCCCCTAGGCCCACCCCTGCGCCTAGGGTTGAAACCCTAGGGGTGGGGCGCCCACCGGCAGGGGCACTCCACCCCTTGGCGCCGCCCCAGAGATTGGATCTCCAGGGGCAGCCACCAGAGGTGCCTATATAAAGGGGGAGGGAGGGGCTGCTGTACCAACTCCCAAGGCGCAGCCCTCCCTCCCAACACATCTCCTCCTCCGTAAGAGCTCGGCGAAGCCTCGCCGAGTCTTGCTTCTCCACCATCACCACGCCGTCGTCTTTGCCGGTGGAGCTGTCTTCCTCAACCTCTCCTTCCCCTTGCTGGATCAAGAAGGAGGAGGCGTCGCTCATCCCGTCGTGTGTTGAGCGCGAGGTGCTGTCCGTTCAAAGCACTTGGCATCGGTGATCTGAATCACGTTCGAGTCGACTCCATCATCACCTTGCAAGCTTCCGCACGCGATCTACAAGTGGTATGTAGATGCAATCTCTCTCCGTTACTCGTTGCTTAGATGAACTCATAGATGGATCTTGGTGAAGCCGTGGGAAAAATTTTAATTTTCTCGCAACGTTCCCCTACAATGGCATCATGAGCTAGGTCTATGCGTAGTTCTCTAATGCACGAGTAGAACACAATTTGTTGTGGGCGTTGATCTTGTCATCTTACTTGCCTCTACTAATCTTCTCTTGCTCAACGGTATTGTGGGATGAAGCGGCCCGGACCAACCTTACACGTACGCTTCGTGAGACCGGTTCCACCGGTGACATGCACTAGTTGCATAAGGTGGCTGGCGGGTGTCTGTCTCTCCACTTTAGTTGGAGTGGATTCGATGAACAGGGCCCTTATGAAGGGTAAATAGAAGTTGACAAAATCACGTTGTGGTGATTCGTAGGTAAGAAAACGTTCTTGCTAGAACCCAATCGCAGCCACGTAAAAGATGCAACAACAACTAGAGAACGTCTAACTTGTTTTTGCAGCGATTGATCATGTGATGTGATATGGCCAGAAGTTGTGATGAATGATGAATTGTGATGTATGAGATCATGTTCTTGTAATAGGATTCACGACTTGCATGTCGATGAGTATGACAACCGCAGGAGCCATAGGAGTTGTCTTTATTTTTTGTATGACCTGCGTGTCATTGAAGAACGCCATGTAAACTACTTTACTTCATTGCTAAACGCGTTAGTCATAGAAGTAGAAGTAGTCGTTGGCGTGACAACTTCATGAAGACACGATGATGGAGATCATGATGATGGAGATCATGGTGTCAAGCGGTGACAAGATGATCATGGAGCCCGAAGATGGAGATCAATGGAGCTTGATGATATTGGCCATATCATGTCACAACTATATAATTGCATGTGATGTTTATTATGTTTATGCATCTTGTTTACTTAGGACGACGGTAGTAAATAAGATGATCCTTATAAAATTTCAAGAAGTGTTCTCCCTAACGTGCACCGTTGCTACAGTTCGTCGTTTCTAAGCACCACGTGATGATCGGGTGTGATGGATCCTTACGTTCACATACAACGGGTGTAAGACAGTTTTACACAAATAAAACACTTAGGGTTAACTTGACGAGCCTAGCATGTGCGGACATGGCCTCGGAACACGGAGACCGAAAGGTCGAACACGAGTCGTATGGAAGATACGATCAACATGAAGATGTTCACCGACGATGACTAGTCCGTCTCACGTGATGATCGGACACGGGCTAGTCGACTCGGATCGTAACACTTAGATGACTAGAGGATGTCTAATCTAAGTGGGAGTTCATAATTTTGATTAAGAACTTTATTATCATGAACTTAGTCTAAAACCTTTGCAAATATGTCTTGTAGATCAATGGCCAACGCTAATGTCAACATGAACTTCAGCGCTCCTAGAAAACCAAGATGAAAGATGATGGCAGCAACTATACTGATTGGGTCCGAACACGAGATCATCCTCATAGCTGCCAGAAGCAATATGTCCTAGAAGGACCGCTAGGTGCCGCTCCGTCCCGAAAAACCAAGGCGTTATGAGCGCTTGCAAACTCGTCTTGATGATTACTCCCTCGTTCGGTCGGCATGCTCTACTGACTTAGAACCGGGGCTCCAAAAGCGTTTTGAGCATCACGGAGCATATGAGATGTTGAAGAGCTGAAACTAGTTTTCCAAGCTCATGCCCGGTCGAGAGATATGATGTCTCCGACAAGTTCTACGATTGTAAGATGGAGGAGAACAGTTACGTCGGTGAACACATCACGAAGATGTCCAGGTTGCACGCACGTATGACCCAGTTGAACATTAACCTCCCGGATGAGGCGGTCATTGACAGAATCCTCCGATCGCTCCCACCAAGCTACAAGAGCTTTGTGATGAACTACAACATGCGGGGATGGTAAAGACCATTCTGAAGTGTTCTCGATCTTGAAGTCGTGAGAGGCTGAAATCAAGAAAGAACATCAAGTGTTGATGGTCAATAAGACCACTAAGTTCAAGAAGGGCAAGGTAAGAAGAACTTCAAGAAGGACGGCAAGGATGTTGCCGCGCCCGTAAGCCGATTCTTGGGAAGAAGTCAAAGAATAGACCCAAGCACGAGGTGAGTGCTTTTATTGCAAGGGAAGGGGCTTTGGAATCGGAACTGCCCCAAATACTTAGCGGATAAGAAGGCCGGCAACACCAAAGGTATATTTGATATACATGTAATTGATGTGTACCTTACCGATTACTCGTAGTAACTCCCGGTATTTGATCTGGTGCCGTTGCTCACATATGTAACTCACAGCAGGAGCTGCGGAATAAGCGGAGACTGGCGAAGGGCGAGGTGACGATCTTGCGTCGGGAATGGTTCGAGGTCGATGTGATCGCCGTCGACACGCTGCCTCTACATTTACCTCTGGGATTAGTTTTAAACCTCAATAATTGTTATTTAGTGCCAAGTTTGAGCATGAACATTGTATCTGGATCTCGTTTGATCGAGATGGCTACTCATTTAAGTCCGAGAATAATGGTTGTTCGATTTATATGAGAGATATGTTTTATGGTCATGCTCCGATGGTCAATGGTTTATTCTTAATGAATCTCGGCGTAATATTACACATGTTCATAGTGTGGATGCAAAAGATGTAAAGTTGATAACGATAGTCCCACATACTTGTGGCACTTTGCCGCCTTGGTCACATTGGTGTCAAGCGCATGAAGAAGCTCCATCTTGATGGACTTTTAGAGTCTCTTGATTATGAATCGTTTGACACATGCGAACCTTGCCTCTTGGGCAAAATGACCAAGACTCCGTTCTCCGGAACAATGGGCGAGCAACCAACTTGTTGGAAATCATACATACCGATGTGTGCGGTCCAATGAGCGTTGAGGCTCATGGAGGATATCGTTATGTTCTCACTCTCCGATGACTTAAGTAGATATGGGTATGTCTACTTAATGAAACACAAGTCTGAGACCTTTGAAAAGTTCAAGGAATTTCAGAGTGAGGTGGAGAATCAACGTGACAAAGATAAAGTTCCTCGATCGGATCGTGGAGGAGAATATTTAAGTCACGAATTTGGCACACACTTAAGAAAATGTGGAATCGTTTCACAACTCACGCCGCCTGGAACACCTCAGCGAAACGGTGTGTCCGAACATCGTAATCGCACTCTATTGGATATGGTGCGGTCTATGATGTCTCTTACCGATTTACCGCTATCATTTTGGGGATACGCTCTAGAGACAGCTACATTCACTTTAAATAGGGCACCGTCTAAATCCGTTGAAACGACACCGTATGAATTATGGTTTGGGAAGAAACCTAAGCTGTCGTTTCTAAAAGTTTGGGGATGCGATGCTTATGTCAAGAAACTTCAACTGAAAAGCTCGAACCCAAGTCGGAAAAATGCGTATTCATAGGATACCCTAAGGAAACTGTCGGGTATACCTTCTACTTAAGATCCGAAGGCAAGATCTTTGTTGCAAAGAACGGATGCTTTCTGGAGAAAGAGTTTCTCTCGAAAGAAGTAAGTGGGAGGAAAGTAGAACTTCGATGAAGTACTACCTCTCGAGCGGGAAAGTGGTGCAGCGCAGAAACCGTTCTGTGATGCCCACACCAACCAAGAGGAAAACGTTGATGATGATCAAGGTACTTGGATCAAGTTACTCTTGAACTTGAAGGTCCACGAGGACACGTTCCGCACTGAGTGGTACGGCAACCTGTCATGGAAATCATGTTGCTAGACAACAATGAACCTTGAACTATGAAGAAGCAATGGCGGGTCAGATTCCAACAAATGGCTTGGAGCCATGAAATCCGAGATAGAGTCCATGTATGAAAACAAAGTATGGACTTTGACAGACTTGCCGATGATCGGCGAGCGATAGAAAATAAATGGATTTTTAAGAAGAAGACGGACGCGGATGGTAATGTTACCATATATAAAGCTCGACTTGTCGCTAAGGGTTATCGACAAGTTCAAGGGATTGACTACGACGAGACATTCTCTCCGTGGCGAAGCTTAAGTCCGTCCGAATCATGTTAGCAATTGCCGCATACTATGATTATGAGATATGGCGATGGACGTCAAAACGGCATTCCTTAATGGACATCTTAAGGAAGAGCTGTATATGATGCAGCCGGAAGGTTTTGTCGATCCTCGGAATGCTAACAAAGTATGCAAGCTCCAGCGATCCATTTATGGACTGGTGCAAGCATCTCGGAGTTGGAACATTCGCTTTGATGAGATGATCAAAGCGTTTGGGTTATCTTGAGACTTATGGAGAAGCTGCGTATACAAGAAAGTGAGTGGGAGCTCAGTAGCATTTCTCCTATTATATGTAGATGACATACTCTTGATGGGAAATGATACAAAACTTCGACAGCATTAAGGCCTACTTGAACAAGTGTTTTTCAATGAAGGACCTTAGAGAAGCTGCTTATATATTAGGCATTAAGATCTATAGAGATAGATCGAGGCGCCTCATAGGTCTTTCACAAAGCACATACCTTGATAAGATTTTGAAGAGGTTCAAAATGGATCAGTCCAAGAAGGGTTCTTGCCTATGTTACAAGGTGTGAAACTGAGCTCAGCTCGATCACCGACCACGACAAAAGATAAAGAAGAGATGAGTGTCATCCCTATGCTTCAGCCATAGGATCTATTATGTATGCCATCTTGTGTACGGACCGATGTAAACCTTGCCGTAAGTTTGGTTGCAAGATACCAAAGTAACCCGACAAGGAACACCGGACAGCGGTCAAGAATATCTGAAGTACTGAAGAGGACAAAGGACATGTTTCTCGTTTATGGAGGAGACGAAGAGCTCGTCGTAAAGGGTTACGTCGGCGCTAGCTTCGACTCAGATCTGGATGACTCTAAGTCACAAACCGGATCGTGTATATGTTGAATGGTGGAGCGATGGCTGGTGCAACCGCAAGCGAAGCGTCGTGGCGGGATCTACGTGTGAAGCGGAGTACATGGCAGCCTCGGAGGCAGCGCATGAAGCGATTTGGGTGAAGGAGTTCATCACCGACCTAGGAGTCATACCCAATGCGTCGGGGCCGATCAAACTCTTCCGTGACAACACTGGAGCTATTGCCCTAGCCGAGGAGCCCAGGTTTCACAAGAAGACAAGGCACATCAAGCGTCGTTTCAACTCCATCCGTGAAAATGTTCAAGATGGAGACATAGAGATTTGCAAAGTGCACACGGATCTGAATGTCGCAGATCCGTTGACTAAACCTCTCTCGCGTGCAAAACATGATCAACACCGAACTCTATGGGTGTTCGATTCATCACAATGTAACTAGATTGGTGACTCTAGTGCAAGTGGGAGATGTTGGAAATATGCCCTAGAGGCAATAATAAAAGGATTATTATATTTCAATGTTCATGATAATTGTCTTTTGTTCATGCTATAAGCGTATTATCCGGAAATCGTAATACGTGTGAACACTTAGACCCAATGAGTCCCTAGTGAGCCTCTAGTTGACTAGCTCGTTGTGATCAATAGATAGTCATGGTTTCGACTATGGACATTGGATGTCGTTGATAACGGGATCACATCATTAGGAGAATGATGTGATGGACAAGACAATCATAAGCATAGCATAAAAGATCGTATAGTTCGTTTGCTAGAAGCTTTGCCAATGTCAAGTATCTCTTCCTTCGACCATGAGATCGTGTAACTCCGGTTACCGTAGGAGTGCCTTGGGTGTATCAAACGTCACAACGAATCGGGTGACTATAAAGGTGCATTACGGTATCTCCGAAGTATCTGTTGGGTTGACACGGATCGAGGCGGATTTGTCACTCCGTATGACGGAGAGGTATCTCTGGGCCCACTCGGTAATGCATCATCATAATGAGCTCAATGTGACCAAGGTGTTGTACGGGATCATGCATTCTGATGCGAGTAAAGTGACTTGCCGTAACGAGACCGAACAAGGTATTGGGATACCGACGATCGGGTCTCGGGCAAATAACGCATCGATTGACAAAGGAATTGCATACAGGGGTTTGATCGAATCCTCGACATCGTGGTTCAACCGATGAAATCATCGAGGAGCATGTAGGAGCCAACATGGGTATCCAGATCCCGCTGTTGGTTATTGCCCGAGAGTCGTCTCGGTCATGTCTGCGTGTCTCCCGAACCCGTAGGGTCTACACATAAGGTTCGGTGGCGCTAGGGTTAGTAGGAAGTCAAGTATGTGACCACGAATGTTGTTCGAGTCCGGATGAGATCCGGACGTCACGAGGAGTTCGGAAGGTCCGGAGGTAAAGAATAATATATAGGAAGTGATGTTTGACCATCGAGAAAGTTTGGGGTTTAGGTAAAATCACGGACCACCGGAAGGGTCCCGGGTCCACCGGTGGGGCCACCTATCCGGAGGGCCCCATGGGCTGAAGGGGAAGGAACCAGCCCACAAGGGGCTGGTGCGCCCCTAGGCCCACCCTGCGCCTAGGGTTGAAACCCTAGGGGTGGGCGCCCCACGGCAGGGGGCACTCCACCCCTTGGCCGCCGCCCCACGGAGATTGGATCTCCAGGGGCCACCACTGTGCCTATATAAAGGGGGGAGGGAGGGGCTGCTGTCTGAACTCCCAAGGCGCAGCCCTCCCTCCCCAACACATCTCCTCCTCCGTAAGAGCTCGTGAAGCCACTGCCGAGATCTTGCTTCTCCACCATCACCACGCCGTCGTCTTTGCCGGTGGAGCTGTCTTCCTCAACCTCTCCTTCCCCTTGCTGGATCAAGAAGGAGGAGGCGTCGCTCGTCCCGTCACGTGTGTTGAACGCGGAGGTGCTGTCCGTTCAGCACTTGGCATCGGTGATCTGAATCACGTTCGAGTACGACTCCATCATCACCTTGCAAGCTTCCGCACGCGATCTACAAGTGGTATGTAGATGCAATCTCTCTCCCGTTACTCGTTGCTTAGATGAACTCATAGATGGATCTTGGTGAAGCCGTAGGAAAAATTTTAATTTTCTGCAACGTTCCCCTACAAAAGCATGGGCCAGTTCCAGCAAAAACAAAACATGGTTGTAGCAGAAAAATAAGCCGGTAGTAGCATCGGATGTCGCTGGTTCCAGCACTCGACGCTAGAGAAGTCCGTCGCAGCTCGGCCACCGGAGGTCCAGCACCCCGATGCCGTCGCCGCCTGGGCGCTCGGGTCCCGCAGCTAGCACGGCTTCAGGTGGAAGGAGGGGAGAGGTGGGGAGCGCCCATGGCGAAGGAGGCGGAAGGAGAGGGAGAGGTAGGCAGCGTCAATGGGGAGGGAGGTGGAAGAAGGAGAGGAGGCGGAGCGCGGCGTGGGCGGAAGGAAGAAAAGGATAAGGAAGCGAGGCGGTGTGCGGCCAGCCGATCATGAAGAGGATAAGGAGCGAGGCGGTGTCTGGGGCCCTCGTGGGGATGGCGTGTCCCTTCTGCGTTAAGCGCTTCTGCTGTGTGAGCGAGTCGATCGGCCGAATTTTGGGCCGGTGCGCCGGGTACAAGCGTTTACCATTTGAAATCGAGACAAATACTGAGAGGAGACGTGAGCGCCTGAGGTCCGCCTGGATTTCAGGTGAGTCCATTTCATCTGCCGCTTAAAAGCCCATTAGTACCGAGAGCAACTTAAAAGCCCATTAGTACCGTGAGCAACTAGTTGAGGAGCGCTCTTTCGGAAGCCTCTCAATGATCACACGAGTTGGGCAGAGAGCGCACCACTTGGCGCGATCTCAGCCACCGCCACGTGTCGCGCTTTGGTTGCTCCCTTCGGGTTTTTTCCGCATGAGTTTTCGGCTTTTTAGATGGTTTTTTCGGGTTTTTCTTTTTTCTTTTCGTTTTTTCAACAATCTTTCTTAGCTTTTTGACAAACAAAAATTCAAAAACAATTGCGCGAAAAAATGTGTTGATTCCCCTCGAGAGGCACGGTTTAGCTTCCGCGAGAGGCAAGGTCGTGCCTCTCGAAAACTGAAAAAGAAAACACGTTTTCTCTTCTTCTTTTTCTTGAGAGGCAAACTTTTGCTTCCGCGAGAGGCATGGTTCTGCTTTCACAAGAGTTATCTTTTTTTTCGTGAGAGTCATGGTTTTGCTTCTGCGAGAGGCACGGTTTTGCTTCCACGAGAGGCATGACCGTACCTCTCAGAAACGGAAAAAACGCATTTTTTATTTTTATTCTCTTCTGTGAGAGGAGGATTTTGCTTCCGCGAGAGGTATGGTCGTGCCTCTCGGAAATGGAAAAGATAAACGCATTTTTTAATTTTTTTTATTCTTCCATGAGAGGCACGGTTTTGCTTCCGCGAGAGGCACGGATTTGCTTTCACGAGAAGCGCGGTAGTGCCTCTCGAGAACGGCTTCTGAAAAGGGGAAAACGTGCTCCCTGTTTGGTTTTTTCATTGGGTTTTTTTGAGAAAAAAACATCAAAACATATCAATATGGGATCTAGTTTTAAACATCTCGACGCGAGTCCAACGGTGAAAACTGAGATTTCGATGCACGATTTAACAGATAAAACATTTTGATTAAACGGATCTAAGAAAAAGGGAAAACTCCCAGGTTGCAACAAGTGGCACACATGCAACGCGACACTTGTCACAACCTAAGGAGGGGGGAGTGAACCTTGGAAGGAGTACTCCTCAATTAGTGATTTTAAATAGTACCTAATAATTCTTTAACTAGTAGTAATCTTTGATTTTTGGTTCCCTAAAATTCGGAGGTCCTGTGAAACTGGGGAGCTCCTATGCAGCGTAGCAGGCGCCAGCTCCTCTAGCTGGCGCTCAATGCCGCCTGCTCGTGGGCCGGCCCATGTGGCGAGCGCTCGATCTCTTCATTGATCGCCATGCCTGGTCGGTCCCTCGAGCGTTATTTCACCTTTTGCCAGATAAGAGCGTTGTTTCACCTCCGTTGTATTTCAAAAAATGAAAAAGTAAAAATCCTCAAAATGAAAAAAACATCAAGAAATAAAAAATGTATATGATTTTGAAAAGGTTCATCGATAAAAATTTTTACTCAAATTTGAATAAAAAAATCATTGAATTAAAAAAGAGTTCATCGATACAGTAAAAAGTTAATCGATTCTTTAAAAAATTCACCCATTCTGAAAAAAAGTCATAGATACTGAAAAAAGATCATCGAATTTGAGAAAAAGTTCATCGGTTTTGAAAAAAATGGTGCTTCAGTTTTGGAGAAAAAAAGTAGACAAATCTAGAAAAAAAATTATGAATTTTGAAAAAGGTTCTTAAGATTTGAAAAAAGTTCTAAATTTTGAAAAAAAATCATCGGATTTGAAAAAAGTTCATCAATTTTGAAAATAAAAACTCATCAGATTGGAGAAAGAAAGTTCGCCAATTGTCAAAAAAAAGATCACAAAATGTTAAAAAAGTTTGTTGATTTTGAAAAGGTTAACCAAATTTAAAAAAAGTTCATTCAAATTGGAAAAAGTTCATCAATTTTGAAAAAAATCATTGATTGGAAGAAGATCACAAATTTAAGAAAAGAAAAAGGAAACTGGAAACAAAAAAATAAAAAGAAAAAACATGGAATACGTAAGGGGGCATTTCCTACACGTAGATATATATAACGTGAAGTAGGTATTCACAAAGCGACGAGGTGTCGTAGTGGTCAGTGTGCTTCACTTGGAAGGAAGAGGCGGTCCCGGTTTCAATCCTTGTAGATTGCACTTGTTGCACACTTTTTCGAGTTTTAAAAATAGAAAAAAACGTAGAATGGTCTGCCCCGGGGAGGGGGCGGGGTGCGTTGTAGGCGTTCGTTTGCAAACGAGCACTGAAGCGCCAAACAGGATCCACCGTGCAACTGCTCCGGTCGCACATGCCAAGATACGGGTCGGTTCTTCAGTTCTGCATGTATGTGATGTATGTATGCTACATGTTCTTTTAGGGCACGGTCTTTGTCATTGGGGAGTGTGTGTGTGTGGGGGGTGCGTTGTAGGCGTTCGTTTGCAAATGAGCACTGAAGCGCCAAATAGGATCCACCGTGCAACTGCTCCGGTCGCACATGCCAAGATACGGGTCGGTTCTTCAGTTCTGCATGTATGTGATGTATGTATGCTACATGTTCTTTTAGGGCACGGTCTTTGTCATTGGGGAGTGTGTGTGTGTGGGGGGGGGGGGCTATTCTGGCTCATCGGGCACTAGTTAGTATTATTATAGATATAACTAAAGAACAAAATAATGTGTTGTGTGCGATTTCCAAAAGAAAGTGTGTCGTATTGCTCAAAATTGCTAAAAGATGTGTTTCTCAAAAAATAACTTCTTTTGCATAAGGTCCAAGGCTTATACAGGTGGCTTAGTGATCTGAACCTAGAAACATGTGGAGCTCCAACCGTTGGTTGGCAAAGTTCCATCCAACGGCCACCATCAATAGCAGAGCTGCAACCGTGGAGCATGGAGCTGGAATCGGCTGCAACCGTGGAGTACATAGCTGGAATCGGCGATTGGAGAAGCTGCAACCATGGATCACGGAGCCGGAATCAGCGATTGGGGAGAAGTTGCAGCCATGAAGCACGGAGCTCGAATCGGCAATTGGAGAAGCTGCAACAGTGGATCAAAGGAGCTGGAATCGGAGATTTTGGAGAAGCTACAACCAGTTGTGGCTGGAGGTGACCCTTGGACGGCGAAAACCTAGAACCGTGTTGCATGGAGCTGCAACTGACAAATGGGGATCTACAATTGACGATTTTAGGGGAAGGGGATATGCAAAGGTGAACTGTTGTGGGCGAGGCGGTGTGGGATAGGGCGCCGTTGCGGTGTGCACATGAGACCAGCGCGGGGGCCGCGACAGACAGCGCCAGCGAGCCTGCGAGCGGGGCATGCCTTGTTGCACCTGGGGTCCGAAGGACTGGGAGTGTCCGCGTCCGTGCCACATGTTCATGTAGGGGAAGGGAGCAAAAATGCCACATGTACAGGCACATTGTACAGGTTTTTACAGGTTAAGGACTGCGCGCTCTTCTAATTGCGCCCCCCCCCCCCCCGGATTTCCACCGGTGTGCCCGTGCGTCTTAATCAATCCACGGGCAATCAATGTTAAGCAACCTGTAAAACTCCGTACGTCTAGCAAAGTCGGGAAGGAAGAGGGGAAGGGAAAGGTGCAGACGAGACAAAAACATGCATCCAATGGCCGAGGAGGCGAACGATCTGGCGCTTGGGCCGGTTAGCCGGCGCCTACGGGTCGGCCAAAATATAATGCATACATTCATGAGTGTTCTCTTGTTGCAAAGCACGGACACTCACCTAGTCCTAGAAAAACTAACGATAGGGGCGGGGGTTGATCTAGAACATGGCAGTGTCATCATGAAGACAAAATTAGTTAACGTCCTCTACCCAAGTGTCCAATTCTCGTCTTGACGAACAAAACATTTTGACCAGAGGGCAGAAGCCCTGAATACATACATACGTAGATTCAAAACTAACAATACCGTGACACGAAGGCAGTACCATCCATTCTTGATCGATCCTACGCCGTGCTTGACCAGCGCTATACTTTTCGCCCGGCCCTCACTGCACGCATGTCACGAAATCATCTCGCGATTGCTGCGCTGGTGACACTTGACGCCTCATCTTTGAACCAGTCTCCTTGGCCCGCCTCCGTGTCTCATCTCTCATCTGCTCTGCCACTTCGTCTTCCTCCACCTAGGCGCCTCGATCAATCGCTATATAATAACAAACACACACAGCACCTCCTCCTCACTCTCTCTAGCACACGAGCTTGGTTGCCCAAACATGGGCAACGTCCTGCCGCTGCCACGCATGTGCAAGGAAACCAGGGTGATGGACGCCACCGTCGCCGGAGCAGCCAAGATGGTGAAGAGGAAAGAGCGGCCGGCGGCGACCAAGGACGTCGTCGAGGAGAAGGAGGTGGCGTGGCCGGAGTGCCGCGTGGAGGACGGCGGGGTGCGGTTGAAGGTGCTGATGACGAGGAAGGAGGCGGCGGAGTTCATGGCGAGGCTAGAGGAGCAGGCCGCCGCGGAGAGTAAATCCAGGACGGGCGAGATCCTCGCCGGCGGCGACGGTGCGATGAGCCCGTGCGAGGTTGCGTGGAGGCCCCGTCTCGCAACCATACCGGAAACGTACTAGCTTCCTCTATCTCGGCATCTGCACGCATGGCTTGACTTGACCAGGTCGGGCGTTTTGTATTGTACGTACGTACTGACGTTGGCTAGTAGCTGTACATTATCGGGATACTAGCCCTAGATATTCAGATGCTCAGATCATGTACGTGGTTGTTCCTCTTGTTTTCTGTAAGATCATCCCTGCCCAAACACTTTTGTTAGGACATTGACAGTGAAGCACAAAACTGTTTTACGTGTATGTTGATGGTCAGTTGCCTGAAATTAGAATCGGCGTCGGCCAATTTCGTTGAAGAAGGGGTGAGCTAGTGAATCGGATGCGGCGTCTCCGTCGTTGGTAAGGCGGGACTGAGTCGGAGATAAGGACGATGTGGCTAACCACGGTGTTGCGAGAGGCAAAAGGTTGACGATGGCAAAGTTTTAAATAGCCGGCTATAGTCCTGCTATACATGGACGTAAGCAATGTGTCGTTAAATAATTTCTATGTACAATAGTCTAATAAAGTTACAAAATAGTGCAGCTATAGCTCAAGAACAGGGTGACGTTATTTGACATAGCCCGCAATGAGTGTCGACGTAGGGACGGTTACCCACACCAGAGAAGTGGGAAGAAGGGGCGTACATAATGGCCTGGGCGTACAGAATGGGCGGAGCGGCGAACCAAGTGTCGTCGGATGGTTAGAGGGACAATGGTATCCTCAGCCCAACAGGGTTTAAGTCCTGGTACTCGCATTATTACAGAATTTATTTCAGGATTCCCGGCGATGCATTTTCAGTGGGAGAAGACTCCCGTCGACGACGAGACGCCTACGATGACTTCGTAAATCTCAAGATGATATGCCGACTCAGTCTCTCAAAGGTGCTCATAGAGATAGGTTGTGCGTGTATGCGTTCATAAAGACGAGTGTATGTGTGTATGTATGAGCGATTGCGTCCGTATAAATAAAAGAATGGCAAGTGCGAGTCGAGGTACAGTGTCCCCGTTGTATCAGTACACGTTGCGTCGATGAAAAATCCAGGCATTTTAGAGGCATCTTACTACGTCAATTCCGTGTCACGACGACGTACCGTACGTACGTGTACAGAGGACACTCTCGCCGTTGCCATCATGGGTGGACTCCGGGGACCGAGACTGGAACATATGCCGGCACCTTGAGTTCGACCCCTCCTGGCCATATATTCTTGGTCATCGTCTTCTTCTGCCACCGTAACTGCCAAACCAATCGCCATGTTGCAGACCCGTTCCAAGGTACCTACTAGCAGTAGCTAGTTAGACGCGCATAAACAAAATGTTCTCCATCCGTGACATGACAGGTTCAGACTTTTTGATGACCTATATATTGCCATTTAACTACTGAGTGCTGATGAAACAAAATCAGTGACGGACCTAGAATCACAGGCCTGAGGTGCTACAGTTTAAAGTTTACACTAAACATCATCATAATTTCAATAAATAGTCTAAAAATGGCAACAACTTGCTGAATATTTAATGTTAAGTATACACTAAATTTTGTTTTACAATTTTAAAGTGGGTGCCATGCCACGCACGGCACCCCACTTGATCCGCCACTGAACAAAATGTTCTCCATCCATGACATGACAGGAAAAGGTCGATTCTCACAGCGTGACCCCCGCGTCGCCTCCCCGGGCGGCAGCAGGGAACCACAGCCTGCGCCGTTGCGGCCCCCTCCCACCCCGCCCCACCTCATCGACTCCCAGGAAGATGGCGGCGGGGTGCCTTCGATGACCTGCCTCCGTGCCCCCCCCCCACCACCACCACCACTACCACCACCACACACCTCCCATCGGCTCCCGTGGCACCCCGATGTCGGTGTGCATCCGGCGGCTTCTCTCTCCTCAGCCCTCGCCCATCCCTTCCCTTCGGTCTCTGGCTGACCCTCCATTCGTCGACGCGTCCTCACCCGCCGCCATACTCTCGCACCAGATAGGAGGCCGCTGCCAGCACCCCTGCGGTTCAAATTTTGGTTTGCTGTTGCATGTACATGTAGCTCAAATTTAAATTACAGTCATTAAATGGCTAGAAACTCACTTAATGTCTTAAAAAGGCCAAATGAACCTGGATTTTTTTTAAATTTTAACATATTATTTGTTTTCGTGAATGGTAACAGTAAAAAAATGTTTCATACAATTCAAACACTATCCGTTTCTATTATATCCAATATTATTCTTTGGAACCAATACAAAAATTCAACTACAACACACACAATTTCTTATAGGAATTTTCTGCGATGAAAATTTACGGGTCTATTTATGATTACGTCAGAAGTCTCAACGGCTTCGTCTAGCTCAATTGTCGCTCAGCCTCAATCTCCATTCCCCCAACCCCTTTTTGCAAAAAATAACGTCATGGAGACATTTCATGAGAGCGTGTACGGTTGTTGCCTCTGCCTCGAGCGTTTCCGCCTACACTGAGAGCGCGGCCACATCCTCCAACAGGGCAGCTGTAGCAGCCGAGGCAGCTGCAGCATGCAACTTCTATGACGACGACCGCAAAAGCCGAGAGCGCTCGAGCAGCCATCCAGGGGCTTCCGCAAACTAACGAAGAAGAAAAGGAAAAAAAAAAGAAGTAATCCTAGTTCGTTAGTGCGGTTCTTGCTGCACGAAGAGGTCATGAGTTCTATTCACGTTGCCCGCACTTTTTCGTATTTTAAAAAGGACCATCATGCCTTTTTGTTATGAATGGATATGAAGAGGTCTCCTCCATTAATATGTTTAGGGGGTTGTAGCTCCGATCTTCTATTCTAAACCAATACTACCATAACGATGACAGCAGCGTCATCCATGCTTGATCGATCGTACGTTCCGTGCTTGACCAGCGCTATTTTTTCACCAGCCCTCACTGCACGCAAGCCACGAAATCATCTAGCGATTGCTGTGCTGGTGCCACTTGGCCACTGATCGATCGAATGGCACCTTTTACCTTTGAACAGGTCTCCTTGGTCCGCCTCCCTGTCGCTTCCTCTGCTAGTTGGTCTCCCCACGCCTCGGCGCCTCGATCGATCCCCATATAATACTCAGAACTCGAAACACACCAACGGCGCCACCACCTCCTCCTCGCTCTCTCTAGCACACGAGCTTGGTTGCGCAAACATGGGCAACGTCCTGCCGCTGCCACGCGCGTGCAGGGAAACAAGGGTGGCGGATGCCACCGTCGCCGGTGCCAGGAGGGTGAAGAGGATGGAGCGGCCGGCTGCGGCCAAGAACATCGTCGACGGGGCGGATCAACACGGTGTCATGGAGAAGGAGGTAGAGTGCCGCGTGGAGGACGGCGGGGTGCGGGTGAAGGTGCTGATGACGAGGAAGGAGGCGGCGGAGTTCATGGCGAGGCTGGAGGAGCAGGCCGCCGCGGAGAGTGAATCCAGGACGGGGGAGATCGGCCGCGGTGGCGCGATGAGCCCGTGCGAGGTTGCGTGGAGGCCTCGTCTCGAAACCATACCGGAGACCTACTAGCTTAGCTATCTCCGGCCTCTTCACGCATGCATGGTTTGACCACGTCGGGCGTTTTTTTTTACCTAGTGACGTAGCTCGTAGCTGTATAATTTCGGGATGCTAGCACTAGATATTCAGATGCTCGTAACTTTCAGATCATGTACGTGGTTGTTCCTCCTGTTTTCTCTATGACTGGCCAAGCACCTTTTTTTTAGGAAATTGAGAGGTGAAGCATAAGTTTGTTTTTCGCGGTTGCTATTGACCAGTTGCATGAAATTAGAATCGGGGTTAGCCGATTTTGTTGAAGAAGAGGGTGAGGTGGTGGGTCAGCTGTGGCGTCTCCGTCGAGGGCGAGGTAGGACTGAGCCAGAGATAGGGACGATGTGGCTAACCATGGTGTCGCCGGTGGAGACGAGGAAAAGGATTGACGAGTGCTGATGCAGTGGGTGGTTACCGACACCAGAGAGATGGGGAGGAGGGATGTGCAGAGAAATGGTCGGGGTGGCGGCGGCGGCGGCTTGGATGGGCGGGTGCGAGTGAGCGACATCGTTCGTGAGTAACAGTCCACAACGGTTAGACAGGTGGCGGAGAACGGGTATATGGTGCATTACCAATGTCAGGAAGACGCCAGAAAATCGGCTGTTCCTTCGTTCATAAATCGACTTAACCAAATTACAAATTCAATATGCAGATGATTATAAATAGCCAGCCCCCTTTATTCTTTCGTATGCACCTCCCTAGTGGACTGTTGCTTTTCAGGCAAAAAGAAGTTGACTGTTACTCCGTGCTAATTCCGTTTTACCATGTCAGTTTCGTGTCACGACGACGTACCGTATGTACAACAGGAGACCGTGACATATGCCGGCAACTTGAGTCCGACCTCTCCTGGCTACATATCCTCGTCTTCTTCTGCCACCGCAACTGTCAAACCAGCCCGGTGGCAATTCAAAAAAGAAAAAAATCGCCATGTTGCCGACCCGTTCCAAGCTAGTATAGCTAAGCTAGACGCGCATAAGCAAAATGTCCTCCATCCATGACATGACAGGTTCAGACTTGTCATGGCCACTTAACTATAATGACACGCCGACAAATCGGTAACTTAATGACCAGTTCAAATCCATATAATTAGCTATACATGTTATTGTTGTAGAGAAGCCTAAATGTAGGGAAGGTGCACTGGTGCTTATTTATAGAGGGTAGATGCTTAATTAGACTTCTCTCATGTAGAAATAGACACCGGTGCTTCAGAAAAAATCCAGTTTAGTTTTCTAAGCAGTTCCCTTAGTATCTAGTATTGTATAAGGCCTTAACAATATTGTCGACATGTACTACTAGTCACTAGTCAGTCCACACACATCGCCGACGCTACATGACTTCAAAGACAAAGTCACACAATTACAATGTCTGTTTGCGTGGAAATTCCTTGCCTGATTCGTTTGTATCTGCGAGCATATTTCCATCCACACCAACGATTTCTTCGAGTGGTACATATTTTTCTACTATCATAATTTAGGACTGGAGGAATTCCATGGCAATGATTTGCTTGATTACTTACACGGTTAAATCTTTGCGCGTATGACAAGTCAACCTTGATGTTTACATGTAGACGTGGTCAGATTATTATGTCTAGGAAAACCAAACGTCCCATTCTAGGAGACTTGACACTTGCGAGTCTAGTTTGCAGACCGACACCTTAGTAGAGCTCCACGTCATGCAAAGAAAGAGCTCCACGCCAACCTAAGAACAAAATCTCTTAGGAAATACACTCTTTTGTCTCAAAATGTAAGACGCTAGCTTTTGCAGTTCAGTTCAAGTGTTTAGCCCTTGTTGTATAATGTGTTGCCTAGTCTTTTTCATTTGACCGGTATTTTGGTTGCATTAGCTAGAGCATGCTCTTCTACATGGTATCAGAGTCAAGACGCCTTGAGTTCAAGACCCAGCTGGTGCAATTAAACTGCAGCCCACTTTCGGTCCACGTTTAGGTCTGAGGGAGCCACACGTGAGGAGGAGTGTTGACGTATAATGTGTTGCCTAGTCTCTTTCATTAGATCGGTTTTTTGGGTGCATTGGCTAGAGCATGCACTTCTACACCGCTAAACCATTTTTAGCAAGAAAGAATGGTTATACCCGATTTTTCCAACAAAAACCGTTAAACGTTAGAGTCTAGACACATATATTATGAACAAAAAGGAAATAATTTTATTTCTGACAGATAGCATACTGTGACGCCCCCGATTTAATCGTACACTAATCATGCACGCAAACGTGTACGATCAAGATCAGGGACTCACGGGAAGATATCACAACACAACTCTAAAAGTAAAATAAGTCATACAAGCATCATAATACAAGCCAGGGGCCTCGAGGGCTCGAATACAAGTGCTCGATCATAGACGAGTCGTGGAAGCAACAATATCTGAGTACGGACATAAGTTAAACAAGTTGCCATAAGATGGCTAGCACAAACCGGATCTGAGATCGAAAGAGGCGCAGGCCTCCGCACTCGGATCCTCCTAAACTACTCCCGGTCGTCGTCGCACACTGCGTAGTAGTAGGCACCTCCATAGTAGTAGTCGCCGCGGACGGTGGCGTCTGCTCTGGGCTCCAACATCTGGTTGCGACAACCGAAAAGAAAGGAAAAGGGGAAAAGGGGGAGAAAGCAACCGTGAGTACTCATCCAAAGTACTGCAAGCAAGGAGCTACACTACATATGCATGGGTATATGTGTAAGGAGGCCATATCGGTGGACCGAATGCGAATGCCGATTAAGAGGGGATAGCTAATCTGTTGAAGACTACGCTTCGCGACCTCAGTCTTGCAAAGATGTAGAAGAGAGTAGATTGAAGTCCTCCAAGTAGCATCTCAAGTAGCATCTCCAAGTAGCATCTCCAAGAGCATCGCATAGCATACTCCTACCCGGCGATCCCCTCCTCGTCGCCCTGTTAGAGAGCGATCACCGGGTTGTATCTGGCACTTGGAAGGGTGTGTTTTATTAAGTATCCGGTTCTAGTTGTCATAAGGTCAAGGTACAACTCCGGTCGTCCTTTACCGAGGGACACGACTATTGAATAGATTAATCTTCCTGCAGGTGCACCACATAACCCAACACGCTCGATCCCATTTGGCCGGACACACTTTCCTGGGTCATGCCCGGCCTCGGAAGATCAACACGTCGCAGCCCCACCTAGGCACAACAGAGAGGTCAAACACGCCGGTCTAAACCTAAGCGCGCAGGGTGCAGGCCCATCGCCTGAGCACACACAAGACGTTCTGCGAGGGCGGCCGGAATGACCTAGCAACCTCCATTACAAAGGAAGTTGCGTTAACGCAGATCAATCCGGCTACGCCGCTCGTCGTCCGACGTCAAGAAGGCTTGGTGATACCACGGCGTCGGGATACCCATAACTACTCCCACGTAGATGGTTAGTGCGTATAGACCAAATGGCGGACTCGGATCAAATACCAAGATCTCGTTAAGCGTGTTAAGTATCCGCGAGCGCCGAGCAGGCCAGCCCACTGTCTCCTAGGTGGTCTCAACACCTTACTGCCGCTCCGCCAAAAGTAACAATCGGGGCCGTCGGGAACCCAGCCCACCTCTACCGGATGGAGCCACCGTCCTTCAAATTTCATCGTAATCACTTGCGGGTACTCAATGAGTGACCCGACTTTAGTCACCATCTCAGATAGTATGTATGTATAGTATATACCCATGATCACCTCCCAAGTGATCACGGCCCGATAGTATAGCAAGGCAGACTGACAAGAATGTAGGGCCAATGATGATAAACTAGCATCCTATACTAAGCATTTAGGATTGCAGGTAAGGTATCAACAGATGTAGCAACAATGTCAGGCTATGCATCAGAATAGGATCAACGGAAAGCAGTAACATGCTACACTACTCTAATGCAAGCAGTATAGAGGAGAATAG
The DNA here is from genome assembly GCA_021437245.1 of Aegilops speltoides. NCBI lineage: Eukaryota > Viridiplantae > Streptophyta > Magnoliopsida > Poales > Poaceae > Aegilops > Aegilops speltoides. The sequence continues at coordinate 439,601,864 of CM038141.1, forward strand.
GCGATATCTGGTGACCAAGGGGGGGGGCTTGCCTGGTTGCTCTGGCAAGAAGGATGAGTCGTCAACACCGTAGTCGAACTGGGGTTCGCCGGCAATCTCGGGGTCTATCGGAAAGAAGTAACGGAGAGGGACACAATAAATAACAGAGCAATCAAAGCATCACAAAGCGTAACAAGACAATACGCGGTGTTCGGTGTGCCCTAACGTGGTAGTAGGTGATACCGGTGAAGGGGGGAAACATCCGGGAAAGTATCCCCGGTGTTTCACGTTTTCGGTCAGATGAACCGGAGGGGGAAAGTTGCGAGTTTGATATGTTAGGGATGTGTGGCGGACGAACGGGCTGCGTATCCGGATTCGTCTCGTCGTTCTGAGCAACTTTCATGTTGAAAATATTTTAATCCGAGTTATGGATTAAAAGATATGATTTTCTAAAGATTTTATTAATTTCTAGAATTTAATTAATAATCTAAATTAATTCGAAAATGGATTAATGACATCAGCATGATGTCATCTTGATGTCGGCAGATCAGCGAGTTGGTAGGCTAGGTTGACCAAAGGTCGATGGGACCCACATCATCTACATTTTAGACTTAATTAGGGTTAGGCTAAACCAACTCTTCGCTTAATTAAACTAATGATTAATTAGATTAATTAACTAGGATTAATTAACTTAATTAATTTAGTTAGTTAATTAATTAATTAATTAAGTTTATTCTTATTTATTACTTATCTATTTTTATTATTATTATTATTTTAAAATCCTTTTTTTTGGAAGCGTTCATGGGTGGGACCTTCACATAGGCCCCGGGGCCTAGTGGATCGGCGCCAGCCACCACGGGCATGGCGCCGGGCGTTGCACCGCAGGCAGACCCGGACGCCATGGGGTGGCATAATCGCCACCGGCGTGGTGGTAACTGCTTGAGGCGAGGCGGAGGCGGGGGCGAGACGACGGCGCCCAACACCAGGCGAAGTGGCACTAGGGCGGTGGCAGCGTCGCCTGGCGATTCTGATGTTTAGCGGCGGCGGGGCTCACTGCCGAGCAGCTGGGAGGCTCAGCGCCAGGGAGCAGGAAAAGCGGGCCAGCGGATCACGGCTTGGTCGCGGCCGAGGCGGAGCAGAGCGGGGGGAAACAGGGGCACGCCAAGGCGGCAGGCGCGTAGGCTTGATCACGCCGCCGCAGAGCGGCCGAGGTGGGGTCGTGGCGAGGAGCACGACAAGCGGCGGAGAGGGAAGAGGAGGCCGGGCCTCACCGGCGCGAGAGAAGAGGGTCGGCGAGGCTCGGTGGAGCCTTTGGGGAGGAGGATGGGGATGGCGGCGTAGGGGAGGCAAGCCGGCGGCGATGGGCGCTCCGGCGAGGCGAGCTCCGGCGCGTCGAGCGTCTGGCGAGGCGTCGTTACCTGGATGGCTGGTCGGGGAGGATGAGAGGGCGGGCGGCGTGTGTGGCGGCGGGCGGTCCGGCGTGTGGCGGGCTCGCGTCGGGGCCTGAGGCGATGGGGTTCGTTCCTCGATCCGATCTGGATCGGGAGGAGGAGAGAGCGAGCGGAGTGGGCGTCGTCTTGGGAGGAAGTGGCGAGTGGGGCTAGGGTTTGGTGGGTGGGGGATAAGGTGAGTGGGGTGGGCTGGCGGTTAGTAAGCGTGGTCGGCCGGCTGGTTAACCGATGGCTACCGGGCGAGGCCCATCGGGGAGGGTGTTTTCCTTTTATTTACCTTTTTTTTTCCTTTTATTTATTTATTTATTTTCTGTTTTCTTTTGACTTTTCTATCTATTTTAATTTTGTGAAAATATAATTTCAACTCCTAATTTTAGCATTGCCACTAAACTCACTGTCATAAAAAGTTTTACCGAAAACAAAACAGTTTAGTATTTTAAATAAAAAAAGGCATTTAATTAATTGTTTTATCTACAATTTTATTCATCTTATAGTATTTAAATATTTTATAAAAGTGTGGTTTCTCCACCATAATTACCTACGCATTATTTGGCACAACCAGAACATTTTAGTTTTATTATTTGAAAACTTTTGTTGTTTGCCTATATTTTAAATTTGAATTTGCATCGTTTTGAACTAACACGAGTTTACCAACAGTAACCAAGGTGACGTGGCATCATTAGCGCAGGGTTACTGTAGCTTGATTACCCGGGCGTCACAATTCTCCTCCACTACAAGAAATCTCGTCCCGAGATTTAAGCGGTGGAGTAAGGGGGAGGTGCTGGTAGCGAAAAACCTAACGAGTCTTCTCGGTCTTGGCTTCCCTTTCGAAGAGGTTGATCCCTTTTGTTGATGTCTTCATTTCTCTGTTTCAAGTCACCATGATCAAGTCGTCATCCTTTCTTCAGGATCTCCATCGTCCTACGAACGCGGCCAGGGGAAAATACTCCGAAAGAACGCATCTCCACAGAGTTGGGTATCAGACGGTGAACTCAATGGGAAATACACGAGGTACCCCACGAGTTGTATTTCAGTGAATTCGCTGAGTGCAATATATGATGGTACCAAAGTTTCAAATGGGTAGGCAATCATTCGATGCCTAGACGTGCTGGAATGGGGGCTTGAACAACGAGAATAATCATGGTGTTCGATTCGAGGATGAATAATGGTATAGCATTTAGCTCGTGAATCACATACGAAGCCAGGTGCATAGGATACATTAGAATCCGAGTTGTAAAGAAGAGTCAGGTTTCGATCCAGTGGACCTGTGGTTTATGGGCCCACCATATTGGTTGAAAGTAGGAAGGACGGTGACATCTTGCACGGTCACGATAGTAAGGCATGTCAGAGGGTAGCCTATCAGTTATGTCGGCAACAACATCGATACCAAGGGCGAGGGACGAAGAGAACCATTTTCCTGCTCGTTGAACGAGGCAACCCATTTGGCAAGCTATCACCCATCGGTGGTTACCAGAATGTCATCAACAATAGTAACAGGTCTTACAAGCGAGTGGTACAACAAGGTGCTTATCTAAGCAGGGAATTATCTCTGCTCAATTAAGTCAGATTCAGGAAAGGTTAAGCAAAAGAATGGAAAGGAAAATACGATTATCAGATTAAACAGAGCAATGGAAAGGAAAATGTGTTTAAACACATTGTTCATGGGTATATCCTTCCCAAGGACAAATAGAGCAAGATATCCACGACAGGATAGTAAGTAGAAACCATTTAGGTAAGGGGAGAGGATTTGATGACAATACCCATACAACGGTGTTTGGATAATTGAGCAAGAAACATTTAGCATTGGGCTTCAAATGTTCTTGTTGAAAATCGGAGTACCACAGACATGCCTCGAGATAGCATTGACATGGTCTTTAAGCAAAGGTCAGACTTTGGATACACAAAGGATTCATCAGGAACAGCTTATAGAATAAGTCTTACAGTTTCCTCATGGAAAAATGGATAACTTTGCTAAGAAGGAAAGTATAACAGTAGGTCATCCGGCCAGGTGTGTTGGGCATGCCATCACTTTACCGGGTCATAAAAGACCAGTGTTATAACTCTTGGAAAAATGTCCCAACCATAATATCTGACCGAGATTCAGATCTGATCGGTGTCAGGATAACTCAGACTCATGATGCCCGAGAAGAAAGGTGCAACACAATTGTCGAGATGGCATTGTAAGATTCTCGGGAAATGAACTATGGGAGCGAGTTTCAACAGAAGAGTTCATCATTTAAACCAAAGAGAGGATGACGGGGTAGTTGATGGAGCCAGTGACAATCCTCGAGATTTCCAAAAAGGTGGATTTCCACAATTATGTGAACAAGGAGATAGCATTTGTCAGATCAAATGGTATAATGATGTATGCTCGAGGAAAACATACACAATTAACATTGGTTGAAAGGTGCACCCAAAATATGGGCTGGGTTGCACGACCAACATTGGAATGGTGATTCAATAATCAACGCCTAAGAATGAACGGCCGACCATTAACTTCAAAGCAATAGGGTTGCTAGAAGTGCAGGTCCAAACAAAGACCGTTCACTTGCGGGTACCCGGTTGGAATCAACACGAGGACCATGAAAGAATGGTGATGATGAGAAGTATCACCATACCAAGAATTCTTAAGAGGTGGTGAAATTCCCACGACATTCTTGACATAAAAGGTGGTAATATTCCAAGGTAAAGAAGAACAAGGCTGGGTAGCAAGGAACTCAAGGTATAACACAAAACACGAACAAGTTTGTGTTGGAGGGAAGGCAGTAAAGTGGTTGATGATAACACAAATCGTCGAGGCAAAGATGGTATTTCTCATCACGAATCCGATTGATATCCTGGAAGAGCTCATAAGGTTGATGATGATCACGACACATTTGTTGAGAGGTTACACGAAGATGTAATTGATTGACGATGACATTAAGTCAAACGAATGATGAAGCACAAGGTTATTGGGACCACGGTTAGGACACAAACTCCAAAGCAAGCTTGTTGTCCAAAGCAAAATGATATGATGAGGAAAGATCGACGTAAGCTTAGCTCATCGTCAAAAATTGGGCTCCAGGAAGAAAGGACCAGGTAGCAAAGTTAAAATTTAGTACAAAATGATATAGCCGATCAGGCTAGGAATGACGTGATGGAGTATTAAACTTCTCATCCACAATGTACTAGGAGTTGAATCACGAGGGCGATTTGATTAAGCTAATCGGTGTTCTCGGTTGACGACAACCTAGAACCCGTGGAGTGACTACTGACGGGAAAGGCACTACTTCATCGAAATGCATAAGATGTAGTGCAATCGGTTGATATCCTCGAGATACTAGGGGTTAGTACTCAAAGGTAGATCAAAATAGAGGTTGGATGGGTGTATTGATGCAGAGGACAAGTGATTTAACTTGTCAGAAATGGAATCAAGTAGAAAATATGGTCGGATCCATGATTGCAAAGGATCAATTCACGATTCCAAATGATATTATAACATGGAAATAGTTATTATTACAAGAAGCTTCCATGATAGGATCTACATCGTGTCCATGGGCATGAACACAAAGTTCAAGGTCGACTCCACTTCTTCAAAGTATAACCTTCCATTCACTTCTCGCTTTGATAAAGGCATTAGTGTTGAAAGTTTTACCGGTGAAATACTGGATGAGTATGACTCGTGAAAACTTCCGAGTTCACACATAGTAAGGAAGGCATAGGTTCAACCCATCGAGGCATCTTAGGAACATATACCACAAGCTTCAAGAGTAATTATCACCAGCTCGAAAGCGAGCATGGTTGGCAAAAGGAGAGGATACAATTTACCAAAGGCATTATGTATCGAAGAAAGAACTCACAAGGTGATTAATTATGAAGGACACCGCTTGATAATAATCCAACAAAGGATATGGCGATCCAAAATGGGGTTGATGTGAGTATCGATACCCAATCAAAGGAAGAAGGAATGCAAATGCATCGGTTCATAGAACATCTGAATAATTCAACATTTAAATAACAAAGGAATTATGATTTTCAAATAAAGGATCGAGAGCAAACACTACGATCAAGGATGGATAAGTTGAATAGACTTAGGGTACAATCGATGGCAATCTGATTGGCGAGAACCACTCATGTTCGAAAGGCGTCCGAGCGAAAGATACTTTATAAGGATCAACTGATGATTGCGTGCATTCGCAACATATTGAATCAACGGACTCAAAATGACAATGACAATGGATGTCAACAAGATTACTAGACTTATGGGATTAACCATAATGCAAGCAATCAAGAATTTCGAGAGCAATAGGATGCTCAAGATTTTGGGAAGATCGAATGATATTTCGAGGATTGGTGACATACATGAATCAACTGGGGATAAGTGGATACTCGGTAAGTGCGAGAAATTATCCGTAATGGTATTCGCGTAGCAAAGAACTGCAAGGCAGTAGGCACAAAGTATTCTCGGAACATTAGAGAGAATTTCGAGGTATCTTGTAATAACAAGATCGACTAGGAATAAAAGTAAGCACGACATGTGTAAGTATTTATCCATAGGGATATTTCGGTGGAAGGGAATTGCAAAAGCAACGGGCACAAGGTCTCGAGAGAAAATCGGAGAGTATCTTCGAAATCTTCTGGTGCAGCAGGCGGTCATCGGTAACAAGGGGCTCTCCGGGAGAAAGTACTTGCGAGAACCTAAAGTTAGTTTTGTTTTTACCAAATCATTTAACTCGAATAGAAGAGAGCTGAGAGTCCCAGAGTAAAGATCAAGGAATAAAAGATCCTAATACCACCCAAATGGCGACGTGTGCCCGTAAGACACACAACCATGTTAGTAAAAGTTTTTGCAACGTCTAGACTCAACTTCGGCCAAGGAGTGTGGAAGGGGGATTCCTACAGGCAGTCGGCTCTGATACCAACTTGTGACGCCCCCGATTTAATCGTACACTAATCATGCATAAACGCAGTGCGATCAAGATCGAGGACTCACGGAAGATATCACAACACAACTCTAAAAGTAAAATAAGTCATACAAGCATCATAATACAAGCCGGGGGCCTCGAGGGCTCGAATACAAGTGCTCGATCATAGACGAGTCGTGGAAGCAACAATATCTGAGTACGCACATAAGTTAAACAAGTTGCCATAAGATGGCTAGCACAAAGCCGGATCTGGACGAAGAGGCGCAGGCCTCCCGCACAGGATCCTCCTAAACTACTCTGGTCGTCGTCGCAGCACACGCACGTAGTAGTAGGCACCTCCAGATGTAGTAGTAGTCGCCGCCGACGGTGGCGTCTGCTCTGGGCTCCAACATCTGGTTGCGACAACCGAAAAGAAAGGAAAAGGGGAAAAGGGGAGAAAGCAACCGTGAGTACTCATCCAAAGTACTGCAAGCAAGGAGCTACACTACATATGCATGGGTATATGTGTAAGGAGGCCATATCGTGGACCGAATCTGCAGAATGCCGATTAAGAGGGGATAGCTAATCACGTCAAGACTATGCTTCAGCGACCTCCGTCTTGCAAACATGTAGAAGAGAGTAGATTGAAGTCCTCCAAGTAGCATCTCCAAGTAGCATCTCCAAGTAGCATCTCCAAGAGCATCGCATAGCATACTCCTACTGGCGATCCTCCTCGTCGCCCTATTAGAGAGCGATCACCGGGTTGTATCGGCACTTGGAAGGGTGTGTTTTATTAAGTATCCGGTTCTAGTTGTCATAAGGTCAAGGTACAACTCCGGTCGTCCTTTACCGAGGGACACGGCTATTGAATAGATTAATCTTCCTGCGGGTGCACCACATAACCCAACACGCCGATCCCATTTGGCGGACACACTTTCTGGGTCATGCCCGCCTCGGAAGATCAACACGCCGCAGCCCCACCTAGGCACAACAGAGAGGTCAAACACGCCGGTCTAAACCTAAGCGCAGGGTGCGGGCCCATCGCCTGAGCACACCACGCTATGTAGGGCGGCCGGAATGCAGACCTAGCAACCTCCATTACAAAGGAAGTTGCGTTAACGCATCCAATCCGGCTACGCCGCTCGTCGTGACATCAAGAAGGCTTGGTGATACCACGACGTCGGGATACCCATAACTACTCCCACGTAGATGGTTAGTGCGTATAGACCAAATGGCGGACTCGGATCAAATACCAAGATCTCGTTAAGCGTGTTAAGTATCATGAGCGCCGAAGCAGGCCAGCCCACTGTCTCCTAGGTGGTCTCAACCTGCCTGTCGCTCCGCCATTAAAGTAACATCGGGGCCGTCGGGAACCCGGGCCCACCTCTACCGGATGGAGCCACTGTCCTTTCAAATTTCATCGTAATCACTTGCGGGTACTCAATGAGTGACCCGACTTTAGTCACCATCTGTATAGTATGTATGTATAGTATATACCCATGATCACCTCCCAAGTGATCACGGCCCGATAGTATAGCAAGGCAGACTGACAAGAATGTAGGGCCAATGATGATAAACTAGCATCCTATACTAAGCATTTAGGATTGCGGTAAGGTATCAACGGATGTAGCAACAATGTCGCTATGCATCGAGAATAGGATCAACGAAAGCGATAACATGCTACACTACTCTAATGCAAGCGGTATAGAGGAGAATAGGCGATATCTGGTGATCAAGGGGGCTTGCTGGTTGCTCGGCAAGAAGGATGAGTCGTCAACACCGTAGTCGAACCGGGTTCGCCGGCAATCTCGTGGTCTATCGGAAAGAAGTAACGAGAGGACACAACAAATAACAGAGCAATCAAAGCATCACAAAGCGTAACAAGACAATACGCGGTGTTCGTGTGCCCTAACGTGGTAGTAGGTGATACTGGTGAAGGAAACATCCGGAAAGTATCCCGGTGTTTCACGCTTTGATCGAGATGACCGGAGGGGAAAGTTGCGAGTTTGATAGGTTAGGGATGTGTGGCGGACGAACGGGCTGCGTATCCGGATTCGTCTCGTCGTTCTGAGCAACTTTCATGTTGAAAATATTTTAATCCGAGTTATGGATTAAAAGATATGATTTTCTAAAGATTTTATTAATTTCTAGAATTTAATTAATAATCTAAATTAATTGAAAATGGATTAATGACATCGGCATGTTGTCATGTTGATGTCGGCAGTCAACAGAGTTGATGGCGGAGTTGACCAAAGGGTCCATGGGACCCACCGTCATACAATCGCTTAGACTTAATTAGGGTTAGGCTAAACCAACTCATCGCTTAATTAAACTAACAGATTAATTAGATTAATTAACTAGGATTAATTAACTTAATTAATTTAGTTAATTAATTAATTAATTAATTAAGTTTATTCTTATTTATTACTTATCTATTATTATTATTATTATTATTTTAAAATCCTTTTTTTTGGAAACGTTCTGCGGGGTGGGACCCCTCTGTCATAGGCCCCGGGGGCCTAGTGGATCGGGCGCCAGTGGCCACGGCGATGGGCGCCAGGCGTTGCCGCAGGGCAGACCCGGACGCCATGGGTGGCATAATCGCCACGTGGTGGTAACTCTTGAGGCAGGCGGAGGCGGGGAGGCGAGACGACAGCGCCAACACCAGGCGGCGGCACTAGGGGCGGTGACGCGTCGCGCCTGGCGAGTTCTGATGTATAGCGGCAGCGGGGCTCACATGGCCGGCCGGTGGGAGGCTCAGCGCCAGGGAGCAGTGGAAAGGCGGGCCAAGCGGATCTGGGCTTGGTCATGGCCGAGGCGGAAGCAGAGCGGGGAAACAGGGCACGGCCAAGGCGACGGCAAGCGAGGGCTTATCACGCGCCGCAGCAGAAAGACGGGCTGGGTCAGAAATGGCGAGCACGACAAGCGGCGGAGAGGAAGAGGAGGCCGAGGCCTCACCGGCGTTGCAGAGAAGAGGGTCGGCGAGGCTCGGTGGAGCCTTTGGGGAGGAGGATGGGGACGACGGCGACGTAGAGGAGGCAGGCCGGCGATGGAGCGCTCCGGCGAGGACGAGCTCCGGGCGCGTCAGGCGTGCGGCGAGGGGCGTCGTTGCCCTGGATGGCTGGTCGGGGAGGATGAGAGGACGGGGCGGCGTCGTGTGGCGGCGGGGCGGTCCGGCGTGTGGCGGGCTCGCGTCGGGGCCTGAGGCGACGGGGTTCGTTCCTCGATCCGATCTGGATCGGGGAGGAGGAGAAGCGGCGAAGTGGGCGTCGTCATGGGAGGAAGTGGCGAGTGGGGCTAGGGTTTGATGGGTGGGGATAAGGTGAGTGGGGTGGGCTGGCGGTTAGTAGGCGCTGGTCGGCCGGCTGGTTGGTCTGATGGCTACCGGGCGAGGCCCAATCGGGGAGGGTGTTTTCCTTTTATTTACCTTTTTTCCTTTTATTTATTTATTTATTTTCTGTTTCTTTTGACTTTTCTATCTATTTTAATTTTGCGAAAATATAATTTCAACTCCTAATTTTAGCATTGCCACTAAACTCACTGTCATAAAAAGTTTTACCGAAAACAAAACAGTTTAGTATTTTAAATAAAAAAAAGGCATTTAATTAATTGTTTTATCTACAATTTTATTCATCTTATAGTATTTAAATATTTTATAAAAGTGTGGTTTCTCCACCATAATTACCTACGCATTATTTGGCACAACCAGAACATTTTAGTTTTATTATTTGAAAACTTTTGTTGTTTGCCTATATTTTAAATTTGAATTTGCATCGTTTTGAACTAACACGAGTTTACCAACAGTAACCAAGGTGACGTGGCATCATTAGCGCAGGGTTACTGTAGCTTGATTACCCGGGCGTCACACATACCGAGTAATGTAAGAAAGAAAATATTGACTATATCAACACTAAAATGGGCTAGCACCAATAGGATCATATCATGCCTTGCTTCGAATGAGACCCATGCGGGGTCCAGAAAAGGTCTTAATCCCATGCCTTCCTATGAATGAGACCCAGGCACAGTCCAGAAAAAGCCCATGCCTTTCTTTGAATGAGACCCTGGCGGAGTCCAGAAAAAGTCTTACTTGGAAGGGAGGCTAGACTAATTGACTGAGCCTGAGTCACACAATGTCCGGAACAAAAACAAGAGACATCGGTCTTCGAGGTCATTGTAAAATATTTGGTTTCTCACCAGAAAATTCACTGAGAAATACATGTTTTTCGATCTAGATTATACCCTCTGAGTTTGCAGTTGCAGGATTCCAAGCCAACGAATAATTACTTAATTACAAGGTTAAATATTTGCGCGAGTTCAGGTCACAAGCCCACTTTGGTTTTTTGGTTGGGTGAGCATTTACACATACATTGTTCGAGGAATCACCAAATGATTGTATGCCAATGACTAATTTGCTTAATTACAAGGTTAAATCTACCTAGATATTTCTTTACAGGAAAACAAGCACCCCATTCAAGACTGGGAATCAAGCTTGCACACTTAGCTGATAGAGTTCCACATTAGACATGACTCTAAAAGAAAGAACTCCACATAAACCTTAGCACTAAAATGTATCCGAGGAAAAATCCCGTCTCCTTACCACGGTCTCCTTCTCCGACTCTTTTTTCCGATATAAGTGTACATCTCCAATTTCGCTAACAAAATCGGTAAATATTACGAGAGTGCCACACAAATTATGAACAAAACAGAAATGTATACCCTTCTTACAACTCCCCGGTAGAGTAATGTATGAAAATGTGTGCTATATGAAGACCACAAACGGGGCTAAGCAAGCACCAATAGATCATATATATTCAACAATATCCAAAACCTAAACGGCATTTGTCATTAAGATCATCGATTGTAGAAGCACATCTCAAACCACATATCTCCTAGCAAAGTTGAAACAGAAAAATGAAACGAGCAGGACTAATGAGCATGTGTTCGCATTGAGGAGAATAAGCAAAGCTTGTTTATACCCCAAAGGGCTAATGTAGCCCTAGCTACATAATTCTAAAGGTTATCATGATTTCCGTTGTCTTCTCTCTTCACACCCCTCTCCTTACAATGCTTCTCTTCTCCCTACTACAAACTCTCCTAGTCGGAGATCCAACGAGGACAAGCAGTTTACATTGCAAATATCTAACCCCAAATAACAAGTTGCAGAGAATTCTTCGGCATGTGTCATGACCAGACAAGATTGTAAGCAATATGCCAATGCAAATCCATTAAATATTTTATGTTGGGTTCCTTTTTTCATGACCTACGTTTCAGGATCCACTATCATTACAAAGGCAAAACATTATGTTGGGTTAAATGGGGGGAGTTCCTAGGAAGATGATACATGACAAGTTTGTTATTAACTGAGAGGTCATGGAGTTTGGGGCGTCAATGAACAAATTCAATGCAGTTGGACGGGTGATGTGGTTGAGGGTTGGTGTAGGAAGAAACTGAAGAAGAGATCCCTTTCTCTAGCACCTTTTAAAACACACCAGGGAGAAAACAAAGAGAAGTAAATTTCTTTAAATGGATGGGTCAAGACAATGTTTGGAGAGAAAAAACATAGCGTTACTGGGATGACCCAATATGGGTTATTGCGGGAGCAGTGTTTAGGCGCGGGTTGTTTTCTCTCTTTTTTTCACCGCGTTGGTTTTCATCGGGGGTTTTGTGGGGTTTTTGGTTTTCGGTGTTTCTTTAGAGGTTATCTTTGGTCTTCACATTCTTCTTTTTGTTGTTTATTTCCTTTCTTTTGGTTTTCTTTTGGTTTTCTGCGCTCCTTACCAATTCTTCTTTTTTTTCCAGCACACATTGTCAATTTCTCCTATGCATTAGGAACATATTTTTATACACGTTTAGCAATTTTCAAAACATGATTAACATTTTTATTAAATGTATGTTTTGATGCCTAATTTTTATCATACACATTCTACATTTTTTGTGTACAACTGAATCATTTTTATGCATGTGTAATATTTTTCAAATACATTATTAACATCTTGAAAACATTTTTTGAATATTTTTTAATATGTGTTAAACATTATCAAATAGACGTTGTAATATATCTTTTGAATGATAATAGTTTTTTAAAACTGTGAGAACATTTTTTGAATGATAAGAAATTTCTTAAAAAGGATGGGTCAAGACATGTTTGGAGAGAAAAACATATGCTATACCAATAGCCCACACGGAGACAGGCTGGCCCATTGTCTCAGCTATGGACTTTTATCTGCAGGCCCAGGGGTTCTAAAAAGGGCAAAAGAGATCAACAGGGCCATTGGGCTTCTGTGATGGGGATCTTGACACAAATCACTGGCCCAATGCCGCGCAATCTGGACCGTCCAATCCACGGCCAGAAACTTTTAAAACCCCGTGCTCTAGGGTTCATTCCTCCGCGCCGCCACCTTCTCCCCCTCCCCACCACCACCTTCCCCGGCCACCGGCGGCGGCGACAATGGTGCAGGGACGCCAGGGCCAGCGCGTCAGGCTCTACGTGCGGGGCACCATCCTGGGCTACAAGAGGTGACAGGCCATCTCCCTTCTCCGTTTGTCGATCCGTGCTGTCGTTGAGAGGTTTCTCACCTGGTTTTGCGGCGGCGGCGGCGGCGGCGACGCAGGTCCAAGTCGAACCAGTACGAGAGCACGTCGCTGCTGCAGGTGGAGGGGGTGAGCACCAAGGAGGACGTGTCGTACTACGCCGGCAAGCGCATCGCCTACGTCTACAAGGCCAAGACCAAGAGCAGCGGCACCACCGTCCGCTGCATCTGGGGCAAGGTCACGCGCCCCCACGGCAACTCCGGCGTCGTGCGCGCGCAGTTCCGGTCCAACCTCCCCGCCACCTCCATGGTAAAGTCTCTCGCTCGATTGCGCCTTTGCACATCATCGTGGTCTGTCGTGCCCTTCGCTGATGTGTTTGTTGTTGGGTGATTCTTGCTCTGCAGGGCAAGAAGGTCCGCGTCTTCATGTACCCCAGCAGCACCTGAAGGTAGAATGTGTCCTGATACTAATTCTTCAGTGGCTTATGCACGTATAATGTGTGTTGTTTCAGTGATTGTTGTCCATTTAGATATCTACGACCATGGCCTAATTTGTATCTCAAAGTGTGGAAATGATTTGATCTTAGACTGTTATACGTTTTGATTGCTGTGTGCAATGCATTCAAGGGCCCCATGCCATTTGGGGGAAGCTCTTTCAGTAGCTTCGAAATACCTGCAGGTTCTCTGCGGGGTGCTCGGAAGTTGGGGCCCTAGATAAATTGCAGTGGTCTCATAGTACGAGGATGTGCTTTGGCCGATGAGTTTCTCACCGGCCAGTTTCTCGCAGCCTTGCCTCCAAAGACCCCAATACTTGTTAAATCATAACCCTTATAATTGTGGCATGTAAAGTTAGCATGTAGTGAGTGGTGAGATTTGTTTGCTGGACTATTGTGTATACATTTGTAGCATCATCTACCCCAATCTGCATTTTTGTTTGATTTTGGTAGCTCTTGGTGATGTATTGGTTCCCCCATCAGTGTTTCCAGTGCATCAGAGTTGATAAATATTGTGAAATCAGTTCACGCATAGTCAACCCTAGAATTGAATTCTAGGCATGAACTATTTCTGTTTTTGCATCTGATTGTTATGCACGTTCAAGGGCCCCATGCCAATTGAGGGAAGGTCTTTCTGATAGCTTCGAAATACCTGCAGGTTCTCTGTGGGGTGCTCGGAAGTTGGGGCCCGATATAAAGTGCAGTGGTTTCATAGTACGAGGATGTGCTTTGGTTGATGAGTTACTCATCGACCAATTTTTCGCAGCCTTGCCTCCAATGACCTCCATATTTGTTATTTCTCGTTAGTGTATCACCCATGCAGTAAGATTGATTTGCTTGTTGTACCATTGTATACTTGTGTTGTTTAGGTATTTGAGATGTTTTATTCCTTGCATTGGATTGCATATTGTTCCCTTAAGTCTAGAATCCAGAAATAGGGGTTATGAGCTAGATGGGCTTTTGGATCATTGCCTTAATACAATGTATTTAAGATCACAGCATTTTTATCTTTACTTGCTACCTGTGTTTTATGTTACAATGATATCACCATGTAGTCTCTTTTCCTTAAAGTTCCCAGAAATGTGAGAACTCACAAGTGCTTCTCTTTCTCTTTGCAGGGTGTGTTGCATATTCTATTTAGTTGCAGCTGGCTTTCTGGGTGTCTGTTATCAGTCTGATGACAGGTTTATAACCAAAGATTTTGTCGACGGTTTTGGAAGAGTTTAGTTATAGAATGTTAGTTTCATCTCATGTAACTTGAAATGAAGGATCCATAATATATTGTCAACCCTTCTTTGTTTGATGAGCTTTTGATGCTTGTGTAGTGTGATTAGGTGAGTGTCTTCTGTGGTGATTCGCTAGTGAATACTGCTTGCGGCAGTGTCTGTTATACAACAGTCAGTTTTTGGTCGCACCCGTCTGCGATTATATCATCAAACTTTTCAAGTTTTTGTGTGTCACCAGGCAAGCTTGCATAGATGCAAGACGAAAATAACTTAGTTTTTGGCCCAGTCAATCATGAAAGAAGCACATTTTTGGCCTATAAGGTTACACAATTAGTTTATGATCTTGTTCATTTATATATGATCTCGTTCATTTTGCATCGTTACTTTTTTGCGAGGGAAGATTTTGCATTGTTTTTTTTTTTTTTCAGTTTTTGCATCGTTGCCTTGACATAACATGTTTCTCTTTGCTTGATACCTGTGTTCTGTTGTAATGATGGTACTACAAGCTACTCGTGTCAGGACGACTCCCGTTGCGGGCGACCCGGGTGTGAAACCTAGCCGCCGCACCCCCTCCACATTCCATCGTTCCACCCTTGTTGTTGCCTATGGGTGCCGGTGAGCCCTTTCTCGCTTTCGCGAGGCAGGTGCGTGGTGTGGGGCCACTTGGCGAGCATATGTGTGGTGGTGTGGCACTCGGCGTGGCGGCCATGGCTAGGGATGCGTGCAGCGCGGCGGTCGTGGGAGGCTCAGACGTGCATGCAGGGGTGCGATTGCGGTGTGTAGCACAGCCGTGCGTGAGGCGCGGAAGGGGCTGTGCAGGGCGGTGCTGCGCCGGCCGAGGGTGAAACCTAGCCGCCGCACCTCCTCCACATCCCGTCGTTCCACCCCCCGCCTGCCACCTTTGGGTGCCGACGGGCCCTTTCTCGCTCTCGCGAGGCAAGTGCGCGGCGCGGGGCCACTTGGCGAGCGGAGGTGTGTGGTAGCGCGACGGCCATGGCCAGGGGTGCGTGCAACGTGGCGGTCGCGGCCAGGGAGGCGCGTGACACGGCGGCGCGGCCAGAGGCATTGCGACGGTGCAGTTGCATGGTGCTGCGTGTGCCGTGGATCTGGAGTGAGGGCCGGGGCTGAGTCTCGCACGTGCATGCAGGGGTGCGGCTGCGGCGCGTAGCACAGCTGTGCATGAGGCGCGGTAGGGGCGCGCAAGGGGCCGGGCAGGGCGATGCTGCGCCGGTGGCCGCGTGCTGGGCGAGGCATAGGCGTGTTGGGTGGATCGCGTTGTTTTGTGCCGTGCTCGGCGAGGCACGGGCGAGCTGGGAGGATCTGGCGAGGCGCAAGGAGCACATGGGGTCTGACAGTGACACGTTGCGGGTGCACAAGGGACCAGGCGTGCGCAGATCTTCTGCATGGGGAGGTGCTGCTGTTGGTGCAACATGGTGGAGCTGTCTCGTGGTGATGGAGCATGGTTGCATCTTTGTCCGTTGAATCTGTTGTCTCTGTCCTCTGGTGGGTGCGGGTGGTGCGCGTAAGGAGCTTGGCCGTGGCTGGAAACCCGAGGTGGTTCTTGGCCTCGGGTTGCACACCTCTGGTCACTCGCCGACATGCTGCTCGGCAAGGCATGGTGGTTTGTGCTGTGTCCGATCGCCAGGCTTTCGGTCGATGGTTGACAGAGTTAACGGCTGGTCGTGCATGTGGCCGCCGTTGGCCTCGGCAAGGTGCGGTTGGCCTCTTCGGCGGCGGGCTTCTTCGACTGCGAATTGACTCGGTGGAGTTGTCGATGGCGGTGCGGGTAGGTTGTTCGGGAGCTTTGGTGAAGACCCTGTCTTGGCCTTCGGTCGGTGACCGGTGATTGCGGCGGCTGTGGTCATCGTAGACCTTCTTGGAGGCATTGCCGCATTGCTATCGCACCCCTCCTGCATAGATTCGGCTCTGAGGAAAACCCTAGATCCTTTGTGATCGGATGATGGCAGCGCCTTGGCGCCGTTTCCCCTCTCGAGGGCTTCTTCGTGGAGTTGGGCATCGACAGGAGGGACCAGTGGATGGTGGTGGTCTTGTCGTCGAGGCTTCTGTGGCAATGGTATCGCATGGAGCGATGTAGGAGACACGACATTGGTTGAGGTAGTCGGATCATTTTCGGCGTGTTCGTGGAATGGCCTCGGCTGGTTTGTTGCTATGAAGTCGAAGCTGTGGTGGTGGGGCCCGGTGACGTACGATGACAAGTAACAGATGTCCATTCGGTGATCTTCAACGACGCCACAACTGGCATGGGGAGATTGATATCGTTTTACGGCCGGCCGATCAAAAGTAGACGATTTATTTCTTTCTTTTTTGTTGGCGATTTTGGAAGTTTGTTACTGCTTGTCGTCTCTTATCACTTTGTGTCAATCAATCAGTTTGTTATTGTTTCTTTGCTGGAGTGATAATATTAACTGAGACGAGCTTTCCTCAAGCGCGGGTGTGTGTGAGCTTCAGACGATATTGTGCCATTGTGTGCAGCAATCAGTATGCATCCGAAAAAAAAGGGATCAGTATGGCTGTCGTAGCAATAAGTCGGTTTTCGGTCATGAACTCGTGATAGGGTTTTCTGTACATTGCGTTTAAATAAAGTATTTTCTATACATCATTAGATTTTTTTTCTGGAATGTACCAGCGTACGGAAATAAGAAGCTGACTTTGCAATAGCAAGAACGCTGTAATCAGCATAGCTCCGATTCTTTAAAAAAAAGCTACTCCCTCTGTTTCATAATGTAAGACGTTTTTTGTCACTGCACTAGTGTCAAAAAACATTTTACATTATGGCACTAGTAGAAAATGGGCCAATGGTCCAGGCCGGCCCAGCCCATTAGTCCCGGTTCAAACCAGAACCGGGACCAATGGGGACATCGGACCCGGTTCGTGAGCCCCGGGGGCATTGGTCCCGGTTCGTCTGGACTTTTTGGTCCCGGTTGGTGAGGCGAACCGGGACCAATGGGCCGCACTCTTGGCCCACCACCATTGGTCCCGTTGGTGGCATGAACCGGACCAATAGGCCTCCATTAGTCGGTTCGAGCCATCAACCGGACTAAATGGTTGGTACCTGCTATGACCGTAGTTTAGTCCCACCTCGCCAATCAAGGGGAACGGACTGGTTTATAAGCCCTCCTCTCTACCTTATTGAGCTACTCCGATAATGAAAATAGATGCGCTTATATAGGTAATTTAGCATAAATTCATACGGATTTCTCTTGAAATTGTTATGAATTTAAGTTGAATTTCCTCTATAAGCGCATCTATATTCATTTCGAGTAGTTTTTTCTTTTCTGCTATATTTATTTTTTTTCTTTTTATTTCTGAGTTGTAATAAGCCATTAAAAATAAGCATATATGCTCCTTTTTAGTACAGTTAATCACAACTATTTTTTGCTTCTATTCATTTCTGAGTAGTTTTTATATAGTTTTTTTCTGCTATATTATTTTTTCTTTTTATTTCTGAGTTGTAATAAGCCATTAAAATAAGCATATATGCTCCTTTTTAGTATAGTTAATCACAACTATTTTTTGCTTCTATTCATTTCTGAGTAGTTTTTATATAGTTTTTTTCTTTTCTGCTATATTATTTTTCTTTTTATTTCGTGTTGTAATAAGCCATTAAAAATAAGCATATATGCTCCTTTTTAGTACAGTTAATCACAACTATTTTTTGCTTCTATTCATTTCTGAGTAGTTTTCTATATATTTTTCTTTTCTGTTATATTTTTCTTCTATTTATTTCTGAGTGGTTTTTATATATTTGTTTCTTTTCTGCTACATTTATTTTTTTCTTTTTTTTCTGAGTTGTAACAAGTCATTAAAAATAAAAAAGAGTCGCAATGCTCGTTAATTTGCTTCAAGCCTTTTGGAATAGTGTCAATCGCACCGCATATAGCTCGCGCGATCTACCGTATTCCCAAGGCTTGAAGCTAACCAACGTCAGAGCATTGAGCCTCTTCGTTATTGTATATGCACTCGGGGCTTATAAACAATTGCAGTGCCTCTCGCTTGGCGAGTGGGACTAAAACAACAAATTCTTTGGAAGAATCAACAAAAAACAGCTGCGAAAGATAAAAAGTAGTTAGATTGGTCCATTGGTCCCGATTGGTGGCACCAACCGGTACCAATGCCCCTCTTTGGTCTCGGTTGGTGGCACCAACCGACCAAAGTCTTCATTTCCGCCTTTGGGCTCTTTGAAAAGAGGCCTTTGGTCCCGTTGGAGGCATCAACCGGACTAAAGGAGGCATTGGTCCCGGTTTGTGCCTCAACCGACCAATGCCGCTATATATATATACAAACACTTAGTGAAGGAAATATGCCCTAGAGGCAATAATAAAGTTATTATTTATTTCCTTATTTCATGATAAATGTTTATCATTCATGCTAGAATTGTATTAACCGGAAACATGATACATGTGTGAATGAATAAACAAACAACATGTCACTAGTATGCCTCTACTAGACTAGCTCGTTAATCAAAGATGGTTATGTTTCCGACCATGAACAAAGAGTTGTTATTTGATTAATGAGGTCACATCATTAGTAGAATGATCGATTGACATGACCCATTCCATTAGCTTAGCACACGATCGCTTAGTATGTTGCTACCGCTTTTATCCATGACATATACATGTTCCTGTAACTATGAGATTATGCAACTCCGTTTACGGAGGAACACTTTGGTGCTACCAAACGCGTCAACGTGAATCGGGTGATTATAAAGGAGTACTACAGGTGTCTCCAAAGGCGATGTTGGGTTGGCGTATTTGAGATTAGGTTTTGTCACTCCGATTGTCGGAGAGGTATCTCTGGCCCTCTCGGTAATGCACATCACTTAAGCCTTGCAAGCACTACAACTAATGAGTTAGTTGTGAGGTGATGTATTACGAACGAGTAAAGAGACTTACCGTAACGAGATTGAACTAGGTATTGGATACCGACGATCGAATCTCGCAAGTAACATACCGATGACAAAGGAACAACGTATGTTGTTATGCGGTCCGACCGATAAAGATCTTCGTAGAATATGTAGGAACCAATATGGGCATCCAGGTCCCGCTGTTGGTTATTGACCGTGAATAGTTCTAGGTCATGTCTACATTGTTCTCGAACCGTAGGGTCCGCACGCTTAAGGTTTCGATGATGCTTATTATGAGTTTATGTATTTTGATGTACCAAGAAGTTCGAGTCCCGGATGTGATCACGGACGTGACGAGGAGTCTCGGAATGGTCGAGACATAAAGATTGATATATTGGAAGCCTATGTTTGGAGTTCGAATGGTTCCGGACAGCGACGGAATTTATCGAAAACCGGAGGTTACGGAACCCCCGGGAGGTAAATGGGCCTCGGTGGGCCTCGAGGGAGAAGAGGAGGGCCGGCCAGAGGTGGTCACAGCCTCTCCCCCAGTCCGAATAGGACAAGGAGGGGGGCGCCTCTCTCCTCTTCCCTTCCCCAAACCTAATCCAACTAGGAAGGGGAGTCCTACTCCCAGAGGAGTAGGACTCCTCCCCGCCTCTAGCTAGGCCGGCCGGCCTCCCCCTCCCTCCTTTATATACAGGGCAGGGGGCACCCTAGAACACACAAGTTTGATCTTTTGATCGTTCCTTAGCCGTGTCGGTGCCCCCTCCACCATATTCCACCTCGGTCATACCGTCGCGAAGCTTAGGCGAAACCTCGCGCGGTGAAACATCAAGATCGTCACCACGCTGTCGTCGACGAAACTCTCCTCGACACTCGGCTGGATCGAGTACGAGGGACGCCATCGAGCTGTACGTGTGTCAAGAACTCGGGCGCCGAGTAACGGCGCCGGGATCGGTCGGATCGCGAGGAGAACGTCGACTACTTCCTCTACGTTGTGATCGCTTCCGCTTGGGTCTACAAGGGTATGTAGACAACACTCTCCCCTCTCGTTGCTATTCATCACCATGATCTTGCGTGTGCGTAGGAAATTTTTGAAATTACTACGTTACCCAACATGGCATCCGAGCCTAGGTTTTATGGTTTGATGTTTTGCACGAGTAGAACACAAGTGAGTTGTGGGCGATACAAGTCATACTACCTACCAAAGCATGTCATACTTTGGTTCAGCGGTATTGTGAGATGAAGCGCCCGCACCGACATTACGCGTGACGCTTACGCGAGACTGGTTTCACCGCCACGAGCACTCGTTGCTTAAAGGTGACCGGTGGGTGCTGTCTCTCTCACTTTAGCTGAACCGAGTGTGGCTACGCCCGGTCCTTGAAGAAGGTTAAACGGAGTCTATTTGACGAAGTATCGTTGTGGTTTTGATGCGTGGGTGAGACCGGATCTTGCTTAAGCCCGTAGCAGCCACGTAAAATTTGCAACAACAAAGTAGAGGACGTCTAACTTGTTTTTGCAGGGCATGTTGTGATGTGATATGGTCAAGACGTGATGCTATATTTTATTGTATGAGATGATCATGTTTTGTAACCGGTTATCGGCAATCGGCTGGAGCCATATGGTTGTCGCTTTATTGTATGCAATGCAATCGCCCTGTAATGCTTTACTTTATCACTAAGCGGTAGCGATAGTCGTAGTAGCATAAGTTTGGCGAGACGACAACGATGCTACGATGGAGATCAAGGTGTCACGCCGGTGACGATGGTGATCATGGTGGTGCAGCAAGATGGAGATCATGAAGCACAAGATGATGATGACCATATCATATCACTTATATTGATTTGCATGTGATGTTTATCCTTTTATGCATCTTATCTTGCTTTGATTGACGGTAGCATTATAAGATGATCTCTCACTAAAATTATCTAGAAGTGTTCTCCCGGTATGCACCGTTGCCAAAGTTCGTCGTGCCTGCACACCACGTGATGATCGGGTGTGATAAGCTCTCGTCCATCTACAACGGGTGCAAGCCAGTTTTGCACACGCAGAATACTCGGGTTATACTTGACGAGCCTAGCATATGCGGATATGGCCTCGAACACGGAGACCGAAAGGTCGAGCGTGAATCATATAGTAGATATGATCAACATAAGATGTTCACCATTGAAAACTACTCCATTTCACGTGATGATCGGTTATGGTTTAGTTGATTTGGATCACGTGATCACTTGGATGACTAGAGAGATGTCTTTCTAAGTGGGAGTTCTTAAGTAATATGATTAATTGAACTTAAATTTATCATGAACTTAGTACCGATAGTATCTTGCTTGTTTATGTTTGATTGTAGATAGATGGCTCGTCTGTTGTTCCGTTGAATTTTAATGCGTTCCTTGAGAAAGCAAAGTTGAAAGATGATGGTAGCAATTACACGGATCGGGTCCGTAACTTGAGGATCATCCTCATTGCTGCACGAAGAGTTACGTCTGGATGCACCGCTAGGTGCCAGACTCTTGCTAATGCAACTGCAGATGTTATGAACGTCTGGCGAGCAAAGCTGATGACTACTCTATAGTTCGATGTGCCATGCTTTACGGCTTAGAACCGGGACTTCAACGACGTTTTGAACGTCATGGAGCATATGAGATGTTCCAGAGTTGAAGTTAATATTCAACAGAATGCCCGGATTGAGAGATATGAAGTCTCCAATAAGTTCTATAGCTGCAAGATGGAGGAGAATAGTTACATTAGTGAGCATATACTCGTAATGTCCGGGTACTACAATCACTTGACACAATTGGGAGTTAATCTTCCGGATGATTGTGTCATTGATGAATTCTCCAATCACCGCCACCAAGCTACAAAGGCTTCGTGATGAACTATAATATGCAAGGGTTAGTAAAGACTATACCGAGCTCTTCGCAATGCTAAAGGCTGCGGAGGTAGAAATCAAGAAGGAGCATCAAGTGTTGATGGTCAATAAGACCACTAGTTTCAAGAAGAAAGGCAAAGGGAAGAAGAAGGGAATCTCAAGAAGAACAGCAAGCAAGTTGTTTGCTCAGGAGAAGAAACCCAAGTCTGGCCCTAAACCTGAAATCTGAGTGCTTCTCCGCAAGCGAGACTAGTCAATTGAGCGGAACTGCCCCAAGTATTTGGCGGATAAGAAGGATGGCAAGGTGAACAAAGGTATATGTGATATACATGTTATTGATGTGTACCTTACTAGAGCTCGCATAGCACTGGTATTTGATAACGTTACATTGCTAATATTTGCAACTCAAAGCAGGGACTACGGATTGCTTAACACCGCAAAGGACGAGGTGACGATCTTGCGCGTGGGAAATGGTTCCAAAGTCGATGTGATCGCGGTCGGCACGCTACCTCTACATCTACCTTCGGGATTAGTTTTAGACCTAAATAATTGTTATTTGGTGCTGCGTTGAGCATGAACATTATATCTGGATCTTGTTTGATGCGAGACGGTTATTCATTTAAATCGAGAATAATGGTTGTTCTATTTATATGAGTAATATCTTTTATGGTCATGCACCCTTGAGGAGTGGTCTATTTCTTATGAATCTCGATAGTAGTGATACACATATTCATAATGTTGAAACCAAAAGATGCAGAGTTGATAATGATAGTGCAACTTATTTGTGGCACTTGCCGTTTAGGTCATATCGGTGTAAAGCGCATGAAGAAACTCCATACAGATGGGCTTTTCATTTTTTAAATCCCTTTTAAAACCAAAATTTCCTTAATGGTCCCAAAATGTAATAATACCCTCAAATTTTATTAAATTAATTTTTTCCTTTTTTAAAAATTTTTTGAAATTTAATTTTAGGGAAAAATAAGGTTTTGGTATTCAAATTTTTCAAAAATCCTTTTTTTAAAAAGGGATTTTTTGGGTTTAAAATTTCCCGGGAAAAATATTTTTTTTAAATTTTAAAGGAAAAAAAATTTTTGGTTTAAAATTCCAAATTTACCAAAAATTTAAAATAAAAAAAAATTTAAAATTTTTTCCCAAATCCTTTTTAAAACCCCTTTATTGAAAAAAATTATTTTAAAATTTTTCTTTCCCAAAAAAAAATCCTTTTTTTTAAAATCTTTAAATTATAAGAAATTCCCAAAAATCCAAAATTTTGGGTTGGGTTTTTGGGCCCCCTTTTGGGGTGAGTTTTTAAAAAAATTGGTTTTTTAAAAAAAACCCCCAAATTTTCTTCTTTTTAGGGCCCCCTCCCCTTTTAACAAAAAAAGGGGCCCCAAAAAATTCAAACCCTTTTTTGGGTTTGTAACAGCGGGGTTGGATTGGTTTCCCAAAAACCCAAAATTTTGGGACCCCGGGGGAAAAAGAAATTGGGCCCTAGGCCCTTTGAGGGGTTGAGTTCCCCGGGGACTTCCCCCGGTTTAAACCCCAGCTTTCCCCCTTTTCCTTCCCCGTTTTCGGGTGCCCCTTCCTGGGGCCGTCGGGGTTTCCGGCCGGGGGAAAAAATAAAAAGCTTGTCCCCGCCCTTTTGGGATGGGCCTTGGGTGTGTTAAAGGAAGTTTCATTTTTTTTGAAAGGGGCCCCCGGGGGGTTTGGGGCCCCTTTAGGGTTCCTTTTTTCTTTCCCCCCGTCCCCAAAACCTGGTGCCCGGGGGCAAAACCCCTTTGCCCCCTAGGGCCGATTGGGGCCCTTTTAAGCCGATTGGGAAAGCGTTTGGGGAAAATGGGGGGGGAAAAATTAACTATTTGGGCCCCAAAGGGAGCATTTGGGCTTTTGGGCTTCCCCGGGGGCCAATTTAAATTGCACGCAGCAGGGGCTTGGGTTTGGTTTGGGCCCTACCTTTCCCTTCGGAAGGAAATTGCGTCTTTTCCCTTAGGGAATGGGCCCCAAATGGCTTTCCCCTTTTGGGTTGGGACAACCCGGAAAATTTCTAATTTGAAAATGAAATTTTTTGGGGTTTGTGTTTCTTATTAACCTCTTTTACAAAAAACTAGGGTTTAAAGAATATTTATTTCATTACCTTCGTCCAAAATGCTGGCCTTTGGGTATTTAATTTTTTTGAAAAAATTGAGAATAACAGGCAAACTGGTTTAAAAACAAACTGTTAAAATTTCACTTTATCAAAAGGGTTACCCCCGAATTTTTGGGTTTGAATGACCCCAATTTTTGAAAAACAAAGGGCCCATTCATTGGCTGCACATCCGGGTTTAGTTGGGAAAGTTTTTAAAACCAGCCAACTTAAATTTTGAACCCTTGATTTTAATTTAGAAGGTTTTTCCGGGTTTACATTTTTTTCCCTTTAAAAGGTTTTTTCCCTTTCAAAGGGTTTTCCCAATAAAATTTCGAAAAACAATGAATTTAATATTTCGAGCAGTAAAGAGACTTCCGTGAGATTGAACTAGGTATTGGATACCGGCGATGAATCTCGGGAAATAACATACCGATGACAAAGGGAACAAATTTGTTATCGTCGCCGATAAAGATCTTCGTAGAATAGTAAGGAACCAATATGGGCATCGGTCCGCTGTTGGTTATTGACCGTGAATAGTTCTAGGTCGTCTCATTGTTCTCGAGTAATCCCTTAAAGGTTTTGATGGGTTATTATGAGTTTATGTATTTTGATGTACCGAAAGTTGGTCCGGATGTGATCCCGGGACGTGGGAAGTCTCGAATGGTGAGACATAAAGATTGATATATTGGAAGCCTATGTTTGGAGTTGAATGGTTCGGAGGCAAAATTTTGGAAAACCGGAGTTAGGAACCCCGGGATAAATGGGCCTTGGGCCTCGAGGAAAGAGGAGGGCGGCGGGGAGGTGGCGCGGCCCTCTCCCCATCGAATAGGACAAGGGGCGCCCCCCTCTTTCCCCTTCCCCAAACCCTAATCAACTAGGAAAGGGGGAGTCCTCCTTGGGATAGGACTCCTCGGCCCCCTCAGGCGCCCGGCCTCCCCTCCCTCCAACCCTGGGGGCCAGAAGGGAAAAATATGCCTAGAGGCAATAATAAAGTTATTATTTTTTCCTTATTTCATGATAAATGTTTATCATTCATGCTAGAATTTTTAACCGGAAACATGATACATGTGTGTGCATAGACAAAACAAATGTCACTAGTATGCCTCTACTAGACTAGCTTGTTAATCAAAGATGGTTATGTTTCCCACCATGAACAAAGGGTTGTTATTTGATTAACAGGTCAATCATTAGTAGAATGATCGATTGACATGACCCATTCCCTTAGCTTGCACCGATCGTTTAGTATGTTGCTCTGCTTTTATCCATGACTTATACATGTTCAAACTATGAGATTATGCAACTCCGTTTAAGAACACTTTGGGTGCTACCAAGCGTCCTGGCTGGGGTGATTATAAAGGGTACTACAGGTGTCTAAAAGCGGATGTTGGGTTGGGTATTTAGATTAGGTTTTGTCCTCCGATTTGGAAGGGTATCTTGGGCCCTCTCGGTAATGCATCCGAAGCCTTGCAAGCACTACAACTAATGAGTTAGTTGTGAGATGATGTATTCGGGCAGTAAAGAGACTTGCGTGCGAGATTGAACTAGGTTTGGATAAAGCGATCGAATCTCGGGCAAATAACTACCGATGACAAAGGAACAACGTATGTTGTTATCTTCCCGAAAAGATCTTCGTAGAATATGTAGGAACCAATATGGGCATCCAGGTCCCGGGTTATTGACCGTGAATGGTTCTAGGTCATGTCTACATTGTTCTCGAACCGTAAGTCCGCAGCAAGGTTTCGATGGGGTTATTATGAGTTTATGTATTTTGATGTCGAAGGAGTTAGTCCGGATGTGATCACGGACATGCGAGGGTTCGGAATGGTCGAGACATAAAGATTGATATATTGGAAGCCTATGTTTGGAGTTGGAATGGTTCGGGGGGGAAATTCAATCGGAGGTTCGGAACCCCGGGAGGTAAATGGGCCTCGATGGGCCTTGGTGGAAGGAGGGGCAGCCCAGGTGGCCGCCTCCCCCTTCCCTAGTCCTAAGGACTGGGAAGGGCCCCTCTCTCTTTCCCCCTCAGGAATCCTAGTCCAACTAGGATTGGGGAAATCCTACTCGAGGGAGTAGGACTCCTAGCCCCTCCTGGCCGGCCCCTCCCCCTCCTTTATTTGGGCGGGGGGCACCTGAAACACAAGTTGATAGATGTTCCTTAGCCGTGTCGGTGCCCCCCCCCATATTCCACCTCGGTTATCTGTCGCGAAAAAGCGAAACCTGCCGGTGAAACATCAAGATCGTCCGCCGTCGTCTTGTGGAACTCTCCCGACCTCGGCTGGATGGTCTGAGGGGCGTCATCGAGCTGTCGTGTGTCAAAACCGGGCGTCAATTGGGCCGGGATCGGTCGGATCCGGAGGAGAGCGTATTCCTCTACGTTGTGATCGCTTCCGGGTCTAAAGGGTATGTGGACAACCTCTCCTCTCGTTGCTAACATCACCATGATCTTGTGTCGTGGAAAATTTTTAAATTACTCGTTCCCCAGCGTGGCATCGAGCCTAGGTTTTTCTATGGTTTGATGTTTTGCAGGTAGAACACAAGTGAGTTGTGGCGATACAAGTCATACTACCTACCAGCATGTCATACTTTGGTTGGGTATTGTGAGATGAAGGGCCCGGACCGACCGCGGCGCTTAGAGACTGGTTTCACCGCCGAGCACTTTCGTTGCTTAAAGGTGTGGTGGGTGTTTCTCTCTCACTTTAGTTGAACCGAGTGTTCCCGGTCCTTGAGAAGGTTAAAAGCAGTCTATTTGTGAAATATCGTTGTGGTTTTGATCGTGGTGAGGGGTTCTTGCAAGCCCGTAGCGCCCGTAAAATTTGCAACAACAAAGTAGGGGCGTCTAACTTTTTTGCGGGTTTTGTGTGATATGGTCAAGGCGTGATGCTATATTTTATTGTATGAGATGATCATGTTTTGTAACGAAGTTATCGGAATGGCGGAGCCATATGGTTGTCGCTTTATTGTATCTGAATACCTTAATGCTTTACTTTATCACTAAGCGGTGCGATAGTCGTAATAGCATAAGTTTGGCGAGGCGACCGATGCTCGATGGAGATCAAGTGTCGCGCCGGTGGCGATGGTGATCATGGTGGTGTTTGCAAGATGGAATCAAAGCACAAGATGATGATGACCATATCATATCACTTATATTGATTTGCATGTGATGTTTATCCTTTTATGCATCTTATCTTGCTTTGATTGGCGGTAGCATTATAAGATGATCTCTCACTAAATTATCAAAAATGTTCTCCCGGTATCCCGTTGCCAAAGTTAAATCGTGCCCGGACACCCGTGATGATGGGTGTGATAAGCTCTCGTCCATCTCCGGTGCAAGCCAGTTTTGCACGAGAATACTCGGGTTATAGGAGCCTAGCATATCAGATATGGCCTCGGAACACGGAGACCGAAAGGTCGGCGTGAATCATATAGTAGATATGATCAACATAAGATGTTCACCATTGAAAACTACTCCATTTCACGTGATGATGGTTATGGTTTAGTTGATTTGGATCACGTGATCATTAGATGACTAGAGATGTTTTTCTAAGTGGGAGTTCTTAAGTAATATGATTAATTGAACTTAAATTTATCATGAACTTAGTACTGATAGTATCTTGCTTGTTTATGTTTGATTGTAGATAGATGGCTCGTCTTTGTTGTTGTTGAATTTTAATCGTTCCTTGAAAGCAAAGTTGAAAGATGATGGTAGCAATTACGGATGGGTCCGTAACGAGATCATCCTCATTCTGCCTGAAGACTAAATCTGGATGCCGCTGGTGGCTCTTCGAAAACGCCGGATGTTATGAGCGTCTGGGAAAAAGGATACTACTCTATAGTTGATGTGCCATGCTCGGCTTAGAACCGGGACTTCCGGCGTTTTGAGCGTCATGGAGCATATGAGGGAGTTGAAGTTAATATTCAAAAATGCGGATTGAGAGATATGAAGTCTCCAATAAGTTCTATAGCTGCAAGATGGAGGAAAAGTTAATTAGTGAGCATATACTGAATTGGGTACTACAATCACTTGACACAATTGGGAGTTAATCTTCCGGATGATTGTGTCATTGGAATCTCAATCACGCCACCAAGCTACAAACCGTGATGAACTATAATATGCAAGGGTTAGTAAAGACTATACAGGAAAAAAGGCTCTTGGGGCCAAATGGTAAAAGGCAAAAGGGAAAGGGAAGAAGGGAACTCAAGAAGAATAGCAACAATTCTTTCGGAGAAAAACCCAATCGGCCCTAAACCGGCCCAGGTGCTTCTCCAAGCAGTCCTTTGGCGGCTGCCCCAAGTATTTGGCGGATAAGAAGGATGGCAAGGTGAACAAAGGTATATTGATATACATTTATTGATGTGTACCTTACTAGAGCTTGGTAGCACCGGTATTTAATCTTGGTTACATTGCTAATATTTCCTTGAAAGAGGACTCGTTAAGAACTCGGAAGGGCGAGGTGACGATTTGGCGTGGGAAATGGTTCCAAAGTCGATGTGATCCGGGTGACGCGCTACCTCTACATCTACCTTGAGTTAGTTTTAGACCTAAATAATTGTTATTTGGTGCTGCGTTGAGCATGAACATTATATCTGGATCTTGTTTGATCGAGGCGGTTATTCATTAAATCGAGAAATAATGGTTGTTCTATTTATATGAGTAATATCTTTTATGGTCATGCACCCTTGAGGTGGTCTATTTCTTATGAATCTCGATAGTAGTGATACAATATTCATAATGTTGAAACCAAAAGATCGAGTTGATAATGTGGCAACTTATTTGTGACTTGCCGTTTAGGTCATATCGGTATAAAGCGCATGAAGAAACTCCATCTTGATGGACTTTTGGAGTCCTTGAATGAATCACTTACTGAACCGTGCCTCATGGGCAAGATGACTAGAACACCGTTCTCGGTTATGGAGAAACACAGTTTTTGGAAATCATACATGAGATGTATGTGGTCCAATGAATTTGAGGCTCTGGCGGATATCGTTATTTTCTCACCTTCACAGATGACTTAGCGATATGGGTATATCTACTTAATGAAACATAACGAAACGTTTGAAAAGTTCAAAGAATTTGAGTGAAGTTGAAAATCATCGTAACAAGAAAATTAAGTTTCTGATCGATCGTGGAGGTGAATATTTGATTCTGAGTTTGGTTACATTTGAAACAATGCGGAATAGTTTGCCTCCCCAACCGGAACACCACTAAATTGTGTCGAGCGTCGTGTCGTACTTTAAGATATGGTGCGATCTATGATGTCTCTTCATTTACGCTCGTTTTGGGGTTATGCTCTAGAGCGGCCGCATTCACCTTGAATAGAACATCGAAATCCGTTGAGGCGACACCTTATGAACTATGGTTTGGAAAAACCAAAGTTTGTTTCTTAAAGTTTGGGGATCCGATGCTTATGTGAAAAAGCTTCAACGATAGCTCGAACCCTCGAATGTGTCTTCATAGGATACCCAAAGGAGCATTGGGTACACCTTTATCACAGATCCGAAGGCAAGACATTCGTTGCTAAGAATGGATCCTTTCTAGAAGGTTTCTCTCGAAAGAAGTGAGTGGGAGAAAGTGGAACTTGATGAGGTAATAGTACCTTCTCCTTACTTGAAAGTAGTTAAATCCAGCCCGTTTACGAGACACTACCCAAAGTAGTGAGGAAGTTGATGATGTTGATCATGAAACTTGAGATCAATTCTGAGAACCCGTGATCAACGAGTAAGATCCGCCGAGTATGCGGTAATCCTGTTAAAGTCATGCTACTAGATCATGATGAACCTCGAACTATGAAGAAGCGATGGTGAGCCCGATTCAAAAATGGCTTGAGGCCATGAAATCGAGATGGGATCCATGTATGAAAACAAAGTGGGACTTTGGTTGACTTGCGGGAGGCAAGCAATAGAAAACAAGTGGATCTTCAAGAAGAAGGCGTGGCGGTAATATTCTTGTCTATAAAGCTCGACTTATGCAAAAGGTTTCGACAAGTTCAAGGGATTGACTCGATGAGACCTTCTCACCCGTGGCGATGCTTAATCCGTCGAATCATGTTAGCAATTGCCATTTTATGATTATGAAATTTGGCAAATGGATGTAAAGCGCATTCTGAATGGATTTACGGAAGAAGAGTTGTATATGATGCAACGGAAGGTTTTATCGATCCAAAGGGAGCTAACAAAGTGTGCAAGCTCCGATCCATTATGGTGGTGCAAGCATCTCGGAGTTGGAATAAGCGTTTGATAGTGTGATCAAAGCATTTGGGTTTTCTGGACTTTTGGAGGCTTTTATTTACAAGAAAGTGGTGGGAGCTCTGGCATTTACGATATTATATGTGGATGACATATTGCTGATTGGAAATGATATAAATTCTGGATAGCATAAAGGGATACTTGAATAAGGTTTTTCAATGAAAGACCTCGGTGAAGGCAATATTGGGCATTAAGATCTATAGAGATAGATCAAGGCCAATTGGACTTTCACAAAGCAATACCTTGACAAAGTTTTGAAGAAGTTCAAAATGGATCAAGCAAAAAAGGTTCTTGCACTGTTACAAGGTGTGAAGTTGAGTGACTCAATGCCCGACCACTGCGGAAGATAGAGAAAATGAAAGATGTTCCTATGCTTCCCATAGGCTCTATCATGTATGCAATCTTGTCGGACACGATGTGTGCCTTGCTATAAGCCTAGGGGAAGTACCAAAGTAATCGAGTGGATCGGGCGGTCAAGAACATCTGAAATACGAAAAGGACTAAGGATATGTTTCCGTATTGGGTGACAAAGAGCTCATTGGCAGTTACGTTGATGCAAGCTTTGACCGATAACGATTCTAAATCGCGGACGGATCGTATTTACACTAAGCGGATCGGTTGGTGCGTTCTAAACAAAGCGTCGTGGCGGGATCTACATGTAAGCGGAATACATAGCAACCGGAAGCGCTAATGAAGATGCGGATGAAGGTTCATATCCGATCTAGGTGTCATACCTAGTGCATCGGGTCAATGAAAATCTTACGGACAATCTTGGAGCAATTGCCTTAGCAAAGGTGAAAAGGACCAAGCACATCAAGGGCCTTCAATTCCATCGGGACTTAGTCGGGGGAGACATAGAGATTTGCAAGATACATACGGATCTGAATTTGCGACCGTTGACTAATCTTCCACGGCAAAACATGATCGGCACCAAGACTCCATGGGTGTTAGAATCATTACTTGTAATCTAGATTATTGACTCTAGTGCAAGTGGGAGGCTGAAGGAAATATGCCCTAGAGGCAATAATAAAGTTATTATTTATTTCCTTATTTCATGATAAATGTTTATCATTCATGCTAAATTTATTACAAAACATGATACATGTGTGAATGCATAACAAAACAAATGTCACTAGTATGCCTCTACTAGACTAGCTTGTTAATCAAAGATGGTTATGTTTCCGACCATGAAAAGGGTTGTTATTTGATTAACAGGTCACATCATTAGTAGAATGATCGATTGACATGACCCATTCCTTAGCAACCCGATCGTTTAGTATGTTCTCTGCTTTTATCCATGACTTATACATGTTCCGTAACTATGAGATTATGCAACTCCGTTTAAGGAACACTTTGGGTGCTACCAAGCGTCTGGCGCGGGTGATTATAAAAGTACTACGGTGTCTCCAAAAGGGATGTTGGGTTGGGTATTTGAGATTAGGTTTTGTCCTCCGATTGTGGAGAGGTATCTGGGCCCTCCGTAATGCAATCCTTTGAAGCCTTGCAAGCACTACAACTAATGAGTTAGTTGTGAGATGATGTATTGAGAGTAAAGAGACTTGCGTGGAGATTGAACTAGGTATTGGATCCGCGATGAATCTCGGGAATAACTACCGATGACAAAGGGAACCTATGTTGTTATCGATCGAAAAAGATCTTCGTAGAATATGTAGGAACCAATATGGGCATCCAGGTCCCTGTTTTATTGACCGTGAATGTTCTAGGTCATGTCTACATTGTTCTCGAACCGTAGGGTCCGCGCAAGGTTTGATGGGTTATTATGAGTTTATGTATTTTGATGTACGAAGGAGTTGGGTCCGGATGTGATCACGGACATGCGAGGGTCTCGGAATGGTGAGACATAAAGATTGATATATTGGAAGCCTATGTTTGGAGTTGGAATGGTTCGGGCGGCGGAATTCGAATCGGGAGGTTCGGAACCCCGGGGGTAAATGGGCCTCGATGGGCCTTGGTGGAAAGGGGGGCAGCCCTGGGTGGCGCCTCCCCCTTTAGTCCTAAGGACTAGGAAGGGCACTCTCTCTTTCCCCCAGGAATCCCCAACTAGGATTGGGGAATCCTACTCGGAGGGTAGGACTCCCCAGCGCCCTCCTTTGGCCGGCCCCTCCCCCGGCTCCTTTATATCGGGGGCAGGGGCACCTAAACACAAGTTGATCGTGAGATGTTCCTTAGCCGTGTGGTGCCCCCTCCACCATATTCCACCTCGGTTATCGGTGGGCAAGCAAGCCCTGCGTGAAACATCAAGATCGTCCTGCCCCGTCGTCTTGTGGAACTCTCCTCGACACTCGGCTGGATGATCGAGGGCGTCATCGAGTGTCGTGTTCAAATTCGGGCCGAATGTGGCCGGGATCGGTCGGATCGCGAGGAGACGTCGACTACTTCCTCTACGTTGTGATCGCTTCCGCGGTCTCAAGGGTATGGGACAACCTCTCCCCTCGTTTATACATCACCATGATCTTGGTGTGCGTGGGAAAATTTTTGAAATTACTCGTTCCCCACAAGAACACCAATTTGATCTTTTGATCGTTTTGCCGTTCGGTGCCCCCTCCACCATATTCCCTCGGTCATTTAACCCCGGCGGCCGAAAGGGCGTTTGGGAAACCCCCTCCCTTGGATGGGAAACCCTTTCAGAATCGGGGTTTCCCCACCAAACCCGCCCCCGGTTCGTCCCTTTGGGAAAACCTCTCCCCTCCGGACACCCTTTCGTTTGGAAAATTTTTTCCGAAAATTCTTTGAGGGGCCCCGGGTCCCCCCCCCCCCCCCCCCCCTTTTTCGCCCCCCATCCCCCTGATGTGTTCCCGCCCCTTCGGGGGGGTTTGCCCCGGGGGGGGAATGCTGGCCCCCCCCCTTCCCCCAATTCCGGGCCCCCGCCCCGGGAAAAGGGAGCGTCTGGGGAACCACTTCCCCTCTACCCGTTGTTTTTTGGATTTTTATTCGCGGGTTTTTTTTTTTTTTTTTCTTAAACGAAAGGTTATTTTTATGAAAACCTTTTTTTCTTTTTTTTTTTTTTTTTTTTTTTCCCCTTTTTTTTTTTTTTCTTTAACTATTTTTTCATTTTTTTTTTTTTTTTTTTTTCAAAAAAACCATGGGAATTTTCTTTTGGGGGCGTTTTGGGGTGGCGTGAAAATTTTTTTTTTTGGAAATTTTTTATGTTACAAATTAAGGTTTTAGGAACGATTTGTTTAATTTGCCTTTTATTTCTTTGGGCGCGTCGCCCGCGGGACCCATCCTTTAAATGGGCCGGCTAACCGATCGGGGTCATGTTGGGACGGCTCCGCCGGGGGGAAGTGCCCTTTGGGGGCGTGGTTGGGACGCCCGTTGTTACCACCTTTTTGGTGGCTCCTGGGCTGGCTGGTACTTGGCAGCAGGGAATGCTACCTTCCGGGAGGGCGGCCGCCTCCTAATGGTTCATGGAAGGTTAAATACTGGCTTTTAATTTTTGGGTAGATTTGTTTTTATTTTTGTGGGTCATAAATTGCTAGGTTTAGATGTGTAATTTGATGTGTTAAAAAGATGTGTATTTTGTTAAATTAAATGTTAATTTGAAAATATTTATTTTTATTTGGTTTTTTTGAATGTCATATTGGTAATTTTTCTTTGTTAGAAATTTGGTATAATAATGATTAAATGAAAGAAATCTTAAAAATTTTATGTAAGTTTTATAATGATTAGTTTAATATTTGAATTTAGGTCAAATGTTTTAATGGAAAAAAATTTAAAGTTTTTCCGAAAGGGTTTTTAAATTCATTAAATTTGGAAAGGGGAATTAACTTAAGTTGAAGATGGTGTTATAGATGAAAAAAATAGTTTTTTGTAATTTTGATTTTTTTATGATTTTTTTTTAATTTGTTTCCCATTTTGAATTTAGTCTTGGAGGATGGATTTGAAATGAAAAGAAAAAAAAATTATTAAGTGAACTGGTGTGGATTTTAATAAACTTAAATTCATTAAATTTTGTTTTGAAAATTATATTTTGAAGTGTTGGTTTGATAGGGTAGATTTAATGGATCTTTATTACAATAGAAGAGCACCTTGATTTGGGTCTTTTATCCTGTTTTCCCTCTGTGAGCAAACATAGTTATTAAGTAATTTTATTGTTTATTTCTTTGTTGAAACTTTTATTGACCTTTTTTCATTCCGTGCGGGATGGTGGGCATTACAGGGTCTTAACTTTGGGAAAGGGCGAATGGTGGATGTTGATTTGAAATTCAATACACAATCAAACTCCTCAACTTATGGTCATCGTGCCACAGGCTGTTGAATCTGATATAAATGGAATCCTTGAAAAGATTATTTTTATATTAAATGTGCATCTTTTTGACACTAAAACTTAATTTGTAATTTGGTTTTCTATGTTTTCAAGGATAATCCCTATTGTGCCTCATTTGGTATAATTAGCCTTCATGGAAATACGAAAATTCCTTGAATCAACTTTATTTTCTAAAATTTGGGAATAACAACAAAGAATGGAAAAAATGGGAGGGTGTGAGCCGGAAGCAATAACAGAAAAAAATGGAGGGATGATGTTTATAATGGATGGGGCATATTTTTTTCTATTTTACCTTAATTTTAGGGTTATTCTTTTCATTGCTAAGCTTATAGGGTTGGGCGTATTTTGGGAGAGATGGATTTTAAATAAAATTGAAACAATTATTAGGACTTTATTTTCAATAAAGTGTCAAAGCTCATGACCATGTCAATTGGGTGCAATGAAATAGCAGAGGTTGATAAACCAGGGCGGATAAGAGGGACACCTTATTGCTGTATAAACAACCTAAATCCCCAAAACCCTAAACAATTTTAAAAAAAATATTTTTTTAAAAGGGACCAAAACTTTCCCCTGACCGGGGTGGAAAATTGGTGGGGTTTAACGGGCTAAATTTACAGGGGAAAATGGTGGTTTTCTGTTGGGAAATAAAAAAACAAAAACTAAATGGCATGTAAGGGTGGACGTGAATTGAAATTGGATTTGAAAAGTAAAAAAACTCTTTTAAAATAAAAAAACTAGAAAATAATGCTAAAAGTAAATTTAGAGAATTTCATGTTGGCCCACCAGCCCCTGGCTGGTGCCTCCTGTTGAACAAACGACCCATCTCCTTCCGCCCACGTTCGTTGGAATAACCTGATGAATTTTGGGCGGTGTGTTTGACCCTTTTCCCCAAATTGGGACAAGAGCACCAAAGGTTCAAGTTTTCCTTTTCCTAAATTATCCTAAGTTTTGATAATCTGTAAGAAAAATTGGTGGGGCGACCTTTGAGAGAACAAAATCAGAAAGAATGAGAAACATATCCAAAATAAATGGTGGGCAAAGATTCTGAAATAACGTGTTTGACGTTAAAACAAGGGCAAATAAGGAATAAATGGCTATAATTCACTAATTTAAACCCTTAGCAGCTTTTTTGATTTTAATTAGGTTGGGGCATACATGCTCCCTGCCAAATTCCGTTAACCCAAATTCCCTTAATTGTTAGAATGTCGCAAAATTGTTGTTTTTCAAGGGTGGGACGGGGTAAAAACAAAAAAATGCCATGAGTTTGAACCCTGAATTAAATTGCCTTGAACCAATAAAACTCTTGAATTTAGCCCAAAATAATGTAAAAATAAATTTAATGAAACTTGTTACTTTGATTGTTTGCTAGCTCGGCGTGTTAACAACGAACATGTTTTGCAAGTTGGTTTCCGGCTACTAGCGCCGTGGTGATTGGCAATTGGTAGGCACAAAGTGTCAATAATCTCCTTATTTTTCTATATAAGATTTGCCTATCGAAATAAATACTAGGTTTCCAAAAATTTCACATTGAACTTTAATAATAATGTTTAAATTTAATAAGTTTTGGTTCAAATTTCACAAAATTTGATTCAAACATATTTTATGAAAGTAAAAAAAGGAGGTACTTCCATCAGGGGTGAATTTACCATCCTTCCACCCACACCTCCTGTGGAATCCACCCTTTTGTTAACAATTGACGCTCGTGACATATTCTTCCGAATTATTATAGAAATAAAAAATGCAGTTCTAGAATTAAATAATCAAATACATTTATTTCTTGATAAGTTATGGATGGGGGTACCGAGGTTTTGGTTCGGAATGAGTCAGTTTTGCAACCTTATTAAGGGTCATTGGTTTTGTACCAAAAATCGGGATTAAAATATTTTTTTTCTAAAATGCCCTTACCAAAAAACAAATTTGTTCTTTATTTTCCTGTAAAATATTTATAAAATTATAAATATGTTTCAAATAAAATCTCAAACATTCTTTATCCAGTAAAAAAAGGAGGAATTTTTGATTATCTTCCCAAAATCCTCCTTAAAATCCATTCCTTTGGACACCATGAAACAACCAAATACCAAAATGTAAGGCCCGTCGTCCCATCCTCCTTTTGGTAACCGGGAGACCAAATTCCGTGCA
The DNA here is from genome assembly GCA_021437245.1 of Aegilops speltoides. Classification (NCBI taxonomy): domain Eukaryota; kingdom Viridiplantae; phylum Streptophyta; class Magnoliopsida; order Poales; family Poaceae; genus Aegilops; species Aegilops speltoides. Next base: position 439,638,958 of record CM038141.1, read on the forward strand.
TTTTGAACCTAAATTTCATGTTCAAAATATAAGGATTAAAAATTTTTCTAAAATCTAACCCCATGTCGGGTGTATGTTTCCTGTCGGATCGGGTACATGGGGTTCTCAACTTCATTGTCATCTCCAAACTAGGGAAAGTTGTTGATCTCCGCCCTCTTTTGTCCGGATGAAGCGCTTGGCCTCCACATAGGCCTTGTCTGGATGGAGTTGAGGATGGGGACTGCTCGCCATCTCCTCGGTTGCATGACCTCCTCCATGGCGCCCTCCCGGGAAGCCCCGGGCCCGCCCTTCCTCCTCCGGGCTGGGGCCCGTTTTCTGCGGTGCCCCCCTCCCGCCCGCTCCCCGACTCTGCGAATCGAAACAGCGGGCACAAAATAGCAGCGTGCAGGCCTAGATGTCCTCCGGCATGTAGCCGCGATGAGCGGGTGGCTGGTAAGGCCCGACATGTTATCGGTGGATGGATTGAAAATGGGGGGACGGAGGAAAAATGGGGCAAGCTAGGGTTGGGCCGCGTAGTCTAGCAAATAGCCAGCCTCGCTCCCTCGAACAACATCGGGATGGTGTCACCGGCAGCGGAGGCGTTCGTCGGACCAAGGTCTCTCAGAATCCGTATGGGCCCTATCGGTTAGTCCGATGTGGCGGGGCGTCAAAGTGCGTCCGGTTCCCTTTATCCCTATATTGGGGGATATAGTCGTCATTGGCGTTTTGACCGGCTGTCCGGTTGGGTGGTCAAAATCAAGCACTAACCGGACAGTCTGTCCATGCATTTAGGGCGGTATGGGTCCGGTTGTAGATGCTCTAACCTCCTCTCGGAAGGTATTGCATTGTCTATCTATCATGTGCCAATGGACACCCACATGGTCCCTCGTGTGGCATGTGGCGTAAGATACATAGAATATCAACAGAATCATTATATACTTAGTACACATGCATGTGTGCCAAATTGCTGGCTGCTGGTGCTAATATACCTCTCTTAACAAACCCAATAATGCTACGGTCTACGGATGAATCCTATGGCCGGATTCACCTTACGCTCTGATGTGGCTTGCATCTATGCAAGGTATGTTGGAGCAAATTTTGGGTTGGAGAAAAATTGGAGTAACTATGCTAGGTCATCCAACTGCGTAAAGGCACAGATGCCCTGATCCTGATGTGGCGTGCATCTATGCAAACGTTACGCCGGAATTTTTTGGATTAGCCATGCTAGGTCTACCAACTGGTGAAGCCACATGCATACGCTCTGATGTGGCGTGCATCTATCACGGTACGTTGGAGAAAGTTTTGGAGTAACTATGCTGGTCTTCCAACTGCGTGAAGCCACATTGCATTAGTAACTTTAGTGAACCACATTGCCATGCTAATCCGTCTATGTTCAATGGTTTTCTTCCTCCCTCTGGGTATGCTACTTTTCTCCATTGCATCTCAATCAAGGTTTTCACTTTCAGTGAGATTTCGATAAAATTCACTGAATTTCACTAATTTCAGCAGTCATGAAATATCTACCTTTACCAAAATATTTCAGCAATTTCAATAGTGCACATGAATTCAAATATTTTCAAAAATTCAAATATTTAATTAAATTCAAATGAATATTTCGGCCTTTTGGCGAAATCAAATAAATCACTGAATTTCACTGAAGGTGACTTTGGTTGGTGCTGAAATTTTCTGAAACTCAAAGTGAAAACCTTGATCTCAATCCACCCTCGTAACTAATGGACTTTTGTACAAATAAATATTTGGAAACCCGTAAATGGTTAAAATAATGGAGTTTTATCATACCACATTTTCTTCTTCCTCTGTTCTTAGATATAAGTCTGTTTTAGAGATTTCAATATGGAACTACGGATGCATATAGGCGTATTTTGAGTGTAGATTCACTCATTTTTCTCCATGTAGCTCATCTTGAAATCTCTAAAAAAATTTTGTTATGAACAGAGAATATCTAACAAACTTACAATTGGAGCATTTGGAAAGAACTCAGGACAGTGAAAGTACAAAGGAGATATATGTAGACAAGTTGAGGCAAACTAGCACGTACCTATTACCGGCAGTACTTTTTCGGGATGAAGTTCATATGGCATGTTTTATCCCATCCATAGTGCGTAGGGAATTTGGTTTTCAGCCTACCCTCTATTCACCTGTGGTCGATGAGTGTGCCTACCCCTATACTATGCACCTTGGCAGGTGGAGATGTATGTTTGCCCACAATCAATACACTTTGATTGTATAAAAAAGAGATGGTCATGACTGGCTGATCAATACTCGATCTATAATAGTAGAACTGACAAGGCTGTGCTTCTTCTTGCAGAGCAGGTGACAGTCTTCCTCTTTCTTCTCTTCTACCGTCGCCTCTCTGGCTCCTGCTTAGGTTGGTAGGCCATCAAATTTCGTTTCTCCCATTCCCATGCATGAATTAGTGCTGAACTAGTGATTGATGCCAGCTAAATTTTCGCTATGATCTCTTCCTAGCTAGGTCTTTTTTCAGTTTTCCTTTCCAGTTTCATATACTACAAGTTATTTCACTTGCAAATGCTCTGTGGTGGACTTTCATTTCATGGCCGATTTGACGGGAGGAGCATGGAACCTGCTTATAGCCCCCTGTGGTTTCATCTGGCCGATTGGTCCATGGAACCCGCAGGAGCTGCGTGGGTCCCTGACGAGTTTGCTTGGTCCACTGAAATGCTGGGCACCTGCTTCCAGACGTATGTTCCTAGCAGCTCTAGCGGAGGGCAGCTGCAGCAGGCTCAGTATGCGCAGCCACGGAACTCACCTTGTGAGGAAGAAGCACATCCACAAAACAAGATGGAGATGGAGATCCGCGACCCGATGCAAGTGTTCAAAAAAGGCACACAGTTCGAGGTCGACATCGACATGTTCGACAGGAAGATGCATAGGTACCCCGGACTCATTCGACGTCTCAGCACGGCAACAAAACTACACCACTCCGGTGACGGTGGCCATCGGACCCTACTAACGGCAAAGACCACCTCAAGCCGGCGGAGAAGGTGAAGTATTGGCTGCCTACCACTGCATCATGGAGTCAGGCCACTCTGTCCAGGAGATGTACGACGCAGTCGTCTCAGTCCAGGCGAGGCCGGGGCTCTATGACAAGGACGTGATGGCAGGTATCAGCGACAACGACTTCGAGCCTATGATGTTCTATGATGCCTGCTTCTTGGTGCAGTTCATGCTTAAACTTACAGGCTCAAGTTGAATTCGTATTTATCCCGCTATTTCAAGGGCAATGCGAATGACATCTTCCGTGACATCCTCCTGCTTGAGAACCAGCTCCTGGCGGGTGGTCGAGACCGTCATGTGGTTCAGGCAGGTGCCGTTGCCGAAGCTCGTTAACTCGTTGAAAAACGGCCTGCATGACCGCAAGGTCCGCGAGAGAAGCCTTTGGACTGGGGAGAACTACAAACCGCCACATCTCCTCGGCCTTATCCGGTTCTACATTGTGGGAAGAAGCAAACCCAAACCAAAAAAGCCGCTACCCGCCTCGAGTCGGTTTCGATTTCTGTAGGTGCCATGGAGCTTGCAGAAAGCGGCATCATGCTGACGGAACAAGACAAGTGACCTCGTAGACATGGGCATCGACACGAAAGGGCCCTTCTGCGCGGAGCCTCTCTGGCGCCACTGTCCCTGAACGATTTACGCTCAGTCTGGCTAGTCAAACAGCCCGAGCTGTCCCGACCCTAAATTTCAAGGGCGTGATGTTGAAGATGAAGCGTCCGCTGTCTGCTCTACCTCCTCCTCCTAGCCATGTTCGTGGACAAGGAGGAGGGTGCCCAACTGCGAACACAGAGTGTTTCAAGGAGGAGGAGGGCTTACCAACAAGGGTCTCCTTCTTCACCAGCCTTCAGGACCTGCCTCTGGGAGATGCTATGTCCGCACCATGATAGAATTGAGAATTACAGGAACAAGCAGAGGCGGAAGCGGACACGGTGCCACGCCTTTTTTACAACAACTGGAAAATCATCGCCACGGTCTTCTCCGCCGTTGCTGCACTCATCACTATCTTGAGCACGCTTGCGTTCTCAAAAACCATAGCTCCCTCCCTTTGTCTATGATCGATCATGTGATTTTGCAAGCTTTATTTGTTATCTTTTCTTTTTTATCAGAATTACATTTGCAAGTAAACGTTCTCCATCTTATAATCTTCTGATTCCTTTGGGTGTTGTAGTTTGGTTTCTTGCAAATCAATCCACATCAAACCAGAGGATACTCGCCCACGGAAAACTCTTGCCAGGGGGTATTGTGCCTTCTATATGTTCTTGTCTCCTCCAAATTTATGTGTGGCTATCTAGGCCAACACTTCGGATATTGCAGCTTGGCTGTCGCTGGCAGCTGGACCACCGTGCTCTCGTGCGAGCCTGCCAACATTGTTTCCATCTTTCCATGTTGTTAAGCAAGTTGGTTCTCCCAAAATCACTAATTAATGAGCACTCGAAGGTCATTTCACCCTCTCATTGCGACAAGTGGTGTACTGCATGCGCCATTCCAAACCGAAGTTTTTTTTTCATAGATCAATTATTCAAAACATTTTATCTCTTAAAGTGCGTTCAAATCTTGAACCGTTTTCACCATTGGATTCCTCGCATCAAGATCTTGAACTCTCCTCCGTTCCAAAATAGATGATCCAACTTTGTAATAAAGTTAGTACAAAGTTGGGTCATCTATTAAAAAGGAAAAAATATTGATAGGTTTTGACTAACTTTTTTTCATGAAAAAATCGAACAAAAACACCAAACTGGAAGCACGCTTTTTTCCTTTTGAAAGAGGCACGCATGCTTTTAGTGGAACAAATCTGTGCCTTGGAAAAAGTAAACCGTCCTCCCAAAAAAAACAAAATATGCATTTTCCGTTTCGAGAGGCATGGGCGTGCCTCTTGTGGAAGTAAAAATGTTTTTAATTTTATTTTGATTTTTTTGTTCACAAGCTAAAAAATCGGTGGAAAACTAAAAAGCGGAAAAACCTAGTAAAAACACCATATAAAAAGCGGAAGCATGTGAAAAAAATTCAAAGGAAGGTCAAGTACAACACTTTGGCGCTCACAGCCCACCCAAATTGAACAATATTCATTGATATGAAAAACATTCATGGATTCAAAAAATGTATATAAATTTTAAAATGTTCACAAATTCAAAATATATCTATGATTTGAAAACAATTCACGAACTTAAAATATATGGGAGTTTGAAAATGTTCATTAAAAAATGTTTTCAAATTTAGAAATTTTCATGAAGTTTAAAAATGCTAACTAATTTCAAAAACTGTTAAAAGTTTTTTTAAATTCTTAATTAGAAAATCATAAATTTCAAAAATCTTCGTCAATTTGAAATAGTGTTCATAAATTTTATAAAAATGAGTTTTAAAAGACTCTCACAAAATTCAAAAATTGTTCTCGGATTAAAAGTGTTTATGACTTTTAAAAATGTTAATGAATTTAAAAATTGTTCATGATTTTCAAAATATTCACGAATTAAAAAATATTTGTGATTTTGAAATTTTTTGAATTTGAAAAAAGAAATAACAGGAAAAGAAAAGAAACAAACAGAAGAAAAGGAAAAAGAAGAAAAACAAACGAACGATAAGAAAAATTGGTTGGGTTGATCGCTCTTCTGCGACCTACACGGAACAGGATCCGCCCTCACTCCTATTGCTGGCTGGTGGGGGACAGCAGATTTTTGTCCCCGGTTTGTGTAGAGGCCCTTTGTGCAGTGTATTCGCTCGCTTTGGGCCCTGCACTGTGCGTTGTCTTTGCATTCGTTTTTCAATGCAGCCTGAGTTTTTTAATCAACCTTTTAAGTTTTAAAAATTCTGAAAATGTTACAAATGTGTATAGAAATGATATCTATTCCCTCCGTCGAAAAATTTGTCCCAAGTTTGTTCCTCAAATGGATGTATCTAGCATTAACTTGATGCAAATACATCCATTTGAACAATTTCAGACGGAGAATCTTTTGTAAAGTTTATGAGCCAAAATCCTCATTTGAATACAACAAACCATTATTCTTTTTGTTGGTTGGGAGTCTTCATGGTGGTGAGTCTTCATGGTGAGTCCTTGAGTCCGTCAGTGAAGTTCTCTTGGTTTGGGCGGTTTCTTGAGGTGTCCTTGGGAAGGATACTTAAGACAGGTCTATGACCCTACCCTAGGTACATGACTTCATCATTTTCCCCGAATGGATCGAGGTTTGAGTGGGGAGGAGTTGATAATATTTCCGACCTTTTTGTGTTCGAACCGTTTCATCTTGGACCAATATTCTTTTCGTTGATGGCAACTTTTCTTTATCGCCTTGATCCATTCTTTTCCCGTCGTGAACTTTTGAACTTAGTAAACTTCGGGGCGGATCGCGAAATCTACCGTCGGATTGATCATTGTTAGCGGATTCGTGGGATCTGAATTTTAGGAAGCGCCGGCGAAGCGGACCCTTTCGGATGGGATGGCGTGGGCCTCGATTTCAGGCCGCCTTTTTTGTATCGCGCGCGGCTGTTTCGGGATGTGATGGCGGGGCCCTCGTCGACCACTGGGCGTCCTTATAAAAGGCGGGCGAGGTTTTTGAACGTACCCCCATTCCTCATACGCCCTCTCCATGTCCGCCCGCCGTCTGCTCTGCCCATAATCCACTCCTCATGTGCCGTTGGCGACAATGGTGAAGGAAAGGCGGCTTTGGGCGCGAAGAAGGTGGGCGGAGGGGAAAGCGAAAAGGCGTCGTCGGGTGGATCCTCGTCAAGGTCCCTTCCGCAAGGTTGGGTCAATTGGATCCGCTCGACCATCACAGCGGATCTCAATGAGATGGCAGCGAGGCTTGATCCCTCCGGGCGGAGGCTCCGAGGAGCAGTGGCAACCGACGGGAGGGTGATTGCATTCTTCTAGCTACTCACTGCCGTGGGTTCTCCACCTCCTCAGTGTTTTCTTCCGTGGGTTCTTGAATTTCTTTGGGGCACCTCCACCATTTCAATCCAAATTCCATTGCCTACCTTCTTTGTGTCCATGTGTGAGAACTTCGGGTTGTCGACCACCTGGGGTCTCTTTAAGCACATATTCACTTGTCGCTCACGGGCGGTGAAAAAGCGAATGGATGCGATAGGACTAAGGTTATTGATGTCTGGGGTCTTGGGATTCGATGAGGAGCAAAGTACCCGGATGACCCTTCTGAGTCGGTGGAGGATGGCGATCGACTTGGTTCTCTGCCAAGGCAGTCGGCCAGGCGTTTGGTCTCCTCCGTTTTCCATGGACGGTGAACAAGCCCTCTTCTGAAGGTGCTCCCGAGGAAAACCCAACTAAAAATGTTGATGGGCGTGTAGTCCGCTAGTTGGGAAGGGTGGCGGGTATGGACCTTGGAGGTCTTCCTTGGGCGCATCCAACCACTTGCGAGGCCACCCGATGTGGCTGTCTTGTGGAACCGAGGATGAAACTTCGGGTCCATCGAAGCGATCGGCGCCCCCTGGAGAGGTGGATGACGCGATCCACGGGGAATAAGGACAACCCTCGAGGAGGGAGGATTCCATCACTCGACCATTCCTAACTCCGGACACGGTATGCCCCTTTATCCTTAATTGTAATCTTGCTATACTCATTGCTTTTCTGCAAATTGGTCGATTGATCTTTGTTTTGTTATCTCAACCCTGAATTTTCGATGCCCAATGGAGCCTGGCGCCCGGGGAGGAGGAAGGGGAAGCCCGGGGATGGGTTGGTCATGATGATGATGAGGCGATGACTCTGGTGAAGAGGAAGGAAGGAGGAGGAAGTTGCCTCCTCGCGGAAGGCCTTCGGCTTCGTCCATGATCCGAACCCGGGCGGTAAGGGGTTTGCGGCCCTTGATCGAAAGCGCCCTAGGACCACTTCTCGGCACCGACTAAGAAGGCTCGAAGCAATCAGTGGCGCCGTCGAAGCGGCTAAGGTCTTGCCAAAGATGAAGATGGTGATCCCCACTATCCTTTGGTAATGATGCTACTTGGTTTTCTTTCCCCATGAACTTATTCTTGGTGACTCATGAATCAACCGGGACCCGGGCGCGCTACTACTTGATACGGCCGGGGTGAAGATCATGAGATGGAAGATCTGCCACTTCAAAACCTGGTATGACTTTCATAGTTCCGTCTTGATCGATTGGCTCTTTGTCTCTAATTTTGATTCTTTTCGTAACCGTCTAATGTTGTTATTACCCTTCACGCGGCGATGAAACCAGGCAAAGGAGGCGAAGCGTCTGCTGGCAAAGCGACTCGGGGCGAGGCACCGAGACAATCGGGAGGAAAACATCCTCGGCCTATCGTATCTTTTGCGGTGCCGTTGGGTTTCGCCCGTCGTCGATGCTGCACAACCTTCACCTCGACCCTCGCCCGGAGGACCAAGCGGTCTTTGGAAAAGCAATCGCCGGAGAGGAGTCATGATGGAGCAAGTGAAGGTCAGAAACCAGCCGGCGGACTATGGCCGATTCAGCTCTTGAGTCGTTGGTCGATCGGTCACGCTTTTTGTTAGGATATGATGTCGAAGATTCTTCTTTAAATTCCTAGTGATTGTTCCCTTTGGGTGTGTCGATTGAAATTAGTTGTGGGGGCCCCGGGGAGTCCCAGTCATCCCCAAGGCTATGGTGGATTCTTGGCGGTCGACCATAGTCTTTATGTCTTAAAATTTTCCTTTATTGACTAGGTGAATGGATTCATAAACCGGTGGGGGCCGTGGTGCACCGGTGTATCTCAGGCGGCTGCGGCGATCGATTCGATCTGAAAACCCTCTCGGTTTTCTTACTATTTGTTGGTGGGCCGTCGACTCTAGCGATAGAACTAGAACTAGTGGGGGCCGCTGGTGCACCGGTGTAATCCCGAGACTATGGTCGAATGTTTGAATGGTAGTAGTCTTAAAGCAATGATTGTTCCTTAGTCACTCGGTGAATTGTCTTTGACATTTATCGATTGGTTCTTTAGAAATCCTGCGACCTTGCGGCCTTACCGAGTTGGAGAACAAACACATCCTCGAGCTTGACACGAAGTGGCGATGGGAATTTAACGAAGGAAGGAGGAAGCTAAAGGTATGTTTGGTGAGGCTTTTGGGGCCTTTTCATTTGTTTCAAAGTCGACCTTCTGTAACTGCGAGCAAAGTGAAGGATGCCAAAGAAGAAAGACCTTGAGTTGGCTGAAATCGAAAACAGCTTTGAAGAAAGCTCGGATGAGAAGTTGGCGGTAAAAGCGAAGAAAACACCAATTGGCTGCTCTTGATCTAACAAAGAGGTCGGTCGGTGAAAAGTGATAAGATTGCCCGGTGACAAGGCGGTGAGTTGGTGGGGAAGAAGAAACGATCTGGAGGCTTATCTGGGCGGACTGGAAAAGCTATTCCTCATGCTCGAAGGTAATCTTTTACCAACTATTTTAAGCGTGATCTTTCCATTCATTGTTGTCTTGTCGGTGGTTGTGCTTGCAGAATTTTGCGAACTTTGAAGAGGGTGGTTGGAAAAACCGGACCCCATCAACTCTCCTATGGATGAAAGCGCCATGAGCGTGTTCGGCTCGAATCTCGTTTTGCCGTTGATTATCTCAAGGCTGAAGGTGCCACTTCGCCCACCCGCCTGGCCTAGAGGCGGCTCCGGAATGACCTCGAGTCTCATTCGGTGAACCCGATCCCAAGTCGGTCGGGGTGGAAGAAGTCTTCTACCAAGTGTGGCGGCGTTGCTCTATCCCCGAGTTCATTGCAAGGAAGCACGAGAGGACAAGTTGGCGGCCCTTAGGGTGGCCACCAAAAACACGATTTCGGTCATTCATGGAGACCTTCATCGCCGCTGCCACTCGGATTCGATGGAAGCGACCGGGCGAGTTTGTTGCACCTTCACCCTCCACGGGAGGTAAAACTTCAGGCACTTTAAATTTGCCTCGGTATCGGTGATTTTTTAACCGACAAACCTTAAGGGCTTAGGCTGAGCATTTCGTTCCGTTAGGTGTTATCAATTTGGATTCGACGTTTAAATCCCTTGCATTTGGTTTGAGGTATCTTTTGGGGTTAAGCGAGGTGCTTATTGCAATCGACTTGTTCCCCAATTCATTAGGCGGGCACTAGGGCCAAGCCTCAGTGGGAGGTCTCTCTCCCGGTGGATTTTCAAAACAAGGGACCGGGCTGTAGCTAAGCCCCAGTGGGAGGTTTGCTCTCCACTCGGTAGGATTTTCAAAACTTAGGCGAGCGGGCGCTAAGCCTCCGTGGGAGGTTTGCTCTCCCTCGGTGGATTTTCAAAACTTAGGCAAGCCGGGCGCTAAGCCCCAGTGGGAGGTCTGCTCTCCACTGGGGATTTCAAAACTTAGGGAAACCGGGCTGCAGCTAAGCCCCAGTGGGAGGTCTGCTCTCCACTTGGTAGGATTTTTGAAACTTAGGCGGCCTTTGGGGCTGCAGCTAAGCCCCAGTGGGAGGTTGCCTCTCCCACCTGGATTTTTAAGGCGTCTTTCTTATGGAAAACACATTGTACTTGTGGCGTGGCTCGGAGGAGAGGTGCAGTGAACCACCTCGTCCTCCTGGGCCTTGTGTAATGGCGTGCTTCGGAGGAGAGGTAGCATCGAAACCTTGTCCTTCATGGCGCATGTTGTACTTGTGGGTGCTCGGAGGAAGGAGGACCCACCTCGTACTCCGAGCCCGTTGTCTTGTGGCAAGCTCGGAGGAAAGGGTGGTCGAAACCTCGTCCTCCTTGAGTGCGTTTGAATTTGAACTTAGGCAGTGTTTAGGGGCTAAGCCTCCAGTGGGGGCTGGCCCTCCCGTGGGATTTTTTGAAACTTAGGGGTTTGGTGCGCTAAGCCCCAGTGGGAGGCTGGCTCACCACTCGGTAGGATTTTATTGGAACTTAAGTACTTGGACTCGCTAAGCCCCAGTGGGAGGCTGGCTCCCACTCGGTGGATTTTATTGGAACTTAGGAGTCTTGGCTGCAGCTAAGCCTCAGTGGGAGGCTGGCTCCCACTTGGTAGGATTGCATTGATACTTGGCGAACGGATTCGCGCTAAGCCCACAGTGGGGGCTCTCTCCACTCGGCAAGGATTTTTACAAACTTAGGCAAAGCGGATTGCAGCTAAGTCACCCCTGAGGATTTTATTTAATAAATAAAAATGACATCAATCATTGGGAAATTATAACACTATTATCTTGTGAAACATGAACTCAAGTACTTTTATTACAACCCATCAGTGAATACTTAGGTGTAAAAGGCGGAGTAACTCCGGTTCAAGCTTCGGGGCTCGTCGATGTTGTGCTCGGCGTTGTAGAAACGATGCGCTCCTTGGGAGAACCTTGGTGGATGAAGGGTCCTTCCCAAGAAGGAGCAAGCTTGTGTGTTTTCTGATCCACTCGGAACCAAATCCCTTCTGGAAGGCTCGACTCTTCACGTTTTTGGCGTGGGCGGCCAAGTCCTGTTGGTAGATGGTCGATCGGATCGAGCCATCTCCTTTCTTCCTCTAAAGGTTTTGGGCATCTGCGGCGTTACCTTGGCTTTGGTGTAGACTCGTCTCGAGGCGTTGTGGAGCAGATCACTCGCAAACCGCTTCACTCCATAGACCAAGAAGAATGGAGTTCTTCGTCGACCGGTTAGGCGTGGTTTAGACCCCACAACAGGGAAGTTCATCGACCCATGCTCGGCCGCGCTTGAGGTCACGCATCGATCGAGGATCAACCCTTTGAGGATCAAGCCATTGGCCCGCTCCGCTTGTCCATTCTTGGGATGGACGGGAAGCATATCCTCGTGTGCCCGAGATGTGGAAACCAAATTCCTCGAATGAAGTTTGATCCATTATCGATGATCTTGTGGGACTCCATATCTGAATACCGGTTCTCGATGAAGGGGACATGACCCGTCAAGGTTCTTGATGGGTTTATCCTCAATCCACTTGGTGAACTTGTTTTGCTACGGTACATGTGGAAACCGCTTTGTCCTGTTCTCAAGGGACCAACCATATCAAACCCCATCTGCGAAGGGCAGACAGTGGTATGGTCTTGAAAGATGGGCTTGTGTGACATGTTGGAGTAAAATTGACATCCCTCACACTTGTCGACTATCTCCTTTGCCATTTCATTCGCCCTTGGCGTAAAATCCGGCTCGATATGCTTTGGCCACGATGGTCGAAGGGCGCATGTGAAGGTCCCAGTGGATGTCATCAAGATTATTACCTTCTTACGGCGTTATCCGACCCTCGATCGCGCTCTTTCGTATAGCTGCCCTTGATCACGGTAAAGGCCTTGGATCGCCGACGATCTGTCGAGCCTCTTCCTCATCCTCAGGAGCTCTTTTCTCAAGATATATGTGATATATCTTGTCAATGGGAGTGATCACTAAAGCCTCCATAACCAGGTCGACCCTTTGCGAACTTCAACCTCGTCGGATCTGGCACTCTTGGGCTCGGACTTCTTGATAAAGGATCTTCTTTGGTGATGGAGTATGGATATGTTCCAAGAACACATCCTGGGAATGCCTTCTCACTTGGAACCTATCTTTGCCAAATCATCGGGCTTGATTTTTGTCGGGGTATATGATGGAGCTCTAACCCCTCAAACTTCTTTTCCTTCCTCGCTACATTCGTATCCGGTCATGGCTGGGCTTCTAACGTCCCCTCCTTCATCACTTGGTTGACCACCAAATCTGAGTCGCCGTAAACCATAAAAGCGCCGGAAATGACCATCATAACCCATACAAAAGGGCCTCGTATTCCCTCATTGTTGGAGGAATCAAAGTGAATCTGGAGCACATATGGCTTATCTCCTCGAAACCAAGACTACCCGCACGGAACCATTTAACATCTTAGAGCCATCGAAGAACATGGTCCAATGCTCCAAGTGAACTTGAGTCGGCTGCTCTTTAGATCCACTTTCGGAAGGAAATCTGCTATTGCTTGGGACTTAATGGCTTTCTTTGCCTCAAACTTGATATCAAGGGAAGGGTTCAATCGCCCATTTCCCTCGACCCGGTTGCATCTCTGTTTGCAGAATCTCGAAAGTGGAGCATCTTGGCGGGTAATGGAATGATCGGGAAATAATGAGCAATCTTCTTTGTGGTCATGTAGATCCCATACACAAGCCGATAATGGGATATCTTTGCTTTGATGGAGTCAAAACGGAAAGATAATACAGGGGCTGAACTTTGAAGGCTTTCCCTTCTTCCCGCTCGAGTAACCTTTTCTTGACGACTTGTCCTGTGGCTGCAATATAAAAACCGGGGCTCTTTGCTGATTGGGCAGCAAGCACCGGCTGGGTGGAAGCGAGCTTTTAGCTCGGCAAATTGCATCGACTTCGGGTCCCTCGAACATGCGCCTTCTTCATCGATCGGTAAAGAGGCAATGCCTTTTCACAGTCGAGATGAATCGACTTAATGCGGCCAAGATGAAACCGGACCCGTGCCCCGAGGCGTTTCATTGGTATAGTGCCAACACGGGTTGGCATCGATTCCTCGTTGGAAGCGAAAACCGAGTAACTTTCCGCCGGGAACTCGAATGTGCACTTTGATGGATTGAGCTTGATATCATACCTCCCGAGATTGGCAAATGTTTGGTCGGTAAATCGGAACCCTTGATTTGACCACAATATCATCCATATCGCTTCCCGTTCCGCTGATTTGGTGAGTAAACCTGAATCATCCTCATGAGCGTGGCTCCCATTCTTGAGGCGAATGGCATGGTGACATAACGAAGCACCGAATGGAGTGATGAAAGCTATTTTATCTCATCGGGTTAAATGCGGCGGATCGATGCTACCGGAATAGGCGTCTAGAAAAGACAATTCTCACATCCCGCGATCAGTCGACAATTTGATCGATCGAGGAGAGAAAATGATCTTAGGCCCGATTGTGTGTTTGAAATCAATGCACATGCGGGTGACTTGTCCTTCTTGGGAACCATGGGACATTGGCGAGCCACTGGTGGTTATCTCGGATAAACCCTGCCTTGAGCCACCTCCTCACCAATGGCTTTTCTCTTGGGCGGCGTCGAAGATGTTCTTTGTGGTTTTGCTTTGAGTCGACTCTAGGGGTGCTGGATCCCGGAAACGGCATGTCCAAGCTTCCATGCAAAGATGTCCCGATTCTCATGGAGGCGGATGGCGATTCTTCCTATTTAGGGTTGGCGTTGTGGAAATATGGGTGAACCGCATTGGGGTGGTCGGGTGAATGTGACACCCGTCTCACGGTGAAATTGATTCTTTAGCGGCTTCTTGGCCGAACAAATCACTGGGTGCATTCTTCTTGTACCCTCTAGCTCTACCATCGTTATCTGCGAATCGGCAATTTTGAGCCTTTAAAAAACTCTTGCCTTCTTCCGATTGGGGGGTGATCACACCCTTGGGGCGGGCATTTTCAGTTTGAGGTACCGTAACATGGTGAGCCATGAACCGTCTCGTGCTGGTAGCCCCAAAATGGCGTGGGCGCTGAAAATCCACGACTTCAAATGTCGGCTTCTCCGCGGAAATGCGAGTCACGAACACCCGTCGAGCTATTTGGCGGTGACTCAGCCTTCTTTCGGTATAACTCCAAAACCTGTTTTGGGCTCGTCGGACATTGGAATGCCCATTCCTTTCGCGTCTCCGAACAATATTTCGTCCGCTAACCATCCATTAGCCCTTCGTCGTCAGTGCCCCAACAAGGGACCACCAAAGCTTGCCTCCCGGGGTGGCTATATGGTGGGTGATCGGATGGTCGAATGTAATGGGGTTTAAATCTCGATAACTTGGCGTCAGGGCGACCATTTGACCTCTCGGTTGATAACCTTCAATCAGCTTTTGCTTTCCCATCGCAAAATCATCAGTGGAATTGACATGAGGATATCCTCCATCATTCTCCTCCTTGTCCTCGCTTTGGACTCCTTTTCCTTGTCCTTGGGCGTTTTCCTTGGGCCTGGATCAAGAGCCGAATTGGCGAGTGGTATGCTTGGGTAGATGAAATTACCCTCTGTTGGGGGCGTAGTAATTTCAAAAATTTTCCTCGCACCCAAGATCATGGTGATGCGCGAGAGGGAGAGTGTTGTCTCACCCTCGTAGACCAAGCGAGCGATCTGGCGTAGAGAGTATGTCGATCTCCTCGCGATCCGACCGATCGGGCCCGTTACTCCGGCGCCCGGTTCTTGACACCGTACAGCTCGATGGCGTCCCCGAATCCGATCCAGCCGGTGTCGGGAGAGTTCCGTCGGCCGGGGTGGTGGCGATCTTGATGTTCTACGGGCGAGCTTCACCTTTGGGACGATATGACCGAGGTGGAATATGGTGGAAGGGGGCCCGCCCGGCTAGCGATCCGTAGATCAAACTTGTGTGTTTTCCCCCCTCCGTATATAAAGGAAAAAGGGGGGGCCCTAAGGGGGGGGTCCTACTCCCCGAGTGGGACTCCCCCTTCTAGTTGGAATAGGTTGGGGAAGGGGAAGAAGGAAGGGGCCCGCCCCTCTCCTTGTCCTATTGGACTAGGGGGGGGCGGGCCCCTGGCCGGCCCCTCCCTTCTCCCTCATGGCCCCTAAGGCCCATTTACCCCGGGGGTTCGTAACCCGGTGTTGAAAAAATCGATTTCACGGAACCATTCGAACTCAAATATAGGCTTCAATATATCAATCTTTATGTCTCGACCATTTGAGACTCCTCGTCATTCGTGATCACATCGGGACTCGAACTTCTTGGTACATCAAAATACATAAACTCATAATATAACCGTCATGAAACCTTAAGCGTGCGGACCCTACGGTTCGAGAACAATGTAGACATGACGAGACCGTCTCGGTAATAACCAATAGCGGGACCTGGATGCCCATATTGGTTCCTACATATTCTCGAAGATCTTTATCGGTCGAACCGCATAAAACATAGGTTGTTCCCTTTGTCATCGGTATGTTACTTGCGAGATTGATCGTCGGTATCCAATACCTAGTTCAATTCGTTACCGCAAGTCTCTTTACTCGTTCAATACATCATCTCAGCTAACTCATTAGTTGTAATGCTTGCAAGGCTTGATGATTGTATTACCGGAAGCGAATACCTCTCCGGCAATCGGATGACAAAACCTAATCTCAAATCGCCAACCCAACATCGCCTTTGGAGACACTGTAGTACTCCTTTATAATCACCCGATTCGTTGTCGTTTGGTAGCACCAAAGTGTTCCTCCATAGCAGGAGTTGCATAATCTCATAGTTAGGAACATGTATAAGTCATGGATAAAAGCGGTAGCAACATACTAAGCGATGGTGTGCTAAGCTAATGGAATGGGTCATGTCAATCAGATCATTCAACTAATGATGTGACCTTGTTAATCAAATAACAACTCTTTGTTCATGGTTAGGAAACATAACCATCTTTGATTAACAAGCTAGTCTAATAAGGCATACTAGTGACATACTATTTGTCTATGCATTCACACATGTATCATGTTTCCGATTAATACAATTCTAGCATGAATGATAAACATTTATCATGAAATAAGAAATAAATAATAACTTTATTATTGTCTCTAGGGCATATTTCCTTGGTCTCCACTTGCCTTTGGAGTCAATAATCTAGATCACATCACCATGTGATTAACATCGATAGTTCACATCATCATGTGATTAACACCCATAGTTCACCGCCATGTGACCAACACCCAAAGGGTTTACTAGATTCAGTAATCTAGTTCACATCGCTATGTGATTAACACCCAAAAGTACTAAGGTGTGATCATGTTTTGCTTGTGAGAGAGTCTTAGTCGGGTCTTTCACATTTAGATCCGTTATGTATTTTAATTTTTCTATGTCTACAATGCTCTTGGGCTACTCTAGCTAATTGCTCCCACTTTCAATATGTATCTAGATCGAGACTTAGAGTCATCGGATCGGTGTGAAAACTTGCATCGGCGTAACCCTTTGACGAACCTTTTATCACTTCCATAATAGAAACATATCCTTATTCCACTAAGAATAATTTTGACGCTGTCGTGATCTACTCCTAGATCACTATTTACTCCTTGCCAAACTTCGGTGCAGGGTATACAATAGATCTGGTACCAGCATGGCATACTTTATAGAACCTATGGCCAAGGCATAGGAATGACTTTCATTCTCTTTCTATATTCTCCGTGGTCGGGTTTTGAGTCTTACTTAATTTCACACCTTGTAACAGGCAAGAACTCTTTCTTTGATTGTTCCATTTTGAACTACTTCAAAATCTTGTCAAGGTATGTACTCTTGAAAAATTTTCAAGCAATTTTCAAGTCTGAATTCAAATTTCAAAAATTCAAATTTTTAAAAATTCTTTAAAATTTCCCTTTTTTCAAAAATTCAAATTAAATTAAATTTCCCTTTTGGGATGTTCTAAATTTTTTTTTTAAACAAATAAAAAAATTATTAATCCCCTGAATAATACTTTTGCAAATAAAATTTGGAAAAAAATGGTTAAAATTGGGTTTTTCTAAATTTTCTTTTCCCTCGTTTTGAAAATTGTTTTAAAAAATCTTTTACATTAAATTTTTGGGGGTTAAAATTTTTGAGTTTTAAATTCAAAATTTTTCTTTTTGCAAAATTTTTTTAAAAATTTAAATTAAAAGGAAACTTAACTAAATTTAAGGAGATAAATAAACGGGAAAATTTGAAATTCAAAAACTTTTCCATGAATTAAACTTTTTAAAATTTCAAGGAAATTTTAAATCAAAGGGTAATTATTTTCAAACCTACCCTTATTACCGGGCAGGTGAAAATTTTTTCCCTCAAAAGGGGGATTTTAAATTCACCCTGAAATTTAAAATTATATGGGACTCGGGGTTTTTTTGAACCAAACTTTTTTTTTAAAAAGGGGCCCCTTTTCCCTTTTTTAGGCCCTTTTTCTCTTAAAGGGCATTTTTTTTCTCTTTTACCCGTTTTTCTTGGGTTTTTCCCTAAATTTTTTTATTTTTCCTTTTGGCTTTGTTTTTCCTTTAAATTTTCCTTTCTTTCATTTTCCCTTTTCAAAACCTTTATTTTTTACCATTTTAAAGAAGCTTGGGGAACTGGGGGGGGACCCTTGGGTTTTTGGCCGTTGGCCGGAAGGGAGCTGCGGGGCCCTCATTTGCGGCCACGAAATGGGGAGCTTCCAACATGGAGTCCCCCGAGCATTTGGGAGCCAGGTTTGTAAAGACCCCACAAAGGGGGCCCCGGAAAAAAGCCACAAAAAACAAATGGGGGAGGGCCCGGACCCATTTCCAGGGAAAAAAACCACCCTTCCCCGGAAAAGGGAAAGCCCCAACGGGAAATATAGGCCCCCAATGACGGGGCCCTCGCCAGGGACAAACCCCATCCGGGAAGGGGCCAGGAATCACCACAAGCCGAGGGTTTATGGCCTGCCTTTGGGGTTCATGAAATTAAGGCCAAAGTTTAATTTTAACCCGATTTGGGCATGCAAAACCCCCATTTCCCCGGCCCGGTTGGGCGGGGGCAAGCCCAGGGTTTTGGAGGGGTTTGGGCCCCTTTCTGTTTTAAAAACCCCAAAATCCCGGAAGGGGTTTTTTAGGGAAGGAAAAAGATCCCTTCCCCTTTTCCTGGGGGAAAACCCAAACCCCCGGGGGGTTCCCGGGCCCGGTCCCGGTTTCCATTTCGTAAATGAGGGCCTTGCGACCCAAATCCAAAACATCTTTGAAGTCCCGATTCTAAGCCATAAGGCATGGTGCACAAAACTATCAAGTAGTCATCGTATTGAGCTAGCCAAACGTTCATAACGTCTGCATCTGCTCCTGCAATAGGTCTGTCACCTAGCGGTGTATTAAGGACATAATTCTTCTGTGCAGCAATGAGGATTAACCTCAGATCGCGGATCCAATCCGCATCATTGCTACTAACATTTTTCAACACAATTTTCTCTTAGGAACATATCAAAATAAACACATGAAAGCAACAACGCAAGCTATTGATCTTACAACATAATTTGCAAAATACTACCAGGACTAAGTTCATGATAAATTTAAGTTCAATTAATCATATTACTTAAGAACTCCCACTTAGACAGACATCCCTCTAGTCATCTAAGTGATCACGTGATCCAAATCAACTAAACCATAACCGATCATCATGTGAAATGGAGTAGTTTTCAATGGTGAACATCTTATGTTGATCATATCTACTATATGATTCACGCTCGACCTTTCGGTCTCCGTGTTCCGAGGCCATATCTGCATATGCTAGGCTCGTCAAGTATAACTGAGTATTTTGCGTGTGCAAAACTGGCTTGCACCCGTTGTAGATGGACGAGAGCTTATCACACCCGATCATCACGTGGTGTCCGGGCACGACGAACTTTGGCAACGGTGCATACTGTGGAGAACACTTCTTGATAATTTAGTGAGAGATCATCTTATAATGCTACCGTCAATCAAAGCAAGATATGATGCATAAAAGATAAACATCACATGCAAATCAATATAAGTGATATGATATGGTCATCATCGCCTTGTGCTTCGTGATCTCCATCTCCGCAGCACCATCATGATCACCATCGCCACCGGTAGCGACACCTTGATCTCCATCGTAGCATCGTTGTCGCCTCGCCAATCTTATGCTTCTACGACTATCGCTACGGCTTAGTGATAAAGTAAAGCATTACAGGCGATTGCATTTCATACAATAAAGCGACAACCATATGGCTCCTGCCGATTGCCGATAACTTCGTTACAAAACATGATCATCTCATACAATAAAATATAGCATCACGTCTTGACCATATCACATCACAACATGCCCCGCAAAAACAAGTTAGACGTCCTCTACTTTGTTGTTGCAAATTTTACGTGGCTGCTACGGGCTTAAGCAAGAACCAATCTCACCCACGCATCAAAACCACAACGATATTTCGTCAAATAGACTCCTTTTAACCTTCTCAAGGACCGGGCATAGCCACACTCGGTTCAACTAAAGTGAGAGAGACAGACACCGCCAGTCACCTTTAAGCAACGAGTGCTCGTGGCGGTGAAACCAGTCTCGCGTAAGCGTCTGCGTAATGTCGGTCCGGCCGCTTCATCTCACAATACCGCTGAACCAAAGTATGACATGCTGGTAGGTAGTATGACTTGTATCGCCCACAACTCACTTGTGTTCTACTCGTGCAAAACATCAAACCATAAAAACCTAGGCTCGGATGCCACTGTTGGGGAACGAGTAATTTCAAAATTTTTCCCACGCACACGCAAGATCATGGTGATGCATAGCAACGAGAGGGGAGAGTGTTGTCACGCACCCTCGTGAGACCGGCGAAAGCGATCACAACGTAGAGGAAGTAGTCGACGATCTCCTCGCGATCCGACCGATCCCGGCGCCGCATTCGGCGCCCCAGTTCTTGACACACGACAGCTCGATGACGCCCCTCGAACTCCGATCCAGCCGAGTGTCGAGGAGAGTTCCGTCGAGACGACGGCGTGGTGGCGATCTTGATGTTCTACCGGCGCAGAGCTTCACCTAAGCTTGACGATATGACCGAGGTGGAATATGGTGGAAGGGGCACCGCTGCGGCTAAGGAACGATCCGTAGATCAAACTTGTGTGTTCTAGGGTGCCCCCCTGCCCCCGTATATAAAGGAGCAAGGGGGGTGCGGCCGGCCCTAGAGGAGGCGCGCCGGAGGAGTCCTACTCCCACCGGGAGTAGGACTCCCCCCCTTTTCCTAGTTGGAATAGGATTGGGGAAGGGGAAGAAGGAAGGGGGGGCGCCGCCCCCTCTCCTTGTCCTATTCGGACTAGGGGGGAGGGGCGCGCGGCCTGCCCTGGCCGGCCCCTCCTCTTCTCCCTCATGGCCCACTAAGGCCCATTAACCCCCGGGAGGGTTCCGGTAACCCCCCGGTGTTCCGGTAAAATCCCGATTTCACCCGAACCATTCCGAACTCCAAATATAGGCTTCCAATATATCAATCTTTATGTCTCGACCATTTCGAGACTCCTCGTCATGTCCGTGATCACATCCGGGACTCCGAACTTCTTCGGTACATCAAAATACATAAACTCATAATATAACCGTCATCGAAACCTTAAGCGTGCGGACCCTACGGTTCGAGAACAATGTAGACATGACCGAGACACTTCTCCGGTCAATAACCAATAGCGGGCCTGGATGCCCATATTGGTTCCTACATATTCTACGAAGATCTTTATCGGTCGGACCGCATAACAACATCGTTGTTCCCTTTGTCATCGGTATGTTACTTGCCCGAGATTCGATCGTCGGTATCCAATACCTAGTTCAATCTCGCTACGCAAGTCTCTTTACTCGCTCGTAATACATCATCTCACAGCTAACTCATTAGTTGTAATGCTTGCAAGGCTTCAGTGATGTGTATTACCGAGAGGGCCAGAGATACCTCTCCGACAATCGGAGGACAAAACCTAATCTCGAAATACGCCAACCCAACATCTGCCTTTGGAGACACCTGTAGTACTCCTTTATAATCACCCGATTCGTTGTGGACGCTTTGGTAGCACCCAAAGTGTTCCTCCGGTAAACGGGAGTTGCATAATCTCATAGTTACAGGAACATGTATAAGTCATGGATAAAAGCAGTAGCAACATACTAAACGATCGTGTGCTAAGCTAATGGAATGGGTCATGTCAATCAGATCATTCAACTAATGATGTGACCTTGTTAATCAAATAAAAACTCTTTGTTCATGGTTAGGAAACATAACCATCTTTGATTAACAAGCTAGTCTAGTAGAGGCATACTAGTGACATACTATTTGTCTATGCATTCACACATGTATCATGTTTCCGGTTAATACAATTCTAGCATGAATGATAAACATTTATCATGAAATAAGGAAATAAATAATAACTTTATTATTGTCTCTAGGGCATATTTCCTTCACCCTCTTCGTCCTTCTTCATGTGGATGTGACACGGCAGATCCATCACGTCATTTCCTTCTTTATCCTTCACCTTCTTGGGGTTCCAGGATCCTTTGGGTTTTCCTTTGAACTTGCCCTGAGTCACGGCCAGAGCCTCTCCAGGAGCCACTGGCTCGGCCTTCCGCTTCTGCTTCCGACTGGAGTTTCCATTCTCCGACTGACTCGGCTTGTACTTGCCACTCCGGAGTCGGTCCTCCTCTTCACCATTGGCGTACTTGGTGGCAATTTCCATCATTCGACTCAGGGTCATATCTCCGGTCCGCCCAAACTTCAAACTTAACTCTCTTTTTAACACCATCCTTGAAAGCACGATCGCTCGATGATCGACATGTTCTCCACGGTATGATGCAAAGTAATCCATCTATGAATGTAATCTCTTAAGGTTTCATTCGACTTCTGCACGCAGACTTGCAGCTCTGTCAATCCAGCTGGTCGCTTGCAGGTTCCCTCAAATGTCCTGACGAACACTCGAGAAAGATCTTCCCAAGTGTAAATGCTGCTTGGAGCTAACTGATTCAACCATGCCCTGGCCGAACCTTCCAACATGAGTGGTAAATGCTTCATAGCCACTTCATCATTTCCGCCGCCAATCTGCACCGCCACCCGGTAGTCTTCAAGCCAAGTTTCAGGCTTAGACTCACCGGTGAACTTACTTACTCCAGTCGCCAACCTGAAGTTGGAGGGAATCACCGCGGCTCTGATAGCCCTACTGAAACATTCCGGACCTGAAACATGCACTCGGCTGCTAGTGGGCGCATCTCTGTCGTGGCCACCGCGATGAGCCCTGTTCCGATCGATCAGGCCTTGCACGATGATGGATCGCGCGTCAAAGCCTGTTTCCCTGGGGTCGACCGGAGCTCTTCGCCCCACACTGAGCTGGCGCCTGTCATCTTGCTGCCGATGAGCGTAAGACCCACCTCTTGGGGGAGGAGTGGGCACTCGACGCCTATCATCACGATCGTATCGGTCACCATATTGGTCACGTCGATTCTCGCGTCCCTCGCGCCGCGGAGGCGATCTAGGGCTGTGAGCCGACTGAACCGTATTTGCAGCGACGGATCGACTGTGAATCCTGTTGCGTGACTGTGACACGGCTCAATTCTGATCTCCTGCTGTCCGGAGCAAATCCCTAATCTGCATCAAGCCTCTGCCAGCCTCCGACTGAGAGGGCTGAATTGACTCTGCTATACGGGCTGCAGCTACTAAATTCTGAATCGAGGTTCGATATACCTGAGTCGGCTGCGGGAAGAGTTGACGCCGACCGAGTCGGTACTTTCGCTGCCGCTGCTGCCGAGAGCTCGCTGGAGGTTCTCCAGACGAGTGCGTTCAGCCAAGTTGGCCAAACGTGCCTCCTCCAAGGCGCGAGCCTCGTGGGTTTCTTCTGCGATGGAAGTATGCAGGGCATCCATGTTCCTGCGGCGAAGTTCTTCCCTTTGCAGGAAATTAAGTGGCTCGGGTTGATATTCCTCATGGGCTTGAGCGGGGTCGCCTCCACCGTCCATCCCGTCATCGCGGGGGAAGCCGGGAGGGCTACGAGGCCCGCCGGATCGCTGCTGTCGCACTCGGATGCAGTCTCTACGGAGCCAGTCGACAGATCGAACAGGCCGTAGAGGGATTCGTCGGGCTCGATTGCTGCGACTTGGGTGGTGGCCGACTGGCGAGCCACCGCGTGTCTCATCCACCGCTGGAGCCTCGACCGACCAGAGCGCTTGCGCTGGTGGGAGACAGAGAGGGAGGACGACAGGGCAGTCGACCTATAAGGAGTCGACGGTTGCCGCAGCAGAACGCCGCGGACACACGCCCGAAAATGCGTCGCACCGCGGACGGGGAGCGCGTCGATGTCGAGTGTAGCCTCCTGAAGCCAAGCGGAGTCGTCGGCGATGAAGGTGAGCGCGCCGAGACGGATCTCGCGGCCCTCGACCAAAACTCCACCAAAAACCATGATGAAGGCAATCGAAACAATTGCAACTTCTCCAAAAATCGCTAAGACACCTGCCCCAAGGTGGGCGCCAATTGTCGTGGTTCTAAGTCTGACAGTAGAATGGGGGGCATGTATGGAGAGGCAAGATCCTAGCTATGGAGCAGTTGTAAGGACAAGGGATGTACGAGTTCAGGCCCTTCTCGGAGGAAGTAACATCCCTACGTCTCGGAGCCCGGAGGCGGTCGACTGGATTATGTGTGTATAGATTACAGGGGTGCGAACCCTTTACACTGAGGAGGGGGGTGGCTTATATAGTGTCTGCCATACCCCTCCGGCCCTCAGTCATGCAGGGTTTAAAGTACATTAAGGCTAGGCGTTACTGGTAACGCCTTACATAAAGTGTCCTAAATGCCATAAAGACTACTTAATTACAGACCGTTTGGATGCAGAGTGGCTCTTGATCTCCTGGTGGTCGAGTGAGTCTTCATGGTCGAGTCCTTCGAGTCCGTCGAGTGAAGTCTCTCTTGGTCGACTGGAAGGCGGTTTCTTCTGAGGGTGTCCTTGGGAAGGGTACTTAATACAGGTCTATGACCCTATCCTAGGTACATGACTTCATCAACCAGCGCCACGGTGTCACCGTGAGAACACTCAAGTAGAAAGCATGACAAAACTACATGTACAACCGATAGATGGACAATATGAGGACAACATTTGAAGACAACACAACGCACACATGTGGTTCATTTGGTGGCAAAGAAGGCAACGCACAAGAGGGGAGACAGTACAGACACCGAATCAAACAACTATCTCTATTCAAGTACTTGCCACAAATTTTGTTCGTGCTCATTCACCAAACCAGCATATACGTAGGATTGATCATGTATGGAAGAAGCCTAGTGCGGGAGTTGTAAAAATCAATGCCGATCCATCATTTCACGAAGATAACTTCACATGAGCTTGCGGAGCTGTTGCACGAGATGACCACGACAAATTTCTGGGGGCAGCAACTCATGTCCTACCACATGTGTCTAGTGCAGGTTCAGCTGAATTATTTGCTATTCGATGTGGTATGTACCTAGCAGCGAAACTGGGTTGTATGAAGCTTATCATCGAGTCTGATAGTTTGACCGCACTGGAGGCCATATATGATCCTAATGCTTACATGGGAGTGGACGTCCCAATCATAACAGAATGCTCCCTCATATCAATGAATTATGCTTCTATCAGTTTTGCTTATTGTAGTAGAGAGGCAAACTTGATAGCGGATGGCTTAGGAAAGCACTGTTTCAGCATTAGTACATTAGAGGAGTGGGAGACCATCGTCCCTGACTTTATTCTTCACCATTATATAAACTATCTTGCTGTTATTTGAGGAATAAAGTTATTACGCTAAAAAAAAACCTAGACATCACCGTCAAATATGTTAAGAAATAAAATATGTGATCAATTATATGGGAGGGATGCCTCCCAGAAGGTGTCTGTTGGGGGAAGAGGTTGTCTCCCCAACACACCCCTTTAGCCTGTATATAAGTGGGTCTACCACATTGCAATAGACTAAGAGAATCATTTGGACTCTTTGTTTGTCTCTTTGATTTTGCTCTACAATACGTTATCAGCACTTATCTCTGCCAAAAGCAATTAGACCACGGAACGAGAAATAGATAGGCCGTCCCAAGAACGAGGGCTGCGTACACGGCATCGCCGGCATGGAGCGAAGACATGGAAGGAAGAGGAGATGCCTCTCGACGGCGGCCTCCACAACGAATGCTCCGACCATGCCATCAAGGATTTGGCATCGCGATGCATCAAGACAGGCATCAATCGCGGTGGCGCGAGGCTTCGGCAACCGCACGCTATGCCATGGCCGGCTGCGCAGCGACATGTAGTCCCACGGCGGCCGTACACGACTGCGGGTTGCATCTGATGCCGCGTCAACAACGCGGGCTGCAGCGGCAGTGCGACGGAGGCATGCATGATTGACGCGGTTTTTCCAGAGAACAAGGAAACCAGGCGAGAAGAATTGCCATGCACATGGGCCTCGGCATGCACATCTCGTCCATGAAAATCAATTGACATAGATCAATTGGCATGCACATGCATGCACTCATTCAATTTTTAGTGCATCGTATTGATTACTACAGATTGGGTTCAGATTGATTAACTAACCGTTGCACTTCGATGCCTTTTCTAATCATAATTCCAGAACTGCCAGCGATGGCGTTTCTCACGCAAAGACGAAGCAGACAGGCGTCCACGAACTGAAGCCTCAACGGGCACTAACGGAGGCCATCAGCGGTGGCAGCCACGACCGGAATTCGCGGACCTTCAACCGGTGGAAGCCGTGGCGGCAAAAGCGTGCGGTGCCACTGCTGTGGCGACGGCCAACTCGGCGCGGGTGCTCGTGCCCGACGGCGGCCATGGACGTGCGCGGCAATCGGGGCAGCGGCAGCCAAGAATGGTGGCTCAAGGCAAGGCCTACGGCCGGAGCCAAGCCCGGCGGCTCCGTACAGCGGCGCGGCCTCTTCTCCAAGAGGCGGGCGGCGAGGCGACGGAGTGCGGAAGCGGGCGGCCATCCCGCGCGGCGACGCACAACCATCAAGGCTTGGTGGTGCGGCGCCCTAGGCTAGCAACGGCGGTCGAACATGACCTCCCCCCAGGCGTTGCGGCCTCCTAAAGGCCGGCGGCACGGCTAGCCTATCCCGACCGCCGGTGGCGGTTACCAATCAAATCCCCTCGTGGGATGGAACCGACGGGAGAAGGATGGAAATCCCGAAATTTTTATTAATAGTAATTAATAATTCAATAATTACGAAAGTAGTAAAGCATAAATGAAAATTTAAAAAACAGTAAGGACGCAGTGGACAACAGCGTCCCAGCCTGGACGCAGCTGAGAAGAACGTCCCAGTGTGGACACTGTTGTTGCCAGCATCCACCATCTGGTTGTGCCTAACCACCGACTTCCTGAACCAATAAACACACGAAACACAGTCTTCGTCTCCTTCACCTCCGTTGCATGTTGGCGGCCGCTGCCTCCACTTCGTCCTCGTCGCCAACCTTCATCCCCCCGCTTCCCCGCCGGCCTGGCCTCCGGTTCATCGAACCCCGCCGCCACTTTCCCACGGACCATGCCCGGCCTCTACCCTGTTGCCCCGACCTCCGGCTCATCCCAATCGCCCACACCCTCAGCCTGTCCTCGACCTCCTCACGGCCAAAGGGGGTGGGCAGAGGATGTGGCTGCTGTAGAATCAACAATTCGGCAGGAGGTGATCGTCCATGTCTCTCCACTGCTTGTTCGTGCGTCATCTCAACCATTGGTAGCAGCATAGATCGTCGCAGGGTGCAGCACCGCATTGTAATTTGTCCTGATAAAAGGTACACATTCTGCTAGTCCCCAATTAAATGGTAGATGCTTTCAAATTACTTCTAATTAATGATTTATCATTTGTCTCTTATTCTGGTTAATAGATTGGTATTGTGCATCGAACCAAAATAATATAAATTTCAGAACTGTTATGAAATGACCTAGTACTTAAACAGTTGAGCATAATCGATTGATATGCTATGCTATCTTGCTGTAGATTTACTTATTTCACTAACTGCCTAAGCGTAGGTGAAAACATTGGCTTATTTGAGCTTTTATTTATTAGTGTAGTGAAAATAAACTCAAATAATTAAAAAATTCAAATGATTGCTTTGGTATTTCATTTCAACATCTTATTCATTCCTTTTATGATGTAATAGGGTCTTGAACTGGATACTAATTGTTCTGTGTATTGATGCAGCCTAACATTTGTTTGAATGTATGGTGTCACTGTGTTGGCATCCCATTTGATCCTCTATGTAGCTCAGCTCTAGAGAACCTTGGTTTTTATCAGACTGCTAAGATGAGGAAAAATCAATGTCTACAAATATGCGATATCGGCATTGTTGGAGCGTTGGCGGCCCAAGACAGATAGATTTCACCTGTGTTTACTAGAATTTGAAAAATCACCGGCAGATGTTTGATGCAATGACGAATGCATTGCACTTTTATACCTTTTGTGATTCCCTTTCAATTATTGGTGCGTTGCTTCCACCGCTGACTTGGCTCAACTTATCTCGATTCTGCATGAGATTAGCATATAACTCTATCATTTGTCATGTTGTCCGGGACTTGGTCTTCTAAAAAATCATGGTCCATCCTCTTTCCTCATATACTGGAATTAATTGAAAATAATATTGGTCCAGGAGCTGCAATATCAAAACTAGCTTGGATATTTAGGTAGTTTTGAGGACTGTCACTATCAGTTTCAAGTCCTCGACATGTCTCACTCTTGATGTCTTCTCGGAGAAAATGCTAATTTGGGAGGAACACTATACTCCACACCCATGGATCCGTGTTGCGCTTCACCATCCGCCTAAACTAGAACGATTAACATGTTCTTATATTCAGCTACAAACATGAATGTGCAGGAAATGAATATATTAATTTTTAAATTGGTGTACTGTAGACTCGCGACTGGAAATTTGGCTTCTCGTAAACTAGCATAACTTGATTTCATGGAGCTTCTATCTGTCACTAGGAAACAACCAGGTTTAGTCCAATCTGATGGTTCGGCGAACAACATAACTGGATGCTATTTTTGATGGCGTCCACACCTGGACGCTGTCCTCAATAGCACCCAGCCTGGACGCTATTGTTCATTGCGTCCTTCCCGTTTTTAAAATTTCCACCAAACCTTGACCAGTTTCAAAATTAATGAATTATTAATTACTATTAATAAAAATTTCGGTGGAAATCCTATCATTTGGTGATTTTGCAAATCAGCCAAGGATTCTTTGATAATCCTGAAAAGTCCTTGTAATTTCTAGTTAGCCCTTGGGCTTACGGAAACTTACAATAGAGCGATATGATGCTTGTTGGACTTTGCAGTTTAGCCATGGGTTGACTGTTTTCGGCACTTTAACCATAGGGTTATTGTTATTTGCGTTTAATGCCCTAAACTTCAAAGCAAATATACGAGCCAGACCATCGAGTCTAGTTGAATTGCATAATATAATTGATTATGC
Source organism: Aegilops speltoides (assembly GCA_021437245.1). Classification (NCBI taxonomy): domain Eukaryota; kingdom Viridiplantae; phylum Streptophyta; class Magnoliopsida; order Poales; family Poaceae; genus Aegilops; species Aegilops speltoides. The sequence goes on from CM038141.1 coordinate 439,667,740, forward strand.
ATCATTTTACATCATGTAAAATGACCGTTTGAGGCCCCCAAGAACTCATATATATTGCACAAGTATGTTTATACTTCTGCATTTATTCGTATTACATTAGTAATACTGTTGCTAAGCGATATGTTGGTTCCATCATTTGCATAGAATATGGAATTTGCTTGCAAGTTTGGAAACGTGAGGTAGTGAACTGTATGACAATGCCTGACTATGTCAAATTTACATTTGTCACAAGGAATCGACAAATGGTACCCACTGCTTAACTGCAGATTATCCAATGTTATTGTGAGGTCTATATTATGTCATTCCGACATAATGAGTACCTTCAATTTTTCACACAACTTATGGATTGCATTATGGCAACTATTAAGTTTGTTCACAATTGTGAGGTCTACACCACCATGTGATGATTACCTTCAATGTGTTTTTAATTAACACAAGGTTGTGAGAAGCTCCATAAGAGTGAGGTCTACACTACTTAGTAGTGATTATCTCCATGTGTTCAAAGCAAAAAATGAAGGCACAAAACCTATGACATAGCCATTATAAGGCCTAGCTACACCATTAGTGCCTACCTTCAAGATGTTTTTTCAAATACTTGTCAGTTGCATAGCTTTTGTCATTGGTTGTGACTATAGGGTCACATACTCCATCAGGAGATGAATCCAAGGCAATGGTAATTATGCTGCATGTTATGCTTTGAAGAGAATTATGCAAAATACTTGCATATTTGGGTGATTACATTCCATGCATACACAACTTATGAGACGCCACCATAGCTATGAATTGATTTTCATGCACAACTGAGAGGTTCACACCATTTTATGGTGATTACCTTCATGTGTTATAAATAACATAAGGTTGGGAGGCTATGATTAATGGGAATTGTCCATAAGAGTGAGGCACCACTAGGTGGTCGACTACCTCTATGTGTTTTAAGGAAATTAAAGGTTTGTCCCTTTTGAGGTGACTACCTTTACTTGGAAGATCCACACCACACTATGGTGTTCTTGTGGAAGGCTGGCCCTATGGGTCACTAAGAATCACCATCACCATGATTATGCTTAGCCATAACAATTTCATCCTACTTAATTTACTGAAGGTAAATTAATGCATGAGAATTTCGTGCAACATATGGCTGACCTTTGTGGAAAGGAAATGCGATGAGATGACATTTCGTGGGAGTAACTATTTAACATGGGCCATGGACATTAAAGAGTTTGTCGACCTGGGACCTTGTTGCCACAGAAACTCCACCTGGAGAAAATGTCATGGCTATTTATCAATAGATAAGAATATGCATATATGCATTTACGTGTCATCGCAATGGCTCGGTTCCCAAACTGAGTATGTAATGGATGATGAATATCCATTTTCCCTTTGAGCCTTCACTGAGGCGAGATATATTGTTATAAGCATCACATGAATGATTATTCATTCATTGTGAGGACTTCGAGTCCGTTGAGCCTTATAGTTCTGTTGTCTATAAATCAACACTATGTTGAGATTATGTGATAAGGCGGCTTCAGATGCATATCTGACTATAAGTCCTTAGTGCACTTTACGTTCTCCTAGGATGGTAAATAGAAATATCATCTTTGTTTCGGGTTGCAATGCCTGAAATTGATGCTAGTGCTCTTAGTACTAAGCAATAGTGGTTAGAAAACCACAAGGAGTTGAATGTAAAGTAAAGAAAAAATGACAAGCAGAAATGGAGTGTATATCTCAAAAGGTAATGGATCATTTAATTTAAATGATCATAATGACAACTTTCAAGTTTGTCCAAATGGTGGTTTTATGAAATGTCGTACTATTGATTACCAATTGGTCAAGTATTGGGTCGAATCATACCACTGTCACACTAGAGGCAAATGTTTTTAATGGGATAAGTTTGAAGTTCTACTTCAAAAGGAAAACAACCAAAAAATATCCTGGCATGGCAAAGGAGAATGGACTCCTGTACATTGATGATATGCTTGTGGAATGATATTCCCAAGATATTTTGGAGATCTCGTGTAGTCTCCTAGTTATCCCTAAATATCATTAGCCTATAATTGTACTACTACATATAGTATAAATTGCAACATCTTGTCCCTCGGACATGATAGTTGAGATAATTGAGTGTATGAATCAGTTCATACTCAATCTTGTTGCATACATAATAATCTTTCCTCCTTTATCATCATGATATAGGACGATCAGAGAAATTCTTTGACAATTCTGTTGGCCACAACTTGACAAGTTGTAATATTCCCAACAATCATTAGATTGTTTTGTGCACTACATGTGACATTGGGGAATTAATTTTAAGGCACTCCCACCTTAAAATTTGAAATGAGCCAACCAATATTCTTGATTGCATTCAAGAATATGTTTGGACTATTCAACCATTATCTGGGTTATGTTGGTACTTCATGGTGTTCATAGATGCATCTAGAAGATGGTCTTAAATGTGTATCATTCACACAAAACCATGTGTTTACTGAATTAATTACTCAAATTGATGAATTTAGAGCATATTATCCTAATGTGGGATAATTCCATTGGAATGGAAATGTCGTTGAAGTTGATTCACGTTCATTCAATGGTTATATTCAGTATATAGTACATAACCAGAATGGTTTGGCTTGATCTCTTATGAAAGAGATTCAATTTTGCTTGGCCAATGTTGCAGAATTGTGATTTACCAATATTTTGTTGATGGTAACATGCGGTCTCACACTCCGCATATTTGGTCTAAATAAGATCAAATGATACTGCACCACCTTGCAGTTTGTACGTGGAAATAAGTGAAGTATTTCCCATCTGCGGTAATTTGGTTGCATACCGATATCACCACCTCAGCGTACATCATGGGCCTTCACATATGGTTGGGATCTATGTGAGGAATAACCGTGGTATGTTTGTTAATCCGCCGAATACCTTAACCCTTACAAGGGAGTTATTTGCAGCCCATACGCTGATTGCTTTCGCAATAAGAACATTTTCTGGCATTAGGGGGAGATGAGTACCACAAACAATGCCACGAAATGGATAATAAATGTCATAGACATTTTGTCCACGTACTTAAGAATCCGAACTGCAGGTTCAAGCTATGAGAAATTTGCAGCGTATTGCAAATAATCTGCCAAGTATATTTACTGATGACAAAGGTGTCACTATGGTCAAGTACCAGAACGAGTGGAGGTACCTAATAAACCACTCTTCTCCCTATATGAGAGCAAGAGGGGGAGAATTCTGGTTGCATGAGATTAAGTTCTCATACGTGTTTCAGTGGAAACAAAGGAGATTGACCCCTTGATCAGTAAATATGATTCAACCTTGGGTTGAATGATGATACGTCTCCATCGTATCTACTTTTCCAAACACTTTTGCCCTTGTTTTGGACTCTAACTTGCATGATTTGAATGGAACTAACCCGGACTGACGCTGTTTTCAGCAGAATGACCATGGTGTTATTTTTGTGCAGAAATAAAAGTTCTCAGAATGACCTGAAACTTTGCGGAGAATATTTTTGGAATATATAAAAAATACTGGCGAAAGAATCAAGACCAGGGGACCCACACCCTGTCCATGAGGGTGGGGGGGCGCCCCTCTGTCTCGTGGGCCCCCTAGAGCTCCACCGACCTCAACTCCAACTCTATATATTCACGTTCGGGGAGAAAAAAATCAGAGAGAATGATTCATCGCGTTTTGCGATACGGAGCCGCCGCCAAGCCCTAATCTCTCTCGGGAGGGATGATCTGGAGTCCGTTTGGGGCTCCGAACAGGGGAATCCGTCGCCGTCGTCATAATCAACCTTCCTCCATCACCAATTTCATGATGCTCACCGCCGTGCGTGAGTAATTCCATCGTAGGCTTGCTGGACGGTGATGGGTTGGATGAGATTTATCATGTAATCGAGTTTGTTTTGTTAGGGTTTGATCCCTAGTATCCACTATGTTCTAAGATTGATGTTGCTATGACTTTGCTATGCTTAATGCTTGTCACTAGGGCCCGAGTGCCATGATTTCAGATCTGAACCTATTATGTTTTCCTGAATATATGTGAGTTCTTGATCCTATCTTGCAAGTCAATAGACACCTACTATGTGTTATGATCCGGTAACCCCGAAGTGACAATAATCGGGACCACTCCCGGTGATGACCGTAGTTTGAGGAGTTCATGTATTCACTAAGTGTTAATGCATTGGTTCGGTACTCTATTAAAAGGAGGCCTTAATATCCCTTAGTTTCCAATAGGACCCCGCTGCCACAGGAGGGTGTGACAAAAGATGTCATGCAAGTTCTTTTCCATAAGCACGTATGACTATATTCGGAATACATGCCTACATTACATTGATGAACTGGAGCTAGTTCTGTGTCACCCTAGGTTATAACTGTTGCATGAGGAATCGCATCCAACATAATTATCCATCACTGATCCAATGCCTACGAGCTTTTAACATATTGATCTTTGCTGTGTTACTTTGCTGTTGCCACTGTTACAATTACTACAAAATTGCTACCGTTACTTTTGCCACCGTTACCGTTACTTCCATACTACTTTGCTACTAAATACTTTGCCGCAGATATTAAGTTTTCCAGGTGTGGTTAAATTGACAACTTAGCTGCTAATACTTGAGAATATTCTTTGGCTCCCCTTCACTACTAGGGAAAAGGCTATACACAGAATCTTAGCAGCAGCGCGGTTCAAAATAGAGCGCTGCTGCTAAGTAGTTGTAGCGCGGGTTACGTAAACTCGCTGATGATAAATATTTAGCAAGAGCGCCGACCGAGAAACGCGCTGCTACAAATATCGACCGCGGTGTTCCCCAACTCTAGGTAGCAGATGGCGCTGTCGCAATAACAGCGCTCATCGCTAAGCACGTAGTAGTAGCGCGTTTCCTCGAGATCGCTGCTGGTAAGTTTCAAATTGCCGCAATTTTTGTCCCAGCTTAGCGATGGCGCCTTACCTAAAAGCGCTGCTGCTAAGTTCTTAGCAGCAGCTGCTTTCTCTCCCGCCATCGCTAACCCCACCAACCCCCAACTCGTCCCTCCCTCCCCTTCCTCTTTTCCCTTCCCCTACCTCCCCTCTCCTCTCTTCCCTCCACCACATGCTCCCACTCTCACTTTTTTCCCTCCCCTACCTCCCCTCTCCTCTCTTCCCTCCACCACATGCTCCCACTCTCACTCTTCTTCTTCTCAATACTTCTCCCCATTACTCTCTCTCTTCTCTATCCACCTTCTCTCTCTTCATTACTCCTACATAACTACACACCACCTCCATTAATGCATCTCCTTTCTTTTTTCCTTCCCTCCACTAGTTGAAGTTGTCTCCTTCCAAATTAGGTAGCTAGGTAGATGTAGGATTTAGTTAAGGACCTATTTGCCCCTAACTAGATCTATCTTTGTCAAGAAGAGCTTTGTGCACTTTTGATCTCCCTACAACATCATCTTCGGCCATCGAGATAGAGGTGATGAAAATTTCATGCTTTTGCAAAATGGAAATGTGTTTATGTGTGTGTGATATGTTTGTGGAAATTGTGTGTGTGGCATGAGTTGACGCCGCCAAATTGTGCTTTTGAGCTGCCTATGTTTTGCCGAAATGTCGATTTATTTCCGTTTCGGTGAATTCCGGGCAAACTCTAGATCCATATATGTCCTATTTTTAGGGAAGGTCATGCCAAATTTTTTTATGACTTTGATGCATGCATGCATTTTTACAATCAATTTTTTTATTATTACCGTGCAGAGTTGACGATGGTCAGTGGAACGATGGTGGACAGGTGGTTGCGGTCGGCGGTGCAAGACATGAAAGAAAATAACCGGACAGAGGTTTTATGTCCGTGTCGAAAATGCAAAGGAATAGTTTGGCTCGACCCCCATGACGATGGTCGTGTCGAAGCGCACCTGCTCATGACTGGTTTCATGGATGGCTATACTAGGTGGATAATTGAAGATGAGGATGACAATGTTGAGGATGCCGACGGGGCAGGCAATGATGACACAGGGCAAGACGAAGAGATGATCGATAATGGCGGGGGGGAAGAGGCCGGACATGGCGGCGGAGAAGGGGCCGGACATGGCGGAGGAGAAGGGGCCGGACTTGGCGGCGGAGAGAACGACATGGACTCCATGCAGCAGAGTTCGTCGGTACTAAGTTCAATTGTGTGGGACCCTCATGTTCAAGCATTGCTTCACAAGGAGACGAGTACTGAGAGAGCTGCTTCTAGAGAGGAGGCTAAGCTGGAGCAACTGGTGGTAGACTCGAACACTCCATTGTATGATGGTTGCAATCTGAGGTGACCCGTTGAGTTTCACGCCCAACTCCTCAAGACGAAGGCTAAAAACAAATGGACCGACACTAGCCTCGATGAGCATCTCAAGTACCTAAAGGATGTTCTTCCCATGGGTAATCTATGTCCTACTAGTGTTGATGAGGCCAAGAAGATCGTGTGCCCTCTTGATCTGCCACACGTTAGATACCATGCATGCATCAACGATTGCATAATTTATAGGAAGGAGCACGCGAAAAAACAAGCTGTCCGTGTGCAATGCTTCTCGATACAAGAAGGCCGGAAGAAATGTCCCCGAAAAGTTGTATGGTACTTACCGATCACTCCCGCCTCTCGGAGGTATTTTGTAGATCCCAAGGAAGCAAAGCTAATGCACCGCACGCAGAGAGGAAGAAGCCCGACGATGGAGATGATCCGGCTGAGACACGTGAAGGATGGAAGCCGTGGAGAGCGTTGAACAGCTTCTATCGGTATTTTGAATGTGATGCAAGGAACATCGTGCTCGGCGCGCGTGTACCGATGGCATGAATCTGCTTGGCAACCGAACACCAACCATAGTACATGGCCCGTGTTTGTATGGATGTACAACCTCCCCCAGGTTGTGCATGAAATCTAAGTACATTCACATGAGCATGCTTATTCAAGGGCCAAACAACCAGGAAATAATATTAATTTGTATCCGGGCTACTTCAAGAGGAGTTAGACACGTTATGGAAAACACCGCCAAGACATGGGACGCCAAAGAAAGGTGAGTATTTCAACATGAGAGCAGCTGATCACGACGAAGGCAGGACTATCTTGGTTACGGATATGTGGCAGGCCAGTGTGCCATGGATATTATGGATGCATGCGGTGCATGGATGATACAACGCCTCAGCAGCTAACGCCAAGGAAAGATGGCGGTCAGGGAAAATCGTGTACATGGGGCATCAAGATGGCTTGAACAGACGACCCGTGGAGAAACCGTGGAGATCTATTCAATGGTCACGCTGAGCATCGAGGACCTCCACGTAAGCGGAGCGGTGCCAAATCGACGAGCTGTTGAAAAAGCTGGAATGAGTGCCCCGCACCGGAAAGACGATGAGAAAGGCGCCGAGCCGCTGCTGAAGGTATGGAAGATGAGGTCGTGTTCGGGACTTGGAGTATCGCACAAACTCGATACACCTCATTGCCTTGATCAAATGCATATCTGTAAGAATGTCCTTGAGAGCTTGCTCGCAACACCGATGAACATGCCGGATAAGACCAAGGATGGGCCAAGGCAAGAAAAGACTTGCAAGATTTGAAAATCAGGGAAGATCTGCACATGCCGCCCGTAAAATGTCGACGAGACAGAGACGGAGACATAGGCACGGAGAAGAAGGGCAAGAAATTAAAGAAAGAAGATTATTGCCCCCTCTTGCTTCACCTTAAGTCGCTGAGATCAATCAATTCTTTAAGTGCCTTACCGGAGTGAAAGTTAGTTCCGTTATCGCGGCAAGATAAGCGATATCTAGACACGGACAAGAAAAGGTTCAGCGGGATGAAGTCTCATGATGTCATGTGATGATGACGCAGATACTACCTGTTGCCCTTAGAGGGATAATGGACAAGCACGTCCGTGGCACACTTATTGGTCTCGCAACTTTTTGACGTCATCTCTCGAAGTCGATCGGTGTGAAGCAGCTCCAAAGGCTACAGAAGAGATCGTTGATGATCGAATGAGCTTGAGATGTACTTCCGCCGCGTTCTTCGACGTGATGGTGCATCTGTGTGTCCATATTGTGGATGACATAATAGACTGGGGCCGCCATTCCCGCACAACATGATGCCGCTTGAGAGGATGAATGGGATCATCAAAGGATTCGTTTCAGAATATGTCCCGTCCGGATGGAAGCATCGCCCGTGGCTATTTGGCACAAGAATGCATCTCTTTCGTGAGAATTTTCTATATGGCGCAGACCAGCCGCCGGTGTTAGTGTTGGTTTGCCCGCTAACAAGCACGATGGGAGGCTCAAGGAGATGGTCATCAGAACGGTCGCAGGAACTGCACGTGGCATACTCAGATCGACGCAGCGACTTTGACAGAGCAAACTTGGTAGTGCTACAACACCTAGACGAGGTAGATCCTTTCGTGGCACTGCACAAAGAAATTATCGCAAAGAAGTATCGTGACCGGGGGGTATGCAGGACGGACGCCGGTTACTAGAGAGCACAACTCCACTTTCCTGCATTGGTTCAAAGAGCATATTATTGCTAATCCCCCGGAGGAGGGCTCTAAGGACGGATTGCTCATATACGCCTTAGCACATGGCCCCTCGCCCAACCTCGTAACCTATCAGGCATATGATATCAACGGATACACGTTCTACACGGAGGCAAAAGATATGGACAAGTGATGATCGAAACTCGGGGTGACGATGGAATGCATGACCGGCAGCGACAATGGCACAACCGAACGATTTTATGGAAGGGTCGAGGAGATCCGGGAGCTTGACTACTCGACTGCACAACACGACGATGTTCCGTGTCGATGGGCTAAGAATGTCGAAAGAAAGCCGGATGTTCACTACCATGACTATACCCGACGCCAAGAGCGCTACCGTGAACGCTATCGCAAAAAACGAGCCATGGGTACACGCTAAGCACGTGATACAATGCTTCTTCATAATCGACCCGCATAATCCCAGCCGTGTTGTCGTGAGGAGAGGCAAAAGGAACATCATTGGAATGGATGGAGTCGCCAACGAGGAAGACTATGATCAAGACGGCAACCCAATGAGGGAAGATGACGATGATGATGAAGTATACGCCAAAAGAAGAATCAATACTACATTACCTAAGAAAAATCGTACTCCATGGAAAAGGCAAAGTCACAATGAGGGGCTCAATTATTCTTCGACAAACAAGAAGGAAAGAAGCTGACTCAAAACGAAAACGTCAAGACCGAGGAAACGTATGTTATGGGTCCAATGATGTGTAATATATATATGTTCCTATTTTGTATACACACTTAGCCATTATTATGCATGGGTCCAATGATGTGTAATATATATGCTCCTATTTTGCATACATATTTAACCGCCAAATGATGCAATATATATCGCCTTCCCTTCGCTCACGCCTCGGAAATAAAAGTGGATAAAATAAAGGAAAAGAAAAGGAAAACTGCCGGGCGCGAGGGTCGTGACAAGATTTAGCCCGGGAACACTTGGGCAGGGGTTAAGGAAGGGTCCGAAGGTGTGCCCAAGAAAAGGAGAGGAAGAGATCGGGAAGGTAATCGCCTCCAAACAAGCCAGAGCACACAGCAGCCAGACGATGCATTCAAGAGCGTGTACCCGTGAAAGGTGCGGTCATGTTCCATCTCACGGGCGAGCCGATGCTACCGCCAAACCGCTGGAGGCACTATCGAGGATCTCGTGGAGACTGCACGACCATGTGCTTTGCCGACCGAGAAAAGCCTACTAGCCTCAAAGGATCCAGGATATCCGGCATACGCGGCTCGTGTGCTCGAGGGAAGTGCTACGTCGACACACGGCCCGCCGAGGTGTTCTTCCCGCGGTTTGACCATATCTTTGAGATGTTTCTAACAAGGCGGCTTGATTTTACTATCGCCTGCTTTTTTGCGCTACATATGAGCTCCATCGTGAAGAGTGAAGAAGTCTCGCAAATCGTGTGGCGGATCCGTACTACATGCACGAGTCTTTCTTGAGTCTCGGCGACTTTGAGCGTGAAACTGCTAGGGAGTACCTCCAAAACTTCATGGTACAGAATAAGGACCGGGAAATTGTCCTCGTGCCTTATCATCCAAAGTAAGTCAGTTCCGGACAACCCTTTCGTACATTTCAATCATTCCTTTTCTCTCATATGGGGAATAATTTGAGGTGTCTTTTCCCTCAAAGAACAACGGGCGCGCCGTCCTTATCGTTCTTTACCCGCAAGTCTCCCACGCCGTGTATTTTGACCCTTCGAGAGACTACGAGAAAAAGGACTACACCCACATAATGAATATTCTAGATGATGCTCTCCAAGGTTTCAGCTATAGAGGTGGCCACGCATATCAGAAACAAAGGAACAAGAAGATGGGTTTCACATATAAACTAACTTCTCCTGCATCCATGTCCCAAAACCAAGCAAGAAGGATGGATTCTACATCGTCCATCTCATGATTCAGTTCAACACGGATCACCAAAAGCTTCGCATTAACAGCAGAAATGATGATCATATCCACAAGTGGCTAGAATCTCATGGAGAAGCGAATTATAAACTTAGAGATGACTTCTTTCACATCCAAAGCAACATTGCGACGATCATCATGAAAGAAGTCGTCGATGAGAAGGGGATGTTCCACCACGGCCCTATATCGCGAGCTGACGTCCGAACTCGCATAGGCATGCAACGCCTAGACCTCACGCCGCTCAAGCAGCTAGGGTTCGTCCTCGATGATATGGAAGGATGGAACTTCTAGTGATTTATGATGCCGATGATGATGATATGTGTCGGTTGAACTTGTATACTTTTGTAGCGATGAAACTTTTTGATGTTCACGGTCCTGCCGAACTTGCGTAACGCTACTTTGTTAGTTGGCGACGATGACCTGCGTACACTCTAGTTAATTAATTTGCGTCTCGTATATGTTGCATCTAGTTGCTAACCTTTCTTTTTGGTGTTGCTCTAGTATATTTTTTGCATATATATGATTGTACATCCTCTTCATGAACATGCATCTCTAACAGGTACCTAGTTTCTTGATGGCGAGATGGAAATGCTGTGTCGTGTACAAAGGAAGGTTCCGGGTGTACAACGAGTGGCATGAGTGTCGGCGCAAGTGAATGGGTTCACGGGCCCAGCCATAAAGGCTTCAAAAGCAGACAAGAAGGAGAAGCTAGTTACTTGAGGTTCACGCTAGCGCCGAGAGAGGACTCAGAACCGCCACCTCATGTATTGCATGGTTCCGCTCTCACTCATAGTGATAGCACTTCTTGCGTATGCCTTTGTTTAGATGGATGACGTTGTTGTAGTTGCAAGTATTCGAGACTTGCATGTATTGCTATTTTCGAGATGATAACAAGATATCACTTTGTGTTGGATGATGATTATGAAGAGACTATTTGTATGTACATGCTATGATTACATTTGTGGTCTCGCAGCATTTGTATGTGTATCATGATGAAATTTCTATGTGCTAAAGATTCTTCTACAAAGCCGGTTCAAATACAAAACAAATATGCCAAAAAACTACTTAAATTAGCAAGAGCGAGTGTACAAAAGTTAGCAGCAGCGCCACAATAGCAGATAGCGCGTCTCGCCAAAGAGCGCTTAGCGCTACTAGCGGTAGCGAAGCTTCCCAACAACCGCTGCTGCTAGACTTGTATAGCAGTAGCGCTGGTGGGCACGCCGCCATCGCTATGAGTTAGTCAGAAGCGCCAGATTAGTAGCGCGGGTACCCGCCATCGATACATCTAAAACTCGCGCTGCTGCTAGCCTTTTCCCTAGTAGTGCTTGTGTCGAATCAATAAATTTGGGTTGAATACTCTACCCTCGAAAACTTTTGCGATCCCCTATACTTGTGGGTCATCAAGACTATTTTCTGGCTCCGTTGCCACGGAGCATAACTCTATTCTTTGAGTCACTTGGGATTTATATCTGCTGATCACTATGAAGAACTTGAAAGATGAAAAAACCAAGATTTGTCCCTCAACTACGAGGGGAGATAAGGAACTGCTATCTAGCTCTGCACTTGATTCTCCTTCTGTTTTGAGTAAACTTGCAACACCTAAACTTGCTTCTCATTCGACGTCTCAGCGACGGCCAAAAAAACTACACCACTCCCGTGATGGTGGCCATTGGACCCTACTACCACGGCAAAGACCACCTCAAGCCGGCGGAGAAGGTGAAGTTTGTGGCTGCCTACCATCGCATCATGGAGTCAGCCACTCTGTCCAGAGATGTACGACGCAGATCGTCTCGGGCCGCAGCGAGGCCTGGGGCTCTATGACAAGGACGTGATGGCAGGTATCAGCGACAACGACTTTGAGCCTATGATGTTCTATGATGCCTGCTTCTTGGTGCAGTTCATGCTTAAACTTACAGGCTCCAAGTTGAATTTGTATTTATCCCGCTATTTCAAGGGCAATGCGAATGACATCTTCCGTGACATCCTCCTGCTTGAGAACCAGCTCCCCTGGCGGGTGGTCGAGACCGTCATGTGGTTCAGGCAGGTGCCGTTGTGGAAGCTCGTTAACTCGTTGAAAAAAGGCCTGCATGACCGCAAGGTCCGCGAGAGGAAGTCTTTGGACTGGGAAGAGAACTACAAACCGCCACATCTCCTCGGCCTTATCCGGTTCTACATTGTGGGAAGAAGCAAACCCAAACCAAAACAGAAGCCGCTACCCCGCCTCGAGTCGGTTTCGATTTCTGTAGGTGCCATGGAGCTTGCAGAAAGCGGCATCATGCTGACGGCCAACAAGACAAGTGACCTCGTAGAAATGGGCATCGACACGAAAGGGCCCTTCTGCGTGGAGCTCTCTCTGGCGCCAGTGTCCTTGAACGATTTACGTTCAGTTTGGCTAGTCAACATGGCAGCCTTCAAGCTGTGCACGACCCTAGAATTTCATGGGCGTGATGTTGAAGAGTGATGACCCACAAGTGTAGGGGATCAATCGTAGTCCTTTTGATAACTAAGAGTGTCGAACCCAACGAGGAGCAAAAGGAAATGATAAGCGGTTTTCAGTAAGGTTTTCTCTGCAAGCACAGAAATTGTAGGTGATAGATAGTTTTGTGATAAGATAAATGGTAACGAGTAACAAGTAAATAAAGTGCATCAAGGTGGCCCAATCCTTTATGTAGCAAAGGATAAGCCTGGAAAATTTCTGATAATGAAGAAGGAGCTCCCGAGGACACATGGTAATTATCGTCAAGCTAGGTTTCATCACGTTCATATGATTCACGTTCGGTACTTTGATAATTTGATATGTGGGTGACCGGTACTTGGGTACTGCCCTTACTTGGACAAGCATCCCACCTATGATTAACCCCTGTTGCAAGCGTCCGCAACTACAAAAGAAGTATTAAGGTAAACCTAACCACAACATTAAACATATGGATCCATATCAGCCCCTAACTAAGCAACACATAAACTAGGGTTTAAGCTTCTGTCACTCTAGCAACCCATCATCTACTTATTACTTCCCCATGCCTTCCTCTAGGCCCAAATAATGGTGAAGTGTCATGTAGTCGACGTTCACATAACACCACTAGAGGAAGAGATTACATACATCTCATCAAAATATCGAACGAATACCAAATTCACATGACTACTAATAGCAAGACTTCACCCATGTCCTCAGGAACAAACGTAACTACTCACAAAGCATATTCATGTTCATAATCAGAGGTGTAATAATATGCATAAAGGATCTGAACATATGATCTTCCACCAAGTAAACCAATTAGCATCAACTACAAGGAGTAATCAACACTACTAGCAACCCACATGTACCAATTTGTGGTTTTGATACAAGATTGGATACAAGAGATGAACTAGGGTTTTTAGAGGAGATGGTGCTGGTGAAGATGTCGATGGAGATTGACCCCCTCCCGATGAGAGGATTGTTGGTGATGATGTTGGTGATGATTTCCCCCTCTCGGAGGGAAGTGTCGCCGGCAGAACAGCTCTGCCAGAGCCCTAGATTGGTTCCGCCAAGGTTCTACCTCGTGGCTGCGGAGTTTTGTCCCGTAAGCTTGCCCACGATTTTTTCCAGGGTAAAAGCTATGATATAGCAGAAGATGGACACCAGAGGCCCACCAAGGGGCCCAGGAGATAGGGGCGCGCCTATAGGGGAGGCGCCCTGCCTCTCGGACAGGTGTGGGCCCCGGTGTATTTCTTTCGCTCAAAAATTCTTATTAAATCCAAAAAGTTGTTTCGTGGAGTTTCAGGACTTTTGGAGCTATGCAGAATAGGTTTCCAATGTTTGCTCCTTTCCCAGCCAGAATTCCAGCTGCCAGCATTCCCCCTCTTCATGGTAAACCTTGTAAAATAAGAGAGAAAAACCATAAGTATTGAGATATAATGTGTAATAACAGCCCATAGTGCAATAAATGTTGATATAAAAGCATGATGCAAAATGGACATATCAACTCCCCCGAGCTTAGACCTCGCTTGTCCTCAAGCGGAAGCCGAAATCGAAAAATATGTCCACATGTTTAGAGATAGAGGTGTCGCTAAAAATAAAGTACGGACATGAGGGCATCATGATCATTCTTATAACAACAACATATATAGAATTTATCAAATGATTTCTTATGCTCAAGTAACAATCAATTCACAATGTCAAGTATGGTTCAAAAACTTCCTTGGGAACTAACAAACTATAATCTCAGTCATTGAAGCAATTGCAATTTATCGTAACATCAAAAAGAGTTAACAATAGAGCTTTTCAGCAAGCTCACATACTCAACTATCTTGTAGTCTTCTATAATTGCTAACACTCATGCAATACTTGTGGTTATGGAGTTTCAATGGACACCGAGAAAGATAGGGGCTTATTTTGTTGCCTCCCAACGTATTCACCATTAGGTGATGTCAACAATAATAGCCCATGCTAACTTACATCCAATTGGATATATATATCATGATCTTTCAAACACGAGGAGCTTGCCAAAGGATAAAATGAAAAAGGGAAAGGTGAGGATCACCTTGACTCAAGCATAAAGTAAAAACATAAAGTAAAAGATAGGCCCTTCGCAGAGGAAGCAGAGGTTGTCATGTGCGTTTAGGGTTGATGCACAAAATCTTAGTGCAAAAGAACGTCACTTTATATTGCCCCTTGCATGTGGACCTTTATTATGCAGTCCGTCGCTTTTATTAATTCCACAAAAGTTCGTACAAAGCTTATTTTCTCGTGCACTAATAAGTCATACATATTTAGATAGCAATTTTTATTGCTTGCAACATGACAACTTACTTGAAGGATCTTACTCAATCCATAGGTAGGTATGGTGGACTCTCATGGCAAAACTGGGTTTAAGGATATTTGGAAGCACAAGTAGTATCTCTACTTGGTGCAAGGAATTTGGCTAGCATGAGGGGGAAAAGCAAGCTCAACATGTTTGGAGGGTCAATGACAATATACTTTAACTGAGATGTCGGAAAACATAAACCATTACGTTGTCTTCCTTGTCCAACGTCAACTCTTTTAGCATGTCATACTTAATGAGTGCTTCACAATCATAAAAGGTGTCCAAGATAATATATTTATATGTGAACCCCTCTTTCCTTATCACTTCCTATTAATTGCAACGATGACCAAGGCTACGCTCATCAATTCTCAACAATTTTTTTATGCCTCATACTTTCTATGTCTGAAGTTATCACTATCCATAAGATCAATATGAACTCTTTTATTCTTTCTACTTTCTCAAGATCATAACACATAGCAAAGCCCTTGACTCAACACTAATCTTTATTATAGATAGCTCATGGACTCGAATACAAAAAGAGATCACAAAGCAAAACTCAAACTACTTGATATCAAAACTACTAGATCAAGATACTACTAAAAGGATTGAACTAAATAAAGCGGTAAAGATAGGAGTGTATTGGTGATACGACATCAAGCACCTCCCCAAGCTTGGCAGTTGCCAAGGGGAGTGCCTATACCCATGTGATTATGTCCTTGGAGGTGGTGAAGTAGGAGTTGTTGATGACGTAGGCTTGTCATCCGTCTTCCAAGGCATAGGCTCTCCATCATAGAAGGACGATCGAGTCTCCGGGATCCTTAAATCTATAGCCAAACTCATCCTCTTAAATCTATATTCATACTCACAGTTCTGGTTTTGCAGGTCATAGATCTGGGCTTGGAGGTGCTCGATTTTGTCTTGAAGCTTGAAGATGGTCTCCCCAATGATTTTGGCATCCATCTTGTGGTTGTTGGTGAACTCCGTGATCATCATCTGGTTGGCGTTGAGTCCACGCTCCACCATCCCTTGATACTTGAAAACTTGATGCTCCACGGCTTCGAGCTTTGTCTCCATGCTCCCGGTAAGCCTTGGTCCCTCCACATCGCGGATGTGCAGCACCCCCTCACGCATCTCAATGGTTTGAGGGTGTTGCAGCACCTCCGCGAGATAGGGGTTGATAACCC
This sequence comes from Aegilops speltoides, assembly GCA_021437245.1. Classification (NCBI taxonomy): domain Eukaryota; kingdom Viridiplantae; phylum Streptophyta; class Magnoliopsida; order Poales; family Poaceae; genus Aegilops; species Aegilops speltoides. Next base: position 439,684,138 of record CM038141.1, read on the forward strand.
TCTCGAAAAACTTGTCCTTGGGAGTGCTTGGAGACGTCATGATGCTCCAGATCTGAAACAGAAACAGCTCGAAACGAAAACAAAGGATATTTGCGTGATACGGTGGTCAAAACCTTTGGGAGTATATATAATGAATTTTACCGACCAAAATACGTAACGTGCAAGAAGACGGAGTCCGGGAGGCACACGAGGTGCCCACAAGATAGGGGGGCGCGCCCAGCAGGGGGGGCGCCCTCCACTCTCGTGGGAGCCTCGTGTCCCTTTTGGACTACTTCTTTCTTCCTAAAATTCTTAATTATTCCAAAACTGGTAAAAATTGCCATTGGAGTCATTTTGGAGTCGGTTTACTTACCGTACATAATACCTATACCTTTTCGAGTCTGGAACGTTCTGGAAAGTGTCTCTTATGTATTCCTCAGGGGTTACGGTTTCAATAATATTAGTTTCAACATTGATAGGATTACCTAAAATATAATTTTTAATTCTTTGACCGTTTACCACCCTCGGACTCGTGCCTTCAAAGTTGTTGATTTTTATAGCACCAGAACGATAGACCTCCTCGATAATGTAAGGACCTTCCCATTTTGAGAGGAGTTTTCCTGAATCTTAACCGAGAGTGGAATAATAATACATAGTCTCCTACGTTAAACTCATGCTTTTATATGCTTTTATAATGCCAGTGTTTAACTTTTACTTTAAATAGCTTGGCATTCTCATATGCCCGGGTTCTCCATTCATCAAGTGAGCTAATATCAAACAACCTCTTCTCACCGGCAAGTTTGAAATCATAGTTGCGCTCTTTAATAGCCCAATATGCCTTATGTTCAAGTTCAAGAGGTAAATGACATGGTTTTCCGTAAGCCATCTTATATGGAGACATACCCATAGGCTTTTGTATGCAGTTCTATAGGCCCATAATGCATCATCATGTTTCTTGGACCAATTCTTTCTAGATCTATTCACGTCTTTTGCAAAATTAATTTGAGCTCTCTATTGCTCAACTCTACATGACCACTAGATCATGGATGATAAGGAGATGCGATTCTATGATTGGCATCATACTTAGCAAGCATCTTACGGAAAGCACCATGAATAAAATGTGAACCACCATCAGTCATAAGATATCTAGGGACTCCAAACCTCGGAAAAATAACTTCTTTAAGCATTTTCATAGAAGTGTTATGATCAGCACTACTAGTTGGAATAGCTTCTACCCACTTAGTAATGTAATCAACAACAACTAAAATATGTGTATAACCATTAGAAGCAGGAAAAGGTCCCATATAATCAAAGCCCCAAACATCAAACAGTTCAATAACAAGAGAATAATTCATAGGCATTTCTTGACGTCTACTAATGTTACCTATTCTTTGACATTCATCACAAGATAAGACAAACTTACGAGCATCTTTGAAGAGAGTAGGCCAATAAAAACCAGATTGTAGTACCTTGTGTGCAGTTCTATCTCCAGCGTGGTGTCCTCCATAATATTCAGAGTGAGACTTACGTAGAATCTGTTCCTGTTCATGCTCAGGCACACAACATCTAATAAAACCATCTACTCCTTCTTTATAAAGGTGAGGATCATCCCAGAAGTAATGTCTTAAATCATAAAAGAACTTTTTTTTGCTGGTATGTGAAACTAGGCGGTATATATTTAGCAACAATGTAATTAGCATAATCAGCATACCAAGGAGCAGTACAAGAAGCATTAATGACCGCTAATTGTTCATCAGGAAAGCTATCATTAATAGGCAGTGGGTCATCAAGAACATTCTCTAACCTAGACAAGTTATCTGCAACGGGGTTCTCAGCTCCCTTTCTATCAATAATATGCAAGTCAAATTCTTGGAGCAAGAGAACCCATCTTATGAGCCTAGGCTTAGCATCTTTCTTTTCCATGAGATATTTAATAGCAGCATGATCAGTGTGAATTGTAACTTTGGAATCAACAATATAAGGTCTAAACTTATCACAAGCAAACACAACTCCTAAGAACTCTTTTTCAGTAGTAGCATAATTTCTTTGGGTAGTATCAAGATTCTTACTAGCATACTGGATAACATTCAATTTCTTATCAACTCTTTGCCCTAGAACAGCACCTACAGCATAATCACTAGCATCACACATAATTTCAAAAGGTAAATTCCAATCAGGTGGCTGAACAATAGGTGCAGTGATCAAAGCTTTCTTAAGTATTTCAAATGCTTCTACACAATCATCATCAAAGACAAAAGGAATATCTTTTTGCAATAAATTAGTCAGAGGCCTAGAGATTTTAGAGAAGTCCTTAATGAACCTCCTATAAAAACCGGCGTGACCAAGGAAACTTCTTATACCTTTTATGTCCTTGGGACATGGTATCTTTTCAATAGCATCAACTTTGGCTTTATCAACTGCAATACCTCTCTCGGAGATCTTATGCCCCAAGACAATGCCTTCATTAACCATAAAGTGACACTTTCCCAATTCAGGACGAGACTAGTGTCTTCGCATCTCTGCAAAACTCGATCAAGATTGCTCAAACAATCATCAAAAGAGGATCCATAAACGGAAAAATCATCCATGAATACCTCACAAATCTTTTCACAAAAATCAGAGAATATAGCCATCATGCATCTTTGAAAGGTAGCAGGTGCATTACATAAACCAAAAGGCATACGTCTATAAGCAAAAGTACCAAAAGGGCAAGTAAAAGTAGTTTTAGATTGATCCTTCACGACACAGTATCTCGAGAAAACCGAATAACCATCTAGAAAGCGAAATGTGTGTGTTTGGATAGTCTTTCTAGCATTTGATCAATAAAAGGTTAAGGGTAACGATCTTTCTTAGTAGCTTTATTTAACTTACGGAAATCAATTACCATCCTATAACCTGTAATAATTCTTTGCGGGATCAATTCATCTTTATCATTAGGAACAATGGTAATACCTCCCTTTTTAGGTACACAATGAACATGGATGACCCATTCACTATCAGCAACGGGATAAATAATACCTGCCTCAAGGAGCTTTAGTATCTCCTTTCTTACCAGTTCCTTCATCTTGGGATTTAATCGTCTTTGAGGATCTCTAACTGGTTTGGCATAACGTGGGACTAACGCCCTTAAGATCATCCAGAGTATATCCAATAGCTGCTCGGTGCTTCTTCAGAGTTTTCAATAATCTTTCTTCTTCTTTCTGTGAAAGGTTAGCACTAATAATAACAGGATATATTTCTTTTCATCAAGATAAGCATACTTAAGATCATCGTAATGGTTTGAGTTCAAACACGGATCACCCTTGGGTGGAGGGGATCCCAAGAATTTCAACGGAAGGTTATGCTTCAAAGATAGGTTCCTGCTTAAGGAACACTTCATGTATTTCCTCCCTTTCCTTCATAAACATATCGCTTTTCATGGTCTAGCAAATATTGTTCTAACAGATCAGTTGGAGGAACAACAATGGAAGCAAGACCAATAATTTCATCCTTACTAGGTGATTCCCTATCACGAGGTTGTCTACTAAACTTAACACAATTAAACTCATGAGACATACCATCTATGCCAACAGTGACAATATTCTTTTCACAATTAATCTTAGCACTAGCTGTATTCAAGAAGGGTCTACCAAAAATACAAAAATCATCTTGTGGGGAACCAAGAACAAGAAAATCAGCAGGGTATTTAACCTTCCCACACAAGACTTCAACATCTCTAACAATCCCAAAGGGTTTAATGGTATCCCTATTAGCAAGCTTAATAGTAACATCAATGTCTTCTAATTCAATGGGTGCAATGTCATGCATAATTTCTTGGTACAAGGTATAAGGTATTGCACTAGCACTAGCACCCATATCACATAAGCCATGATAACAATGATCTCCTATTTTAACAGAAATAACAGGCATGTCTACGATAGGTCTACGTGTCTTAGTATCTGACCTAGCAATATTAGAAGTCTCGCCACAGAAGGAAATAACATGCCCATCTAAATCCTCATCCAAGAGATCTTTAACCATAGCAATACTAGGTTCAACATTAATTTGCTCAGGAGGTGTATAAGTCCTAGTATTAGTCTTACGAACAACAATCAAAGCTTTAGCATGATCCTTTATCCTAACAGGAAAAGGAGGTTTTTCAACATAAGCTGTAGGAACAATAGGATCACTATAGGTAATAGTCTTTTCTTCGACTATAATAGGTGCAACTACTTTCACTTCAACAGGAGGATTATATTTAAACCACTTCTCTTTAGGGAGATCAACGCGAGTAGCAAAAGATTCACAAAAAGAAGCTACTATGTCAGAGTCAAGTCCATACTTAGAGCTAAATCCACGGAAAGCAACTGTATCCATAAAAGATTTAACACAATCGAACTTAGGTGTCATACCTGACTCCTTACCATTGTCGGAACCCCAATCTTCAGAGTTGCGTTTAATTCTTTCCAATAAGTCCCATTTGAAATCAATAGTCTTTAGTATATAAGAACCAGCACAGGAAGTATAGAGCATGTTGCGATTATCAAGAGAAAGCCGAGCATAAAAGTTCGGAATAATCATTTCCTGAGAGAGCTCATGATTGGGGCATGAATATAACATTGACTTAAGCCTCCCCCAAGCTTGAGAGATGCTTTCTCCTTCACGAGGCCAGAAATTTTATGTGTAATTACGATCACGATGAACAAGATGCATAGGATAGAACTTCTGGTGAAATTCCAACTTCAATCGCTTATAATTCCAAGATCTCGTACATCACATAGCCTATACCATGTCAATGCATCTCCCTTCAAAGATAAAGGGAAGACCTTCCTTTTGACAACATCATTGGGAATACCTGCAAGCTTAAATAATCCACAAGCTTCATCCACAAAGATAAGGTGTAAATCAGGATGCAATGTTCCATCTCCTGCAAATGGATTAGCTAGCAGTTTCTCTATCATACCCGAAGGAATCTCAAAGTAAATATTTTCATAAAGTTCAGTAGGTTGAGGAGCAACTCTTTGCTCTTCTGGTTGGGGTGAAGATACCCCAAACAAGACCCTCAAAGGATTAGTTTCATAGTGACAAGTAATGTAAAATTTCAGCACACTATATAAATGTTTCCTTACCAAGTTCCACTCACCAAAAGCGCTACACTCCCGGCAAAGGCGCCAGAAAAGAGTCTTGATGACCCACAAGTGTAGGGGATCAATCATAGTCCTTTGATAACTAAAGTGTGAAACCCAACGAGGAGCGAAAAGAAATGATAAGCGGTTTTCATGAAGGTTTTCTCTGCAAGCACTGAAATTGTAGGTGATAGATAGTTTTGTGATAAGATAAATGGTAACGAGTAACAAGTAAATAAAGTAAATAAAGTGCAGCAAGGTGTCCCAATCCTTTATGTAGCAAAGGATAAGCCTGGACAATTTCTAATAATGAAAAAGGAGATCCCGAGGACACATGGGAATTATCGTCAAGCTAGTTTTCATCACGTTCATATGATTCGCGTTCGGTACTTTGATAATTTGATATGTGGGTGGACCGGTACTTAGGTACTGCCCTAACTTGGACAAGCATCCCACTTATGATTAACCCCTATTGCAAGCGTCTGCAACTACAAAAGAAGTATTAAGGTAAACCTAACCACATCATTAAACATATGGATCCATATCAGCCCCTAACAAAGAAACACCTAAACTAGGGTTTAAACTTCTGTCACTCTAGCAACCCATCATCTACTTATTACTTCCCCATGCCTTCCTCTAGGCCCAAATAATGGTGAAGTGTCATGTAGTCGACGTTCACATAACACCACTAGAGGAAAAGACAACATACATCTCATCAAAATATCGAATCGAATACCAAATTCACATGACTACTAATAGCAAGACTTCACCCATGTCCTCGTGAACAAACATAACTACTCGCAAAAGCATATTCATGTTCATAATCGAGGAGTAATAATATGCATAAAGGATCTGAACATATGATCTTCCACCAAGTAAACCAATTAGCATCAACTACAAGGAGTAATCAACACTACTAGCAACCCACAGGTACCAATTTGTGGTTTTGATACAAGATTGGATACAAGAGATGAACTAGGGTTTTGAGAGGAGATGGTGCTGGTGAAGATGTTGATGGAGATTGACCCCCTCCCGATGAGAGGATCATTGGTGATGACGTTGGTGATGATTTTCCCCTCCCGGAGGGAACTGTCCCCGGCAGAACAGCTCTGCCAGAGCCCTAGATTGGTTCCGCCCAGGATCCGCCTCGTGGCGGCGGAGTTTCGTCCCGTAAGTTTGCCCATGATTTTTTCTAGGGTAATAGCGATGATATAGCAGAACATGGACACCGGAGGCCCACCAGGGGCCCAGGAGATAGGGGGCGCACCCTATAGGGGGGCGCCCTCCTGTCTCCTGGACAGGGTGTGGGCCTCCTGGTGTATTTCTTTCGCTCAAAATTCTTATTAAATCCAAAAGTTGTTTCGTGGAGTTTCAGGACTTTTGAGCTGTGCGAATAGGTTTCAATGTTTGCTCCTTTTCCAAATAGAATTCCATTGCCAAGCATTCCCTCTTCATGGTAAACCTTGTAAAATAAGAGAGAATAGCCATAAGTATTGAGATATAATGTGTAATAATAGGCCATAATGCAAAAAATATTGATATAAAAGCATAATGCAAAATGGAAGTATCAAAGATGAAGCGTCCATTGTCTCTGCCAGACCTCCTCCTCCTTGCCATGTTCTGGACAAGGAGGAGGATCGCAGACCACCAAGTAACACAGAGTGTTCTGCAAGGAGGACGAGGGCTTACCAACAAGGAGGCGCTCTCCTTCTTCACCAGCCTTCAGGACCTGCCTCTCGGGAGATGCTATGTCCGCACCATGAAAGAGATTGAGAATTACAGGAACAAGCAAAGGCGGAAGCGGACACGGTGCCACACCTTTTTTTACAACAACTGGAGAATCATGGCCACGTTGTTCTCCGCCGTTGCTGCACTCGTCGGTATCTTGAGCACGCTTGCATCTCTCAAGAAACAATAGCTCCCCTCCCTTTGTCTATGTCAGATGTTGTGATTTTGCAACCTTTAATTATTACTCCATTTTTCGTTTTGAATCAGAATGACATTTGCAAGTAGATGCTCCGTCTTAATCTTCTGATTCTCCTGGGTGTGGTAGTTTGGTTTCTTGCAAAGACTAATCACACATCCAAAACAGAGAATGCTGAAAATATTATCTCATCACTCAGGGGCAACCCTAATTGCACCGCCGCCGGCCCCTCTCTACACCCCTTCCCCTGCTTCGCCGCCGCCGGAGAGGACGCCGGCGAAGCCGCGCATGCCCCAGGGATGGAGGCAGCGGGGCTCCTTGCAGCGGCGCCCGTGAGATGATGGCGGGGTTCCAGGCATCGGCGCCGCGAGCTCCGGTGCAGCCTATCTTCTTGGCGGCGCTTGACTGTGGATCCGGGGCTGCCCCGGCCGGATCTGGCATGGGGGTGGCTCGTGGCGGCGACTGCTGGCCATCTTGGCGCTGGTGGCTTGGATCTGGCCGGCATAGTGGATTGGTTGGTTGGTGGCGGTCCTTGGCGGTGGATGGTTCGGCTCTGTGTGTGGCGGAGATGGCGGAGGCAGTTGTGCTGCATTATGCAACACCTCCTATCGTGGTAGCTCGACTGATCGAGCAGCTCCAGAACTTTAGGTTTTAGATCTTGGGCTGGGAGAAATCCCTGCTTCGCGACACCGAGGCTTGCAATGGTGACGTCCGTGGGCGTCGTCCCCTCCCTGGAGGCATTTCTTTGGCCCAGATCCGATTCCCTCCCTCATGCTCGGGAAACCTTGGTCCGCCTCCGACCAGCGCGGCGGCGGCATCATTGCGTCGTTTCCTTCTTTGAGGCGCCGTCCTGTTGCTCGAGGAGTCCCAGCGGCTCTCTGGCGACTCGGATCTGGCCTCCAGCAGGCGTGCGGTGGCGCGCGTGGGGCGCGTCGGCGTGCCTGATGTATGGCTGCAGCCCGGAACCATGGTGGTTCTTGGCCTCGGGAAGCACCCCCTCTGCTCCTTACCGGCATGATGCTTGGTGGGGCACGGTGGCTCGCGTTGCGTCCGGTGGCTCTGCGTCCGGCCGGCCATTGGTGGATCTGGCGTCTAGGTCTGAGTTTGGCCATTGGTGGTCTCCGCGACGTGCGGCTGGCCGAGGCGGTTCATCGTGCTTCTTCATCGTTGGAAGGTTCGACGGCGGTGGTGGTCGGCTGCCGTCTTGCTGTAGGGATGTGCTCAAACTCTAGGTGAGAACCCTGCATCGGCTTTGCTAATGCCGGCGGTAGCGGCGTCTACGGACGTCGTTTTCCTCGTAGGAGGTGCCGTCATGGAGTTACAACACCTAGAGTTCTTTGTTTGTGGTCTCCGGGTAAAAACCCAAGATCGGGCTTGCCGGATCGGATAACGGTGTTGTGTGCTCGACAACACAACCTCCCTGGAGGCGTTGTCTTGGAGACCCAAACAACGGCTTCTGTTGCTGTATGTGGTTGTGGGTAGTGCGTTTGTTGGTGGTGGTGCGGCCTGCTCAGGACCGAGGGTGGTGTGTTCTTCTTCAGGTGTTTCTCTTCGGCTGTCCTACAAATGGTCTCCGGCCTGCTCCTATGCATGCTCATGACCCTATTCTGTTGAGGCAAGCCTCGGGCTCTTGGTCTCGACTTGGTTCATTTTTTCTCAATGACAATGCAATGACGCCTCCTCGACTTGCTAATCGTCTTGAACTTCCATGGCGGAGCGCTCAGTCAAGGTACGTGTTAAGCTTTGGCACAAGGTTCATGTTAAGTTTTGCCACTCGTTGATTGTGGATGCTCCTCTGTTGTGCCGTGGGGTTTGATACGCACGCCGGTGTGGTGCGTTAGGCTGTTTGGAGGGTCTTGGTATTATGATCCCTTGACGCACCCCTCATCTACCTGGTCTTGTTGGTATGCTAGCTAGGTCTCGCCTTATGTTCGGCGTCTTGTTCCTCTCCTTTCCTTGTAACTCTTGTTACTTGTCTGGTTTTCGGCTCGGTTTTCCTCATAAACAGGGTCAATTTGTTAAGGTTTTCGATCCAGTTTTCCTTATAAACCGGATCACTCTCCTAGCATTATGGCCACTTTGAGCAATATATTCAGGTGGAGGGACTCCTCCCCTGGTGATTCTAAAAAAAACCCAAAGAATACTCACCCACGGAAGGCTCTAGGCCAATGCTTAGGTTATCAGCAGCTTCGCTGCCGCTGGCAGCTGGAATCGTGCTCTCCCACGGGCCTGCAACATTGTTCCCATGTTGTGAGTTATTTATTCAAAACCACCACACTTGGGGCTAGGGTAACAACTTGTTAGAACATTGAAGGGAGGGCACAAAAAACCACCGAAAATGTGCCTAATGCGTAACACGGAGCACTGATAGTCGGATAACTTCGCAAAAACAGTCAAACTGACCAGTTGGGCCCACTTGTAAGGCTGACGTGGCATGCCTATGTGAAAATTTTGTTGAGGTGGACCTAGGTCTCACCTGTCATCCATCCATTGCTTCTTCCTTCCCATCTCTTCAATCGGTCGCGCAGAGGACAGGAGCTTTGGTGGAGAGGTGTTCGCCAGTGGTAGCCAGGAGCGGTGCAGGCCACCACGCTCCCATAACAGAAAAAGGAGGCCACCACGCTCCGGTGGTGGAGAGGTGCTCATCCGCGTCACGCTCCCTACTTGGCCGGAAGAGGAAAAGGAGGGCAGGCGCGCGGCGGCGGCGCTCTGGTCACAGAATGGCAACGGCGGTTGCTGTTGGCGGTGTGGAGCTCCACGGCGGCGGTGCCGTTTGGTAGTGGGAGCGAGGAGGCGGGGTCGCGCAGTGATAACCCGCAAGTATACGGGATAGTTGTAGCCTCTTTCGATAAGTAAGAGTGTCGAATCCAATGAAGAGCTAAAGGTAGAACAAATACTCTCTCAAGTCCTATCGACCACTGATACGACTCTACGCACGCTTGACGTTTGCTTTACCTAGAACTAGTATGAAACTAGAAGTACTTTGTAGGTGTTGTTGGATAGGTTTGCAAGATAATAAAGAACACATAAATAAAAAGTAGGGGTTGTCTAGATAAAGAAGCAATAAAGTAAATATAGCAAGTGTGGAAAAGTGGTGGTAGGAGTTGTGAAATTGTCCCTAAGCAATTGACTACTTTACTAGACCGATAGCAAGTATTATGTGGGAGAGGCCACTGATAGCATGTCATCCCTGACTTGGAATTCTATCCACTTATGACTGGAACTATTAGCAAGCATCCACAAATACTAACATTCATTAAGGTAAAACCCAACCATAGCATTAAGATATATTGGTCCCCCTTCAATCCCGTATGCATCAATTTCTATGCTAGGTTGAAGCTTCTGTCACTCTAGCCCTCCAATACAAAATCCTATCAACATACAACTAACCCTATGGTGTGATCCACGCGCGCGCTCATATGATGCGCACCAAAGGATAGCAACATAACCACAAGCAAATTAAATCAATCATAGCAATTCATCAACCACCAATAGGACAACGAAAATCTACTAAGACATCATAGGATGGCAACACATCATTGGATAATAATATGAAGCATAAAGCACCATGTTCAAGTAGAGGGTACAACGGGTTGCGGGTAGAGTGGACCGCTATAGATAGAGGGGGGAAGGTGATGGAGATGTTGGTGAAGATGGCGGAGGTATTGGTGAAGATCGCGGTGATGCTGATGGCCCCCGGCGGCATTCCGGCGCCACTGGAAGCAAGGGGAAGAGAGCCCCCCTTCTTCTTCTTCTTCTTCTTCTTCCTTGACCTTCGCCCTAGATGGGAGAAGGGTTTCCCCTCTGGTCCTTGGCTCCCATGGCGTGGGAGGGGCGAGAGCCCCTCCAATATTGGATCTATCTCTCTGTTTCTGCGTTCCGAGATCCTTCCCCTTCACCGTTTCTTTTATATCCGAAGATCCGTAACTCCGATTGGGGCGAATCTTTCGCCCAGATTTTTCTCATAAAATTAGCTTTCTTGCGGCAAAAGAAGAGCGTCAACTGCCTTACGGATGGCCCACGAGGGTGCTAGGCGTGCTCGGGGGAGGGCGTGCCCCCCTGTCTCGTGGCCACCTCGGGCATCGTTTCGCGTTGATTCTTCCTCGGGAAATCCTAGATATTCCAAAATAATTCTCCGTCCGTTTTTATCCCGTTTGGGTTCCGTTTGATATTGGGTTTCTGCGAAACATAAAACATGCAACAAACAGGAACTGTCACTGGGCACTAGATCAATATGTTGGTCCCAAAAAATAGTATAAAAAGTTGCCAAAAGTATATGAAGGTTGTAGAATATTGGCATGGAACAATAAAAAATTATTGATACGACGGAGACGTATCAACATCCCCAAGCTTAATTCCTGCTCATCCTCGAGTAGGTAAATGATAAAAAAGATAATTTTTGATGTGGAATGCTACCTAGCATAATCTTGATCATATGTCTAATCATGGCATGAATATTAAGACACGAGTGATTCAAAGCAATAGTCTACCATTTGACATAAAAACAATAATACTTCGAGCATACCAATGAAGCAATCATGTCTTTTCAAAACAACAAGGCCAAAGCAAGCTTATCCCTACGAAATCATATAGTTTGGCCATGCTTCATTTTCATCACACAAAATGCCCCCATCATGCACAACCCCGATGACAAGCCGAGCAATTGGTTCATACTTTTTAACGCGCTTCAGCTTTTTCAACCCTCGCGCAATACATGAGTGCAAGCCACGGATATAGCACTATAGGTGGAATAGAATATGATGTTGGGGGTTTATGTGGAGAAGACAAAAAGGGAGAAGGTCTCACACCGACGCGGCTAATCAACGGGCTATGGAGATGCCCATCAATTGATGTCAATGCGAGGAGTAGGGATTGCCATGCAACGGATGCACTAAGAGCTTGATAACCCACAAGTATAGGGTATAATTGTAGCCTCTTTCCATAAGTAAGAGTGTCGAACCCAAAGAGGAGTCAAAGGTAGAATAAATATTCCCTCAAGTTCTATCGACCACCGATACAACTCTACGCACGCTTGACATTCGCTTTACCTAGAACAAGTATGAAACTAGAAGTACTTTGTAGGTGTGATAGGATAGGCTTGCAAGAAAGTAAAGAACACGTAAATATAAACTAGGGGCTGTTTAGATAAAGACACAACTAAATTAGTAAAAGTAAGGAGCTTGTTGTCATGAGAAAGTTATTTGTCCCTAGGCAATCGATAACTAGACCGGTAATCATTATTGCAATTTTATTTGAGGGAGAGGCATAAGCTAACATACTTTCTCTACTTGGATCATATGCACTTATGATTGGAACTCTAGCAAGCATCCGCAACTACTAAAGATTCAATGAGGTAAAACCCAACCATAGCATTAAAGTATCAAGTCCCCTTTATCCCATACGCAACAATCCCTCCTACTCGGGTTTGTGTTTCAGTCACTCACCAACCCACTATAAGCGAATCATGAACGTATTGCAACACCCTACAGCGGGAATCCCTCACGCTTGCGCGACACGGAGGGCACTATAGGACAGCACCAATAATAAAACATACAACTCAAATCAATCACGATCATCAAATAGCCATTAGGACAAAATAGATCTACTCAAACATCATAGGATGGCAACACATCATTGGGTAATACTATGAAGCATAAAGCACCATGTTCAAGTAGAGGGTACAGCGGGTTGCGGGAGAGTGGATCGCTGGATATAGAAGGGGGAAGGTGATGGAGATGTTGGTGAAGATGACGGCGGTGTTGGTGAAGATCGCGGTGATGATGATGGCCCCCGGCGGCGTTCCGGCGTCACCGGAAGCAAGGGGGAGAGAGCCCCCCTTCTTCTTCTTCTTCCTTGACCCTCTCCCTAGATGGGAGAAGGGTTTCCCCTCTGGTCCTTGGCTCCCATGGCTTGGGACGGGCAAGAGCCCCTCCGAGATTGGATCTATCTCTCTGTTTCTGCATTCTCTGCGTTCTACCCCTTCACCGTTTCCTTTATATCTGGAGATCCGTAACTCCGATTGGGGTGAATCTTTCGCTCAGATCTTCCTTGTAAAATTAGCTTTCTTGCGCCAGAAGTAGAGCATGAACCGCCTTACGGGTGGACCACGAGGGCCAGGAGCGCACCTTGGGGGGTAGGGCACGCCCCCCTACCTCGTGACCACCCTGGACACCGTTTCGCGTTGGTTTTACTTCCAGAAAGTCATAAATATTCCAAAAAAATCTCCGTCCGCTTTTATCCCGCTTGGACTCCGTTTGATATTGGGTTTCGCAAACAAAAACATGCAATGATGTGAACTGCACTGGCAATCGGATCAATATGTTAGTCCCAAAAATAGTATAAAAAGTTGCCAAAAGTATATGAAAGTGAATAATATTGGCATGGAACAATCAAAATTATAGATACGACGGAGACGTATCAGAGCTATATGTCTATGAAAGCTCAAACTGAAACTAAGTGGGGGTGCATCCAACTTGCTTGCTCATGAAGACCTAGGGCATTTGAGGAAGCCCATCGTCGGAATATACAAGCCAAGTTCTATAATGAAAATGCCCACTAGTATATGAAAGTGACAATATAGGAGACTCTCTATATGAAGAACATGGTGCTACTCTGAATCACAAGTGTGGTAAAAGGATAGTAACATCGCACCTTTCTTTTTCTTTTTTTCTTTTTTTTCTTTTTTTCGGTGGGCTTCTTTGGCCCCCTTTTTTTATTTAGGCTTCTTTGGCCTTTCCTTTTTTCTTTTTTTTCTTTTTTCTTTTTTTTTCATGGGGCAATGCTCTATAACGATGATCATCACACTTTTATTTACTTACAACTCAATATTACAACTCGATACTGGAACAAAGATATGACTCTATATGAATGCTTCCGGCGGTGTACCGGGATGTGCAATGATCTAGCATAGCAATGACATTAATAAACGGACAAGCCATTAAAACATGATGCTAGCTATTTTACGATCATGAAAGGCAATATGACAATGAATGCTCAAGTCATGTATATGATGATGATGGAAGTTGCATGGCAATATATCTCGGAATGGCTATGAAAATGCCATGATAGGTAGGTATGGTGGCTGTTTTGAGGAAGATATAAGGAGGCTTATGTGTGATAGAGCGATCGTATCACGGGTTTGATGCACCGCTAAGTTTGCACCAACTCTCAAGGTGAGAAAGGGCAATGCACGGCATCAAGAGGCTAGCAATGATGGAAAGGTAAAAGTGCGTATAACCCATGGACTCACATTAGTCATAAAGAACTCATATACTTATTGCAAAAGTTTATTAGCCCTCGAAGAAAATTACTACTACTCATGCCCCTGGGGGGATATATTGGTAGGAAAAGACCATCGCTCGTCCCCGACCACCACTCATAAGGAAGACAATCAAAGAAACACCCAAGGCTTCAAATTTGTCACACAACGGTTACCATATGTGCATGCTACGGGACTTGCAAACCTCAACACAAGTGTCTCTACAATCCACAACCACCCACTAGCATGACTCTAATATCACCACCTTCATATCACAAAACTATTGCAAGGAATCAAACATATCATATTCAACGATCTACAAGTTTTATGTAAGATTTTATGACTAACCATGTGAATGACCAACTCCTGTCATCTCTCTAAATAGATATAAGTGAAGCAAGAGAGTTTAATTCTTTCTACAAAAGATATGCCCACGCTCTAACAAATATAAGCGAAGCAAAAGAGCATTCTACAAATGGCGGTTTCGTATGTAAAGAGAAATAGGCAATCCAAACTTCAAATGATATAAGTGAAGCACATGAAGCATTCTATAAAGCCACACTCAAAAGATATAAGTTAAGTGCAATGAGCATTCTATAAATCAACCAAGGACTATCTCATACCAGCATGATGCATAAAAGAAAAGTGAAAACTAAATGCAAAAGACGCTCCAAGACTTGCACATATCGCATGAACGAAACGAATACAGAAACATACCGATACTTGTTGAAGAAAGAGGGGATGCCTTCTAGGGCATCCCCAAGCTTAGACGCTTGAGTCTCCTTGAATATTTACTTGGGGTGCCTTGGGCATCCCCAAGCTTGAGCTCTTGCCTCTCTTCCTTTTCCTCATATCGAGACCTCTTCGATTAGACACTTCATCCACACAAAACTTCAACAGAAAACTCGGTAGGATCCGTTAGTATAATAAAGCAAATCACCACTCTAAGTACTGTTGCAAACCAATTAATATTTTGTTTTTTGCATTGTGTCTACTATAATATAACTTTTCCATGGCTTAATCTGATATAAATTGATAGATTCATCAACCACCAATAGGACAACGAAAATCTACTCAGACATCATAGGATGGCAACACATCATTGGATAATAATATGAAGCATAAAGCACCATGTTCAACTAGAGGGTACAACGGGTTGCGGGAGAGTGGACCGCTGTAGATAGAGGGGGGAAGGTGATGGAGATGTTGGTGAAGATGGCGGAGGTGTTGGTGAAGATCGTGGTGATGATGATGGCCCCCAGCGGCATTCCGGCGCCACCGGAAGCAAGGGGGAGAGAGCCCCCCCTTCTTCTTCTTCTTCCTCAACCTTCTCCCTAGATGGGAGAAGGGTTTCCCCTCTGGTCCTTGGCTCCCATGGCGTGGGAGGGGCGAGAGCCCCTCCGAGATTGAATCTATCTCTCTGTTTCTGCGTTCCCGGATCCTTCCCCTTCACCGTTTCTTTTATATCCGAAGATCCGTAACTCCGATTGGGGTGAATCTTTCGCCCAGATTTTTCTCATAAAATTAGCTTTCTTGCGGCAAAGGAAGAGCATCAACCGCCTTCGGGTGGCCCACGAGGGTGCCAGGCGCGCCCAGGGGGGAGGGCGCGCCCCCCTGTCTCGTGGCCACCTCGGGCACCATTTCGCGTTGATTCTTCCTCCAGAAAATCCCAATTATTCCAAAATAATTCTCCGTCCGTTTTTACCCCGTTTGGACTTCGTTTGATATTGGGTTTCTGCGAAACATAAAATATGCAACAAACAGGAACTAGCACTGGGCACTAGATCAATATGTTAGTCCCAAAAAATAGTATAAAAAGTTGCCAAAAGTATATGAAGGTTGTAGAATATTGGCATGGAACAATCAAAAATTATAGATACGACGGAGACGTATCACGCAGCAGGGAGCGCGCGATGCGGGCGCGGAGCAAGCTAGCACGACATGTTGCCGGCGCTGCTCCCGCTCGCTGCGTCCCTGCCTCATCCCTTTGTTCCCTGCCGGCGGCGGCGGTGGCAGCGCTCGGGACTGGAAGTGAGGAGGCAAAGCCGCACACTGAGCTCCGGTGAGATCCTATGCCGGCCAGGTCCGCGTCCACCTCTAACGAGCGGCCACTTCCATGATGCCACCCGTAGACGCGAACTGGTCTCCCGGCTCGCCGGTGGCAGCCAGGAGAGGTGCTGGCCAGGCGTAACCACTGCACATGTCCTTTGTGGTGGCGGCACCGGTGATGTCCGTGTCCAGTGCTCGCTCACTAAGTGTTCGGTTAAATGCCCATAAAAAGAGAAAGAAATAAAAAGAAAATGTGAAAATAAAATGAACACTTTAGTCATTGACAGGTGGGACCCCACTCCAAGTCAGCATCTTGTCCACACAAGCACACCATATCATCCCGGCGGCGGGCCTCACAGTCGGCTTTCTGTTTTCACGGCCAAATTCGACCATCGGTGCTCCGCGTTACGCGTTAGGCACATTTTCGGTGGAATTTTGTGCCCTGCCTTTAATATGGTACCAAGTTGTTACCCTATTCTCAAGTGTTGTGGTTTTGCGTAAATAACTCCCAAGTTGTTGAGCGACTTGGTTCTCCTTTTTTTTTGAGAAACGCGACTATTTTTTGGTTCTCCTATTCTTCGACCCACACAAGGGGCAACGAGCAAACCCAGAGACCAAGTAGTTGACGAGCGCTCCTTCGGGAGCCTCACAACGATCAGCGCCACTTGGCGCGCTTTGGGTGCTCCGTTCAAATTTTTTATTTTTATTTTTCCGCACCCGTTTTTGGCTTTTTAAACGGTTTTTCCCGGGTTTTTTTTTTCGATTTTTGGTTTTCCACCGGCTTTTCTTAGATTTTGGACAAAAAAGTATTGCACAAGAAAATGTGTTTTTTGCCTACGCGAGAGGCACGGTTTTGCTTCTGCAAGAGGCATGATTTTGCTTTCGCAAGAGGCACGACCGTGGCTCTCAGAAACAAAAAAAAACTTGTTTTTTTCCTTCCACGAGAGGCACGGCCGTGCCTCTCGAAAAGGAAATAAATGTGTTTTCTTTTTTTTTCCTTCCGCGAGAGGCGCAGTTTTGCTTCTGCGAGATGTACAATTGTGCTTACGTGAGAGGCACGCTCGGAAACGGAAAGAAAAACACATTTTCTGTTTTTTTCTTTCCGCGAGATGTACGGTTGTGATTTCGCGAGAAGCACGGCCATGCCTCTTTTGGAAGGGGAAACTGTGCTTCCAGTTCGGTTTTTTCGTCTGGTTTTTTCATGAAAAAAAGAAGCACGTCAAAATCTATCAATATGGGATCTAGTTTTGAAGATCTCGACGTGGGGAAACCAACGGTGAAAATGATCGAGATTTGGACGCACGGTTTGAGAGATAAAACGTTTTGAATAAACGAATCTACGAACAAAAATAAAACTTCCAGGTTGTGACAAGTGGCGCACATGGAGCGCGCCAGTTGTCACAACCTAGGGAGGTGAGAGTGATCTTTGCAAGGAGTACTTCTAATTAGTGATTTTGGCAAACTCACACCTATCCACACACTTTGGATCGGCCCACGTGCGCCCTTGTTGTATCATAATATTTTCTTTCTTTTTATTTGCTATTTAAAAACAATCATGCTTTCAAAAAGTTCTGATTTTTTGAAAAACTTGCGAATTTGAATGTTCAAAATTTAAGGTTTTTGTTTTATTTGTTTTTGAAAACCAACATGTATGTAAATTAAAAAAAAGTCACACATTTGAACAAAATATTCATTGATATGAAAAACGTTCAGGAACTGGTGGGCAGAATGCCCAAAATGGGCCGGCTGGTGGGGTACAACAGATTTTTCGTGCCTTTGTTCAGTGCATTCGCTGGCTTGTGGGCCCGGTAGTGTGGGTTGTCTTTGCATTCGTTTTTAAATGCAGCCTGAGTTTGAAAAAAATTCAACCTTTTAAGTTCTAAAAAATTCTGAAAAAAATTACAAATGTATATAGAAATGTAAACTACATGTTTGTAAAGTTCCCTTATGGATTACATTTTGATGTGATATACACAACAAACAATTCTAGCATGTGTACTATTCACTATTAAAAAAAACCATGAATTTATCTTTCTATAGAGCACACTAAAACGTATGTTATCATGAAAATTTACGGCCATGAAGTATACATCCCTATTTATATATGTACTTGACTTCCAAAAATTGAAATATAAAAGTATATTTTTGATTTTATATGAAGTGCTAGAAAATATATCTAAAATCGTATAGTCTCTCAAGCTTTTGGCACATCCTGTAATTGAATGTCATCGAGCACCAAAATAACCACGTTATAATTAAGACGTGGCATCGAGCTTCAGTTACGACTATGCTTTTCTGCCTCACCATCCTTGTCGTTTGTGATTGGCAGCCCCCACCTTTAACATAAATGAATTTCATTTTAAATTTCAAACATGCAATTGAGTAATGTAATACAATTTCAACAGAAAAACTACCCCGCACACAGAAATATTGGAGAAAGTCCGACGACAAAAAAAAAAAATTCAAGTAACCATGAATGAACAAAGACATGTATTAAAATAAAACATAATCTCGACTTTTTGCAACCACAAAATAGGCTAACCAGATATTTGGGTCGGTCTGAAACATAGCAGAAACTAACTCGATACCTGGTAAGACACAAGACAAAAAACATAGAACAAAGTTTTCCTTAATGAATTAGTGGCATTGATATTACCCTTTAAGAAGATAGAAAATGACAATGAATAAAACAAATAATGACAGCATTTGCACATAATTTGCACATAGATTGTGCTCTTTAATAATTAGAAGAATAAGCATATAATAGTGAAGTTTTCATATAATTTTTCTAAGAAGAAATGAATTAATGACATTGGTATTATCCTTAAAAAGAAGAAGAATAAATAAGACTAATACTAAATCTAAAAATAAAGTTTTCTAAGGAAGACTAAATTGTGACAATGTTATTACCCTTCAAGAAGAAAGAAAATGAAAACAAAACATAAGATAAGTACACACAACTCCACACTGAAATTAATTTTTCAATATGAAGAATAAGCACGTAATAGTCCATTTTCTACACTTCGGTATAATTTACACACATATTATAGAGTATTTGTGTGTATACATTTACACTCACCCAATATCCTAAAAAATAGACATATATATAAAAAAAGAAAAATCAGCTAAAAATAAGAATAAAAGAAAAAGTGCACAAAAAATATAGACATTGGGTAATGAGTTTCAAGACCAACTGAAAAATGTACTATCTACAAATAGATGCAAGTTAAAAAATATAGCAAAAAAAAGGCCATAAAACACCACTAAAAAAGAACAACACGAATCTTGATAAAAGAGTCAACGTTCAGACAATTGACTTATCTATACTACTATTAAAAGAGCAAACATCAATTCCCCTAACTTCACACAGCAAACTGTACACAGGTTAACCAGAACCATCCGATCAATTAAATTAAACACATCCTACTGTCCATATTACCCCAATAGTCTGGCATCCAAATCAACGTCCCAGATCGAATGTTCTGCCGAGCAGACTCGCCATCGTCTGCCAATTTTCACGTCCCCGATCCCCACCCGCAACTCCGTGATTTCAGTATCGATTCCACAGGAATCGTGGCTCCCCATCTTTTTTTTAGTTAGGCCCCAGATCGAAAAGAATGGATCCCCAGCAACCTATAGCGGCGGCGGAAGAGGGCGTGGGTACCAAAGGGCGATGGCGACCATGGTTGTGGCCGAGGACGGGTCTACCAAGGCGGCGGCGGTGATGGTGGAGGCTGCGGCCGTGGCTACAAAGGGGTTGGCGATGGCGGACGCGTCCAAGGCTATCAAAAGGGCGGCAATGACTACAGCGGGCGGCCTTGGTGGCAACAGGTGGCCACGGTGCGCGCAGTAACTATGGCGGTCGCGGCGGCAGAGGAGGGGGAGGCGCCCTCGACATGCACCAAGCCGCGGGGTGTCCCCTCTCTGAGCGCAACCACACAAAGGCGGCCCAACTCCGGGAGAAGTTCCTGGCGATGGACGCGGCTTGGTGCCGCTGTACATCCAACCGACCAGCGATGGAGCAGCTGTCAGCGTTCCTCCGCGTGGCACCAGGTTTCGTCGTACCTCCTCCAGCATCCTCTCCAGCCACATCCTCCGGTCCTCCTCTCAACGCGTCTCCGCTTCCTCTACGATGTCGCGGCTTCACGATCTACACCATGATGGGCATCACCCAAGGAAGCGCGTCGAGGCCATGGTGATGCTGCTCCCTTTCCTACCATCGTTTGCCGCGTTCCACCACTTGCGGCAGGAAGCCATGGCGCAGGCAAAGAAGGCTCTAGCTGCAGCACCTGATATGTGATCCCTCCGTCATAAGACGAGGTTCTTCAGTTGCACACTTGCAGCTTAAATTTCTTTCCTTTCTATGTGCAGATTTTGAATTCAGTGTAGTACAAAACACCCACAAAATCATCACAAGGATTCATGAACTCACTTTCGAATGGAAGAAATGTGATGTTCAATTGGCATTAACCTGATCGATCTCTTGCCTGGCAAATCTCCAGTCGTCTAAATCTGGTTCCTCTGCGGATTATTCTGATGTTTACAACATCGTATTTGGTGCAGGGGAAGAGGAGACGGAGGAGGAAATGGCGACCAAGAGGAGCGTGGGCACCCTGGGCCACAAGGACCTCAGGGGCAAAAGGTGTTCCTTCGTGCTGATCTGAACATTCTGCTGGACGATGGCCGGAGCATCACTGATGACAACCGCATCTGCGCCTCCGTGCTGTCCATCAAGTTCCTCATGGGGAAGGGCGCCAAGGTCATCTTGGCCAACCATCTGGTGAGCACACGCTTCTTGATCTGTGTCTGTGGAGTTTTACTGACGAATTTGTGCTGCATAAGTGTCAGTCTTTTGTTCATCCACTAATCTCTCGGGAGTGGAGCGAAAAAGAAGAAAATTCTTTCAGCTAATAGTTGTATGTGTCGTAGCCTGTTAGCAGTGTGCTTAAAAATCATACTAACAAAAATAGTGAGAATTAACTTATAATTTCATTTTCTTAGATTGTTTGTTACCTTTCTACTCGGAAACATACAGAACAGACTCCTCTGTCCAGTTCATGTGAACTGCTTTTGTATAATCGATTAGTCACTACAGTAATTTGTAAAACAATTTGTTCAAGTGGCTCCTGCCGCTTGCCACACCTCACTTGCCGGCCCGTTCGCCACTAGCCGTCGGCCCCTGCCAGCTCGCCTCTCCTGTGGTGCACGGTCCCGACCCGGCACTGTTTGTCCCCTCCCTCGTGCTGCTCGTCAGTCGGGAGCAACACCACAGGATGGCCCTGCCGCGCCTTCATCGCGGCACCGGTAAATTCCTTGCTTGCTGTTCTGACAAAGGCAATTTCAAATCATGCGCGTTTTTATTTGATACGCCGTGTGCTGAAAACTGACTTCTAAGTGCTACGACTGGAATTCCCGTTAATTTCATATGTTGCAATTCTGAAACTGCCTTTTGTGTATGAAGTTATTCTAATGTCCCTCGGATCAACTCTGTGTATTTACTTCACATGTTGAACTGACGTGTGATACTGGATCTTGACGTGTGATACTGGGTCTTGACGTGTGATACTGGGTCTTGTGCACTTTCGACAGCCTTGCAATTTTCGTTAGGATTTAGTGCGTGTGCATTTTCACATAATTTTTAACAATCCAGATCATCTATTCATTGCGGAAGACTAACCAACCAGGTGCAGATCCATTTCATTCTGCTGAGCGTCCCAGGCTGTGTATGCTAGCCTCCTCTGCATTTGCAGGCCGTTGAGTCTCTGTGAACTTCCTTCGCATATACGTTGATCACGATTTAACTTCAAAATGAAAAGAGAATCCAATCCATACTATGCTACAGTAATTTTTGGTGTCAACTAATTCAAGAGTACTTGAAATCCGATGGGAAATACTGATGGTGCATCATTTTGGACTAATCTTCTTAACTTAGACCAAATTTAAATGCCCTAGAGGCCTTAACACTAGGAAGACTTAATCCTTTCAGGATCTAACAGTTATTACAAAAGGAGAACTGAGAAAACTCCAGTTATGGTGAAGAATGGATGAATCTGTTAGAAACCCCATCTTTTTCTTGTTTCGGTATTGTCTGCAGCTTTGTTTCATGAAGATTATATTCTGTATTTTTATGTCACATTTGAAGGTGTTGGAAAGTAAGCGGCTCTATATCTTGCCAATTCAATTTCTGATAGGCACGAGCCCCATGTGTTCTGGACAAGTAAGGACACATGCATAATTACATGATCATGTAACAATTCTGAGTGAGACGCATGCATTTAGATTGAATGTTGAAGCGAGCCCCCATTTTATTACTCTGAATGAACTATACAGTGATGTTTGGCTATTGCTTTCAGTATTAGAGAATCATAGAAACTGAACTGCAAGGCTTACTATAGTTTTATGTGACATTCCTGTATGCCATCACGCCATACTGTTTATTTTGAGCAACCTTTCTATGTTATTTTCTTGGATAGTTTTTAGTGTAATGTCGGTAAATAAGTGCAAGCTTGGGTATATATATTTTTCTCATGTTGTATTCATTTTATTTGCTCTGCTACTTTAGCAATCAAATAGAATCACGCACAAGCTCCAGTTAGTCCTGCGCAAAAGTGATTTTGAAGTGTGGATTATGGACTCCTTATTTATTCTGTTTCAGACATATGATCATAGGGAAAAGTGTGGACTACGTATTCATTCCAGAACTGGATTGGCCATGGCACGTCTGCACCAACGAGTCATGGCGTCGGCAACAATATTCAAGATTTCCTGTCTCCTTCATTTTCAAAGCATCTCTCTTAAAGGCAATATATGCAGGTTCATCATTCATGCGAGGGATATGAAAGATGAAACAAAAGTAAAAGGTGTTTACGCCTACAGAGGCATCCTACTACTTGTAGTTTCTGTAGTTCAATCAAATAGTATAATTTTCAAATTATATTTGTTATGGTTAGATATAAATTTTTAAAAGTTTTGAGGATCTATGAGATGAGATGATGGCTCATATGTGATAGGGTGATATGCTTTTATTTTTTCATTTCCTATGTTCCTTGTCAAGCATTTGTGCACGAATTGGCTACATGTCTGCAAAGCTAACCAAATATGAATGAGAGTAATTACATGTCTGCAAAGCTAACCAAATATGAATGAGATGAATTTCCTGACCGCGGTTTGTGCCGGAGCTTACTATGAAAGAAACGTTCTATGCCAAAATCACTACTCTCCTATTCTTTTTATTTTCAACGGTTTATTGACTTCATTAATTCTTCACCAGAAGCCATGGAAAATGTTTATGAATAGCAACAACTAGCAGTAACTATGTTTGGTTCTAGGCCACCCTGCTCCATGTAAGTCAGACAAGTCTTTTGCAGTATCAGTCTGATAACAAATAATTCTTCACCATGTTAATTAGGAGTACTACATGCCAGAATCCATTCCCTCGATGCCTTGAAAGTGTACTTAACTTCCTCTTTGCAGAATCCACATACTATGTATACATGAGATCTTTTTTCTCACGGTTATACGTGCATTGCACGTGCACACTTACTAGTCCAAATATAAAAATCAGACCAGCTTATATATAGCTAAGGTGAAAAACTTATCATTAGCTAGCTTCCTACCAAGAAGTTCGGTACGTATAGAGATATTAATTGTGAGCAAGTTAGTACACATTCGGTTTATACCTGGCCAGACCTCGGGCCGGGCCGGGCCTAGCCAAGCCCGACGAAAAAAACTCAGGCCCGAGCCCGGCCCAGCCCGGCCATCGGGTCTGTTTTCTGGGTCCGAGCCCAGCCCGAACACGTAAAAGTCCGTCGGGCTTCGGGCCGGCCCGGCCCGACCTTCAAAGAAATGCAAAAATGACGGGCCCGGGCCCGGCCCGGCCCGGCCTTCAGGCTCAAAATCTAGGCCCGAGCCCGGCCCGGGGGCAGCGTCGGGCCGGGCCGGGTCGGGCTTTTTCGGGCCGGCCGGACCGGGCTTCCCATGGCCAGGTATAATTCGGTTTAGTAAATTGTCAAAAACCAACACAATTACGTCTGACAATGCAAAAAAACAACTATTTTTGTATAAGTTTATTGAAAACACCTATCTTGGTAATTGTTTACTAAAAGCACTAAAACCTCAATTGACTGCATTTTGACAGAAAATCTGACAGTGGGGCCCTGTCATCAGTCCCACGTGGCACCAAATTTTCACTTCGTTTGGCAACACCGTTAAGCTAGACGTAAGGCCCACCTGTTAGTGTGTCTGCTCTTCTCTCTCCTAGAAGCATTCCCGCAAACACGTTCCGTGCGTCTCTTCATCTCGTGCTCCCACTATGGACGAGCTGCTGCTTGCTGTTGCTAGCGCCGCCGTAGTATGGCCCAGCCGCAGCACGGGCTCGCTGGTGCAGGGTCGCCGTCCCCGCCTTGTGGTCGAGCTCGGCCACGAGTCCTTCCACAGTGCGCCGAGCACCGCCGTTCAACGCCTGCGTGCCCAAGACCGCAACACGCCGCCCCGAGGTCCTCTCAGGCTCCGAAACGACGCCCCAAGCACACCTGCCCAAGGAATCGGCCCCGGCGGCTCCGAGCTCGAGCTATGGCCGCCGGCCGCCACGGCGACGGCGACGGCGAGGACGAGCGCATCGAGCCCCGGCCAGCAGCGCGTGCATGGCTAGCAGGGTGACCACGCAAGGCGGAGGTCGAGGCGCTCCAGCGCGAGCGCCGTGCTCCTCCTGGACGCGGACGTTGACGAGGCGACAGCCCACGGCGAGCTGTTGCACGTCCGGGTCGGGGGTCGCCAGGGAGCTCCGCGTCTGTGCGCGCCAAGGTCCTCCTCTCCCTCCGTGCCCACAGCAGCTGATGCTTTGGCACGAGCGGGCTGCTCTAGAGGATGCAAACGGGGAAGGAAGTAGAGGGAAAAGAACTGGGTACTCACCCTGAGCATGTACGCGTCGTCTGGCAGCTGGGGATGCACGGGAGCATCGTCTTCGACGTTGATGGCGGCAGCCGGAGTGAACGGCGTCGGGGACAAAGCTTGCCTCAGCTGCATCCATTTAGCAGAAGGTTGAAGACGACGGTTCATCGGTTGTGCAACTGGCAGGTGGGCCTCCCTTTCTTTTTTACAGTCCAGTCAAACGGTCTACTCCAAGCCGTTACCTCGTGCCACATCAGCACCAACAATGGACCCCATCAGTCAGATTCGGTGTCAAAACATGATCAATTGTTGTTTTAGTGCTTTTGTCAACACAATTACTCAAAATCAGTGTTTTGAGCAAACTTTTACGAAACGGTGGTTTTTGACACTGTCACATGCAATTGTGGTGGTTTGCAACAATTTACTCCACTCGGTTACTATACGCATGCGTATCGTACAAGTCACGATTGAGCATTGATTAGTAGAGGTGGAACTGGATCGGATTCAGACGGATAATTCTCATACCGCCCATATTTCATATTTATTTTTAGTTTTGGAAATGGGCCGGCCGTGGATTTGAAACCAAATCATGCAGATTCTAATACCAAGTTATGGCGGATTCATACATAGCAAGGTAAGAATGGAGTTGGATCGAAAATGTCCATATACCACATGCATAGACGAGGAATGAATAAATGATTTAAACTAAAATTATATATAAACAAGAGTGGAGTGAAGTCTAATTTAAACCTTAACTTTATACGCATAGTCTGTAATGAACCTTGATCTTTGAATCCCTGAAATTGACACCCTATCTTCTCCAATCCTGGTCGTTTGTGACCTTGATGCCGCATCCAAACAGGATTTTCCTAGGATAGGCCGGGATAGTTGAATCAGCTACTGCATGCGAAAAGAGTCAATCCACCTAGGATAGCCTCTACTCCGGTGCGAGGACTCCCGTGGAAGTTGTTGCTTCGGCGGTACTGACTACTCCTGCGAAGAGACGCCGTGAACCCCTTCGACGTCATAAAGGTGTGTGTGCGCGCGCGCTGCTGCTGCGTCGCCGGGCGCCATACACGATAACATCACCACAGGGAGTACGCGCTGTTAGATAGGCTAGTAAGTTGTGTGCGTGACATAGTTGTCACGATTAGTTGTCACGATGTAACCTGTGTACGTGTGCGTGATGTATTCCCCGAGCAGGTTGTTGCGATGGCTGTATAGATTGATCTTTATCTTGTGTATAGTCTTGGACTAGGGGTCAAGCCACAACAACCTGCCGATCTTGTATTGGTTCTATATATTAACACATATGCGTCCCTGTCAAGATGACATACGCTTCCAACCATAACTCTTTCATGGTAATCAGAGCCGTCCTCGATCGCATCCAAAACCATGTCGTCTTCAAGCTCCTTCCCGTCATCTCCATTCGCGCACGCCGCTACCGAGAAGCTGACGAAGGGCAACCAAGCCCTGTGGCGGGCAACGGTTTCGCCATCCGTGGAGCATGATGGCCAAGCACTGATCGCCGAGCAGCGCCACCTCCCATGAAGATTGATGTGGCTTCCTTCGATGGCAAGACGACGGCAAAAGCTCCAAACCCTGAGTTTCAGACCTGGTATGCACAAGATCAACAAGTCTTTTCCTATCTCCTCATGACTCTCCCTCGCGAGATAGCTATCCAGGTCGCCTCATGCCACACCTCTGCCGAGCTCTGGAACACGGTGGAAGGGATGCTTGCGCCCCACACTCGCTCCTGCACCACCAACGCTCGGATCGCCTTGCAAACTTGCGTATGGGCAACTCTTCCATCACGACCACGCCGGAAGATCAAGTCCCTGTGCGATGAGTTGATCGCTGCAGGGAAGAGGGTGGACGACGATGACATTGTCTCTCACATCCTGGCCGGGCTAGATGAAGACTACGACCCGGTGGTGTCGGCCATGTGTTCCCGGGTGGAGCCGGTCACCGTGGCTGAGCTGTTCTCGCAGCTTCTGAGCTTCGAGACGAGGCTCAATCTTCGCGGCGGGGGTTCACAATCCTCTGCCAACGCCGCTACTCGAGGCCGTAGAAACGACAGTGGCGGTGGTGACCACGGCCGCAGACAGAGCGGCAACGGTGGTGACCGCGGCGGACGCGGCGGCGGCTACTCCAAATCTGGAGGTCGCGGCGGCGGTCACAACAGCAACAACGGCGGCGGAGGCAACTACAACAACCATGCCTCCGCTCCTAGGGTCCAGTGCCAGATCTGTGGCAAACTGGGTCATCCAGCTTGGAAGTGCTGGAAGCGCTATGATGAAACCTATCAAGGCGTGGAGGAGAAATCGGCCAACCTTGCTGCACCGCAGTACGGGGTCGACACCAACTGGTACCTGGACAGTGGTGCCACTGATCATATCATGGGAGACCTGGAAAAGCTGACTGTACGCGATCGCTACAATGGAAACGAGCAGATTCATACTGCTAGTGGTTCAGGTATGGTTATAAAACACATTGGTCATTCAGCTATTCATACTCCTGGTCGAGATCTCCTCCTAAACAACATACTTCATGTTCCCCAAGCCAACAAGAGCCTAATCTCTGCTAGCCGCCTTGCCGTTGACAATGATACTTTTGTTGAAATTCATCCTCACTCTTTTCTTGTCAAGGAACGGGGAACGAAGAAGGTGCTCCTTCGAGGCAGGGGTAGAAGAGGACTCTACCCAGTTAGGCACACGGGATCCGACGCCAAGAAGCATGTGCTCAGTGCCGCCAAGCTATCTTCGGATAGGTGGCACCGGCGTCTAGGCCATCCATCTCCTCTTATTGTTAGCAAGATCATTAGCAAAAATAATCTCCCGTGTGCAAATTCTTTCAATAAAGATTCTATTTGTGACGCCTGTCAAAAAGGCAAAAGTCACCAGTTGCCTTATCCAAAGTCTATAAGTGAATCAAAGTTTCCCTTAGAACTTGTGTTTTCTGATGTTTGGGGTCCTGCTGTTGAAACAGTAGGAAGAAAAAATATTATGTGAGTTTCATCGATGATTTCAGTAAATTCACATGGATATACTTGATCAAACACAAGTCTGAAGTCTTTCAGAAATTCCATGAGTTCCAAAAACTAGTAGAACGCCAGTTTGATCGTAAGATCCTTGCTCTACAGACAGATTGGGGAGGGGATTATGAAAAACTAAACTCCTTCTTCACCAAAATAGGGATTTCTCATCATGTTTCATGTCCTCACGCTCATCAACAAAATGGGTCGGCTGAGAGGAAACATCGACACATTG
Source organism: Aegilops speltoides (assembly GCA_021437245.1). NCBI lineage: Eukaryota > Viridiplantae > Streptophyta > Magnoliopsida > Poales > Poaceae > Aegilops > Aegilops speltoides. Next base: position 439,712,611 of record CM038141.1, read on the forward strand.
TCGAAGTAGGTCTATCTCTCCTTGCTCAAGCCTCTATGCCCTTAAAATTTTGGGATGAGGCCTTCATTGCGGCAACCTACTTGATAAATCGAATTCCTAGCAAAGTCATCAAGTTCGAGACACCCTTTGAGAAACTCTTTCATGAAAAACCCAATTATTCCATTCTTAGAATTTTTGGGTGTGCCTGTTGGCCGAACCTTCGACCTTACAATAATCATAAACTCCAATTTCGTTCTAAGCAGTGTGCCTTTCTTGGGTATAGCAATCTCCACAAAGGGTTTAAATGTCTTGATATCTCCACGGGTCGAGTTTATATATCTAGAGACGTTATCTTTGATGAAAACATTTTTCCCTTTGCTAATCTTCATCCTAATGCCGGAGCTCGCCTCCGTGCCGAAATTTTGTTACTCTCTCCGGAGTTGTTAAATCCTTCTGATCATGGGGGTGAATGGTCTGATGATCATGCGTTTAATAACTCTACTGCCACTAACCAAGGTTGTTCTGATGAAACCAGAGGCTGTTCTGATGAAAACAGGGAAAAAAACAGCACTCCAAATCGTCATTTTATGCAGCAGATAAGTCCAAGCAGATCTGGCACGGAAACCGTAGCAGATCCTGCTGACACGCGGGATCCCGAGAGATCCGGCGGCGGCGCGGACTCTGGCGCAGAACCTGGCGCAGGATCTTCCCCAGGCGCTACCAGCCGGCCGGAGCGTGACACGCGGCGCCAGTCTCCCGTGCGGGGCGGCGGCTCCGAGGTAGCGGACCCCCTCTCCGACAGCTGGCGACGGTCGGTTGGGTCTGGGTCGCCATCGACCGCGGGTCCCTCCACTGCATGCAATGATGGTGCGTCCCCGACACGCCTGTCGCCTGCGCGGCGGATTCGGTGGACCCACCGTCTGGCGCACGGGTGCGGGATCCCACGCTGGATTCGGTGGACCCAGCTCCTGACGCACGGGCGCGTGATCCCACGCCCGATCGGACGACAGTCGAGGCGGATCCTCTGCGAGACGGGGGATCCTCTACACCAACCACCGGATCCCTTGTGGCTACACGCCCAAATACACGGGCTAAAAAAGGTGTTTTTAAACCTAAAATTCCTACTGATGGAACTGTCAGGTATGACTGATGGATTCATGTACCTAGGGTAGGGTCATAGGCCTGACCTAAACGTCCTACCCTAGGACACTCTTAGAAGACATCATCTTCCAATGACTGCAGAGGGACCCACTGACCGGTCTCGAAGGACTCGACCATGGAAGACTCACTCACCATGAAAACTCACTCGACCACCGAAGGTCGAAGGCACTCAGAGCGAACGGCTTGCTATTGAATAGACTTAATGATAATCAAGGACTTATGAGGGCGTTACAAGAACGCCTGTGCTTAATGTACTTTAACCTCTCCATTATGTGGGCTGGGAGGGTCTTGGCGACTTATATAAGCCACCCCTCCACGTATAGAGGGGTTCGCACTCTTGTAATACCCATATTCATAATCCACTCGACCGCCTCAGGGCTCCGAGACGAGGGCTGTTACTTCTTCCGAGAAGGGCCTCAACTCAGACATCGCTTGTCTTCACAACTACCCATAGCTAGGACCTCGCCTCCTTACCTACCCCTATTCTACCGCCGACTTAGAACCACGACAGCTTGGCGCCCACCGTGGGGCAGGTGTTTTAGCGATTTGTGGAGGAGTTGCAGATTCCAGTACCTTTATCATGATGACTGCTGGAGTTTTGGCTGAGGGCGCGAGATCCGCCTCGGTGCTTTCACCTTTGTCGCCGACGACCAGCGTGGCTCCGTGGAGGCTCCACTTGACATCGAGGCGCCCCCGTCCGCTGGGCGACGACTTTCGCGCATGTGTTCGCGGGCGTTCGCTGCGGCAACCGCCGACTCAGACGGTCGACTCTATCGGTCGCCTCGCCAGCCTCTCCCACCAGCGCAAGCGTTCTGGTCGGTCGAGACTCCAGCGGTGGGTGAAACACGCGGTGGCTCGCCAGACAGCCACCACCCAGGTCGCGGTCATCGAGCCCGACGAGTCTCTCTACGGCCTGCTCGATCTGCCGACCGGTTCAGAGAGATCGTGATCCGAGTGTGATAGCAGTGATCCAGCGGCGGAGATCCTCATGGTCGACGGCCCTCGCAGTCCTCCCGGCTTCGCTCACGGCGGTGGAGCCGCCGGAGGAGGAGATCCTGTGCAAGAACACGAAGAGTACCAGCCCGAGACACTCGACTCTCTGCAGAGAGAAGAGCTTCGCCACAGGAACATGGATGCCCTACATACTCCCATCGCCGAGAAACCCCGAGGCTCGTGCCTTGAGGAAGCACGCTTGGCCAATGTGGCTGAACGCGCCGCCGAGAATCTTCAGCGAGCACTCGACGAAGCGCGCGCTGCAACGAATCCTCGGCCGACCGACTCTTCCCACCGACTCGTATACCGCACGCCGCTCAGAATTTAGCAAATGCAACTCAGATAGCGTAGTCTATCCAGCCGCCCCAAATGGAAAGCGGGAGAGGCTTGCAGCAGATCGTAGATTTACTCCGAGCAGCGGAGACCGAACTCAGCCGTGTCGCAGCCGCAAGAACAGGATTCACAACGATCCGCCGCTGCGAATATCGCTCACCGGCTCACAGCCCCAGACGCCTCCGCGGCGAGAAGGGCGCGACAACCGGCGAGAGCAAGATGGAGACCGGATGACAGCGCCGAGTGCCCTTTCCTCCAAGGGAAGGGTCATACGCCTCGGCGGTAAGATGACACACGCCGCTCAAGATGGGAGAAGAGTTCCAACGACCCTGTGGAACCAGGCTTTGACGCGCGATCCATTATCGCAAGGCTTGGTCGACCGAACAGAGCTCATCGAGGTGGACCCAGAGAGATGCACCCACCAGCAATGAAAGTGCACATCTCGTCCGAATGTTTTAGCAGGCTATCGAGCCGCAGAATTCCCCCAATTTCAGATTGGCACAGAGTCGCAAGTTCATCGGGGAATCCAAGCCCAAACCCGGCTTGAAGATTACCGAGTGGCCGCTCAGATCGGGGTGGGAATGATGAGGTGGCCATGAAGCATTTGCCCTCATGTTGGAAGGTTCTCGCCAAAGCATCGCTGAATCGCCACCTCCAAGCAAGATATATACTTGGGAAGATTTGTCCCGAGTGTTCGCCAGACTTTTGAAGGACTTGTGTTTAACGCTGGTTTGACAAAGCTGCAAGTTTGCGTGCAGAAACCAATGAAACTCTCCGAGAGTACATTCAGAGGTGGATTACTTTGCACCATACTGTGGAAAACGTGTCCGACCATCGTGCGCTTTTGCGCTTCAAAGATGGCGCCAAAACAGAGAATTGAGTCTGAAATTTGGTCGAACCGGGACATGACCCTGTGTCGAATGATGGAGATTGTTAGCAACACGCCAACGGCGAGGAAGAAGACCGACCAAGCGGCAAATACAAGCCAAGTCACGGAGAAGGGAAATTCCAATGGAAGCAGAACGGAAAGCCGAGCCAGCAGCTCGGAGAGGCCCCGCCGTGACTCGTGGGAAGTTCAAGGGAAGCCAAAAGGATCCCGAATCCAAAGAAAGTAAAGGATAAAGAAGGCAATGATGTGATGGATATGCCATGCCATATTCACACGAAGAAGGATGAAGAGGGCAACGCCATTTACCCAAAGCACACCACTGCCAAAGGTCGACTCGATCCAAAGAAGCCAGGGAAAACAGTCTAAGGACAAGGAGAAGGAGCCGACAAGGCCGGAGACAAAGAGGACAGTGAGGAAGAATATCCGCATGTCAACTCCACTGATGATCTTCGCAGATGTGGAAAGCAAGAGTCGATCGAAAGTTATCAACCGGAGGTGAACATGGTTGCCCCAAGAAAGCCAAGTTATGTGAATGGTCCCAGACACCCATCACATTCGACCAATCTGATCACCCGACTCACATTGCCACTCCCGGGCGGCAAGCGCTGGTGGTCGATCCATTGTCGAAGGCACTCGATCGACAAAGGTGCCGATGGATGGTGGTAGTGGGCTGAATTTGTTATATGCGGATACATTGAAAGGGATGGGCATTCCGATGTCCCGATTGAGCACCAAAGAACATGAGTTTCCACGAGTCATACCAGGAAGAAGGCCAATTCACTCGCCAAATCGCCTCGGACGTGGTTTTGGTGATTCAAAGCACTTTCGCAAGGAAAAGTTGACCTTTGAGGTTGTGGATTTTCAGAGCGCATATCACGCCATTTTGGGAGGCTATCCCACGCACGCATTCATGGCTCGACCATGCTACGGTACCTCAAACTGAAAATGCCAGGCCCCAAAGGAGTGATCACCGCCACCGCGATCGGAAGAAGGCGTAAGAGTGCTTTAAGGGCTCAAGATTGCCGACTCCCAAGTGACAGCGGTCGAATTCGACGAATACATGCAAAACGCAGATCCGAAAGTGATTTGTTACGATCCAAGAAGCCAGCCACAGAGTCTCATTTCAGCCGTCTGCGAGACGGCCAGTCCATATTCACCCGACCGATCCCAATGCAGCCCCGACCCACATCTCCACAACACTCGACCAAATAGGAAGAAGCGCCATCCAGCCCTCCGTGAGAATCGACATTTTCGCATGGAAGCCACCGACATGCCAGTGTTCCTGTGGAACTGGCTGAGCATCGCCACGAGTCGACAAGTCCGCAAAACCAGTCAAAGAGCATCTTGGCGGTCCGCCGCCCGTAAGAGAAAAGCTATTGGTGAAGAAGTGGCTCGACCATCGGCAGCAGGATTCATCCGAGATATATCACCCGAGTGGCTTGCTAACGCCGCCATGGTTCCCAAGAAGGACAACTCACTCCGCATGTGCATTGATTTTAAGCACATCAATCGGGCCTGCCCGGGATCATTTTCTCTCCCGCATAGATCAAATTGTTGACTCGACCGCTGGATGTGAGAGATTGTCTTTTCTAGATGCATATTCCGGTATCATCGATCCGCCTCAGATGGACCCGATGAAATAAAACAGCTTTCATCACTCCATTCGGTGCTTCGCTATATCACCATGCCATTCGCCTCAAGAATGCCGGAGCCACATTTATGCGAATGATTCAAAAGTGTCTTCACCAAATCAGTCGGAATGTGGAAGCGATATGGATGATATCGCCGTTAAGTCGCGAAAAGGTTCCGACCTGCTTGCTGACCTCGCCAAACATTTGCCAACCTCGTAAGGTACGATATCAAGCTCAATCCGTCAAAGTGCACATTCGAGTTCCCGTGGAAAATTACTCGGTTTTCGCTTCGAACGAGGGATCGACGCTAACCCGTAAAAGATCGGCACTATTCTCCGAATGAAACGCCTGCGCGAGTGCACGACGCCCGAAGCTTATCGATGCTTGGCCGCTTTAAGTCGATTCATCTCACGACTCGTGAAAAGGCATTACCTCTTTACCGATCGATGAAGAAGGTCGACAAATTCGAGTGGACTCCGTGTCGATGCAGCGCTTGCCGAGCTCAAAGCTCGCTTCCACCCAGCCGGTGCTTGCTGCTCCAATCAGCAAAGAGCCTCTGTTGCTTTACATCGCAGCCATCGGACAAGTTGTCAAGATCGCTTACGGTCGAGCGGAAGAGGAAGGAAAGGCCTTCAAAGTTCAGCGCCGGTGTATTATCTCGTTCAAGTCTTGACTCCATCCAAGCAGTAGATATCCTCATTATCGAAGCTTGTGTATGGTATATACATGACCACGAAGAAGGTTGCTCACTATTTTTCCGATCATTCTATCACGCTGCCGCCGACGCCCTTTATCGTAGATCTTGCATAACAGAGACGCAACCGTCGAGTGGCTAAATGGGCGATTGAACTTCTTCCCTTGATATCAAATTCGAGGCAAAGAAAGCCATTAAGTCCTGTGCTATAGCAGATTTCCTTGCCGAGTGGATTGAACAACAGCAACCGATCGAAGTTCACTCGAGCATTGGACCATGTTCTTTGACGGCTCCAAGATGCTGAATGGTTCTGGTGCTGGGGTTGTTCTGGTTTCCCCCAGAGGAGATAAGCTTAGGTATGTGCTCCAAATTCACTTTGACTCCTCCAACAATGAGGCAGAGTATGAGGCCCTCTTATATGGATTGCGCATGGCCATCTCACTCGGCGTCCGTCGCCTGATGGTCTATGGCGACTCAGATCTAGTGGTCAATCAAGTGATGAAGGAGTGGACGTGAGAAGCCCAAATTATGATCGGATACTGCAATGCAAAGAGGAAGCCGGAAAAGAAGTTTGAGGGTTGGAACTCCATCACATCCCCGATCGAAAAATCAAGCAGCAGATGATCCGCAAAGATAGGCTCCAAAAGAGAAGCCATTCCGAGTGGTGTATTTTTGGAGCATATACACACCCGTCACCAAAGAAGATCCTTCACAGAGGAAGCTCCACAACCCAAGAGTGCCACAGACTCGACCGAGGTTGAGGTCCCGCAAGGGTCGACTTGGTCATGGAAGTTTTAGTGGTCACTCCCGATTGGACAATTCCATACATCGCGATATTCTCGAGAAAGGAACTCCCAGAGGATGAGGAAGAGGCTCGCAGATCGTCTGGTCGATCCAAAGCCTTTACCGCTATCAATGGACAGTTGTAGAGAAAGCCCAACGGAGTTGGATAAAATGCATAACGCCGTAAGAAGGTCGAGTCATACTCAATGACATCCACTGGGACCTGTGGTCACCATGCGCCCTTCTCGACCATTGTAGCCAAAGCATACCGAGCCGGATTTTATCGCCAAGGGCAAATGAGATGGCGAAAGAAATAGTGGACAAGTGCGAAGGATGCCGCTTCTACTCCAATATGTCACACAAACCGGCGTCAGCCTCAAGACCATTCCACTCGTCTGCCTTTCGCAGATGGGGTTGGACATGATCGGTCCCTTGCGAACAGGTCGGAGCGGTTTCACGATGTAATCGTAGCAATGACAAGTTCACCAAGTGGATTGAAGCTAAACCAATCAAAAACTTGACGCCGGTATCGCTGTTTCCTTCATCGAGGGTCGACGCTCAGATATGGGGTCCCGCATAGTATTATCACGGACAATGGGTCGAATTTTGACTCGAAGAATTCAAGGATTTCGCAACACCCAAGGCACACGAGTCGACTACGCTTCACCGCCCATCCACAATGAATGGACAGCGTAACGAGCCAACGGATTAATCCTCAAGGGTCCAAGCCCCGATCGATGCGAGATCTCAAGCATGCGGCTGGAGCTTGGGTCGACGAACTCCCTTTAGTGCTTTGGGGTTTGCGAACCACGCTTAATCGGTCGACCGGAAGAACCCCTTCTTCCCGGTCTATGGAGCGTATAGTCCTTCCGTGTGATCTCCTTCACAATGCTCCTCGAATTGAACTATACAATGAAGCGTAGGCTGAGCAAGCGCGTCAAGATGCAATGACCTCCTAGAAGAGGAAAGGGAGATGGCTCGATCCGCCGACCATCTACCAGCAAGACTTGCGCCGCTTTTACGCTAGAAATGTGAGAGGTCGAGCTTCCAGAAGGGATCTGTCCTTCGAGTGGATCAGCAGAAACAACATAAGCTGGCCCCCTCCGGAAGGGCCCTTCATCGTCACAAAGGTTCTCCACAATGGGGCATATCGCCTCTATAACGTCGAACACAATATCAAGAGCCCCGAGCTTGAACGCGGATCTGCTCCGCCTGCTTTATACTTAAAGTTTTTCACCGTAAGAGTTGTAATAAAATACTTATGTAGTTCATGGGCTTCAAATAATAGTGTCATAGTTCCTTCATAATTTTTGTCACTTTTTATTTTTGTCCAAGAAATTTTCCCCAGTGGGTGGCTTAGTCGCGAATCCGCTTTCGCTTAAGTTTGTATGAATCCTACCGAGTGGTAAGCCGACTTCCACTGGAGGCTTAGCCGAATCCGCTTTCGCCTAAGATATAAGAAATCCTACCGAGTGCAAGCCGACTTCCACTGGGGCTTAGCTGCAGTCCAAGACTACCTAAGATATAAGAAATCCCACCGAGTGGCAAGCCGACTTCCACTTGGGGCTTAGCTGCAGTCCAAGACTACGCCTAAGATATAAGAAATCCTACCGAGTGGCAAGTCAGACTTCCATTCGGAGGCTTAGCTGCAGCCCAGTGCTCGCCTAAGTTATTAAAAATCCTACCTAGTGGTAAGCCAGACTTCCACTTGGAGGCTTAGCTGCAGTCCAAGGACTCGCCTAAGTATAATGTGTACCCGCAAGGAGGACGAGGTGCAAGTCGATTGCAACCCTCTCCTCCGAGCTACACCATAAGTATGATGTGCGTTCGCAAGGAAGACGAGGTGCAGGTCGACTGCTACCCTATCCTCCGAGCTTCGCCACAAATACAACGGAAATCCTACCGAGTGAAGAGCAAACCTCTCACTCGGGGACTTAGCTGCGGCCCAGTGCTCGCCTAAGGTATAAGAAATCCTACCGAGTGAAGAGCAAACCTCTCACTCGAGGGCTTAGCTGCAGCCCAGTGCTCGCCTAAGGTATAAGAAATCCTACCGAGTGAAGAGCAAACCTCTCACTCGGAGGCTTAGCTGCAGCCCAGTGCTCGCCTAAGGTATAAGAAATCCTACCGAGTGAAGAGCAAACCTCTCACTCAGAGGCTTAGCTGCAGCCCAGTGCTCGCCTAAGGTATAAGAAATCCTACCGAGTGAAGAGCAAACCTCTCACTCGGAGGCTTAGCTGCAGCCCAGTGCTCGCCTAAGGAATAAGTCGACGGCAGTCGACATCTCGCTGTTAACCTGCAAAGGGCAATTCAAGCCAAGAGCAATCATATCCAAATATCCAATCCAAATTTAGGTCGATACCTAAAGGAACCGAGAGTGCTCAGGTACTAAGCCTGTTAAGGTTTTATCGGTTACAACTCCACTCGGCATACCGAGGCAAATTTAAAAGTCAAGGAAAGTTTTTTACCCCTCCGGTAGAGGGCTGGATGGAGCAACGAACTCGTCAAGGTCAATACCATCTGCAATCCGTGTAGCAGCAGCGATGAAAGTTTCCATGAAGGACCTGAAGTCGTGTTTTTTGGTGTTGGCCACCGGAGAGCCGCCACTTATCTTCTCGGCATCCTTGCAATGGACTCGCGCGCATTATTGTGGCGACATCTGCGCCACACCGAGTCAAGACTTCTTCCACTCTTGCACTCGGTCAGGACGGCGTCAATCGAGTCACCAACGACTCGAGGTCATTTTGGAGTGTCTCCCCGGCCGAGCGCCGAGTCGATGCGGATGTAGCAACCTTCGCCTTGCGAGATAATCCACGACGGCAAAGAACACGGACTCCAAATGAAGATGTTCATGGCAGTTTCATCATTCACCGGAGAATTGACGGGTCAAGGTTCGCTCTCACCGGCTGGTTTCTTCTTCAAAGTTGCGATGTAACTCGCAAAGACAAAACCCGAATCAAGAAAATAGTCGAATGGGAACATAACAGTTGGAAGAATTGGTCGAGTGAAAAAGATTACCTTCGAGCATAAGGAACAATTTTTAGCAAGACCACCCAAGAAGCCTTCCAGTCATTCTTCTTCCCGGTCATCCGTTGATCTTTTCAATGAGAATAGTCTTGTCACCTTCAACGATCAACATCCTTGGTGGCAATGGCCGAGCAGCCTTCAGATTGGTGTTGTCCTGCTCGAGCTTGGACCGAGGTTAACTTTTCATCACGAGCTTGATCTTCTCGCATAGCTCAAGCTCCTTCTTCCTCTGGGCCTCCTTCACCTTGCCTGTAAATTACAGCAACGTCAGGATTGAAGCAAATAAGGGGAGAAAAGAGTCGTTGAAGTCTCACCAAACATACCTTTGGTCTCCTCCTTTGCCTTCCTCAAGTTCTCCTGCACTAGCCTCAAGTCCAACTCGAGCTGAGTATGCTTCTGCTCCAGTTCGGTATAGCGCGTCGCAAGATCGCAGGATTTCTACGAAGAGTCAATCGACAAAATGTCAGAGATGATCCACTTCCGAGTGAATAAAGAAAATGATGCGTTTAAGACTACAATCGAATGCAAGCATTCGACCGTAGTCTCGGGATTACACCTGGGTGCACTCAGCGTGCCCCCACCGGTCTTATTCACATGAGTCGACCACGACCAAAAAAAAAAAGAGCGAGTCGACCAATGACAAAACTTCTTCAGATCGTAATCAATCGCCAATGAGTCGACCACGCCTGGGATTACACCTGGGTGCACTCAGCGTTCCCCACCGGTCTCGTAAACCCATTCGCTTCATTCGAGTGATGATCAATATTTATTTATGAAGTTTAAGACCGATCCGCCAGCAATGACCTTAGCCTTGGGGATTACACCCAGCGGGTGCACTCAGCGTGCCCCGCTAATACGGAGTTTTTACCAACACACCCACCGGGTGACTGCTATGAATTCCGAAAGAAAAGTTTTGATAGCATATCCTAATGTAACAGCGGTGGTCGATCGACCAACATTGCTCAAGGGCGAGCTGGCGTCGAAGCTGCTTGGCTCGCATCCCAACGATCTTCACCGCTCCATCATGATCCTCGCTGACGGATCGCCTCCTTAGCAGCATTGGCCTGGTCCTCCGGACGTGGTGCGTGGCGAAGATCGAAGGCTGTCTAGCACTCGACGAAGCAGGTCGAGCACTCGCCGGCGGCACCGCTGAAGACACGGTATGTCGAGTGCCAACCTCTCCTTCCGTCACAACGGTCTCAGCGCCGCCACATCTTAGGCTACTTTGCCAAGAGATGCCTTCCTGCTCCTCCTAGTCTTCAATGGCTCCTCATCCTCATCATCGCTGCCGGAAGAGTGATAATGTCATTGGTTGGAGCTTCGTAAAAGAGTCAAAGTCGAAACTTTGAGTCACCGACTAAGAACAAGAATTAAGGATACAAGATCAGGATTTGAGGTCGCGCGCCCTCCATCTCATGGTCCTCGGCCTTGCCCGAGGTTTCGAAGTCGCAGCTGAAGTTCCAAAAATCAGTCGACCGATTCAAATATCAACCAGAGATAAAACTTATATAGTACAGAAGACTCAAGCAAGATGTTTACCCGAGATGGTGGGGATGGCCACCTCATTTTTGGCAGAGGCTTGGTTGTCCTCGACGGCTACTTTCGACCGCTTCGGCGCCTTCTCGGTCGGCACCGGAGAAGCGGTCCGAGGGCGCTTGGTCGATCATGGAGGCGCCGCCACTCCTTACCGCATTCAACAAGGGTCGTGCACAAGTTTTGACCGCTTTCCGAGCGCGTGGTACAACCTCTTCCTCCTCATCCTCGCTCGCCATCATCCTCGCCATCATCATCGCTGCCATCGCCGCCTTCTCGCAGCGCCTCAATCCCACTCTTCCGGCTCCGCCTCGCTTCTTCCCTCCTCGCCGGAGTCCGAGCGCCATTGGGCATTGAGTATAGCTCGGTAAGGGCCTGGAAATATCAAAGCGAGCTCAATCGACTAAATCACGAGACACATTCGACGGATATACAATGGAAAGCGAGTAAATGTACCTTGTCCGAACGCTATTGTGGTCAAGTGGAGAAATCCTCCGGATCCGCGAGGGTTGTCTTTGTTCCCAGTGATCGCGCCATCCATCTTTCCACTATGGTGTCGCCGACCGCCTCCGGTTGACGCGAGTATCGCCCTCGGTGCCGCAAAGACAGCCACATACAAGGACTCAAACCGAAGCGGTTGAATTCGCCCCAAGGAAAACCTCCAAGAGATCCATGCCACCACACCATCCCGAACCAGCTGTACCACGCGATCCATCAGCATCTTCACATCGGCTCTCCTCCGAACCACCTTCAGAGAGGAGGGTCTGCTCACTCGACTCATGGTGAATGGAGGAAGACCACTGATCGTCTCAAGGCCGACTGCTCGACAGAGAGACCAGGTCGATCGCCAGCCCCGACCGACTCGGGAAAAGACATAGCTGGGAAGGTGCTCTTATTCCTCAACTGGATCCCTAAGCCCCCGCACATCTGAACCACTTGGGTCTTCTCGTCACCAGGGCTTGCTTTCTTCACAGTCTGGGAGCAGCATCTGAAGATGTACTTGAACAAACCCCAATGCGGTCGGCAGCCCAAAAAGTTCTCGCACATGGACACAAACGCAGCAAGATATGAGATGGAGTTTGGAGTAAAATGATGGAGCTGGGCTCCGAAGAAATTCAGAAAACCCCGAAAGAAAACACTCGGCGGCAGCGAAAATCCTCGGTCGACATGGGTGGCCAAGAGCACGCACTCACCCTCTTCTGGCTGAGGCTGCCACTTTGCCGTGAAGCCTCGCGCGCCGTGGGGATCAATCCATCGCTGGCCATATCGAGGAGATCCTTCTCCTTGATGGTCGACTGGATCCAATCTCCCTGGACCCAGCCCTTCGGCAAGTGGGATCTCGACGAGGAGCCGCCGCGGCTGGTAGATCTCCCCTTCGCTTTCTCCGCCGCCGACGCCTTCTTCAGACGCCCAACACCGCCGCCTTCTTTTTGCCCATGACGCCGCGAATGCGCAGGAGAGGAAGTAGCAGGAGCGATAGCGCTGCAGAGGGCGGAGACGAAGAGAGCAGAGGGGGAAGAACGGGGTACTGTGCAGAAGCCCCCGCGAGTTGCATTTATAGCATCCCTTCCGAGTGGATGGCAGGTGGACCCGAACAATCTAATCATATCCCGAAACAGTTGCACTGCGCGATACGTGGCGGAAAAAGCGGCGCGGAGATCGAGGCGTCCCTGTTATGTCCCATCCGAACGCCGCAGTCCGTTCCGCTTCGCGCGCTTCCCCAAATTTCGTATCCCGCGAGATCCGCGAGCGACAGATCGGTCTGTCAAGTGCGAGATTTCGCGATCCGTCGCCGAATGGCAAAGTACAAGAAGGTCACTCGACTAAAGAACAAGAATGGATCGAGTCGATCAAGAAAAGTCGCTTGTCATCAACGGAGAAGATCTTGATCCAAGACAATACTCGGCCAGTATGCAAAAGACAATCGGAAACAATGTCAACTCCTCCTTCACTCAAGCCTCAATCCATTCGGGGGCTAATGATGGATTCATGTACCTAGGGTAGGGTCATAGGCCTGACCTAAACTTCCTACCCTAGGACACTCTTAGAAGACATCATCTTCCAATGACTGCAGAGGGACCCACTGACCGGTCTGAAAGGACTCGACCATGGAAGACTCACTCGACCATGAAGACTCACTCGACCACCGAAGGTCGAAGGCACCAGAGCGAACGGCTTGCTATTGAATAGACTTAATGATAATCAAGGCACTTATGAGGGCGCACAAGAACGCCCTGTGCTTAATGTACTTTAACCTCTCCATTATGTGGGTTGGGAGGGGTCTTGGCGCACTCTATATAAGCCACCCCCCTCCACAGATAGAGGGGTTCGCACTCTTGTAATACCCATATTCATAATCCACTCGACCGCCTCAGGGCTCCGAGACGTAGGGCTGTTACTTCTTCCGAGAAGGGCCTGAACTCGTACATCGCTTGTCTTCACAACTACTCCATAGCTAGGACCTCGCCTCTCCTTACCTACCCCCTATTCTACTGTCAGACTTAGAACCACGACAATGACAAAAACTTCAAAGTTGCAAATTTTGCTGCCACTCAAGAGCCCTGTAATCCAGTAGAAGCCTTGCAAGATAAGAACTGGAAAAATGCTATGGAAATAGAATATGATGCACTCATGAAAAATAGAACCTGGCATCTAGTTCCACCTAGACTAGGAAGAAATATTATAGATTGTAAATGGGTGTATAAAATCAAAAGAAAATCTGATGGCACTATAGATAGATATAAAGCTAGACTAGTGGCTAAAGGCTTTAAGCAACGCTATGGTATTGACTATGAGGATACTTTTAGTCCAGTTGTCAAAGCAGCTACTATCAGATTGGTTTTGTCTATTGCTGTGTCTAGGGGTTGGAGCCTTCGCCAATTGGATGTTCAGAATGCGTTCTTACATGGCGTTCTCGAGGAAGAGGTTTATATGAGACAACCACCTGGTTTTATAGATAAAACTAAACCACAACATGTGTGCAGATTGGACAAGGCTCTATATGGCTTAAAACAGGCACCCAGGGCGTGGTATTCAAGGTTGAACTCAAAACTCCAACAACTTGGTTTTCGGCCCTCCAAGGGAGATACCTCCTTGTTCTATTTCAGGAAAGGGAAGGTGATCATCTTTATGCTCATTTATGTAGATGACATAATTGTTGCCAGCTCCTCTCAAGAGGCCACCTTGGCCTTGCTTAAAAATTTGAGAAATGAATTTGCTTTGAAGGACTTGGGTGAATTGCACTATTTCCTAGGCATAGAAGTAAAAAAGTTGCATGATGGTATTCTGCTAACTCAAGAAAAGTATGCAACAGAGATACTTAAGCGTGTAGGGATGAAGGATTGTAAATCCTCTAGCACACCTCTGTCTACTACTGAACATCTGTCGTTGCATGAAGGAGAACCGCTTAGTCCAGAAGAAGGAACAAAATACATAAGTGTAGTTGGGGCACTACAATATTTGACCTTGACAAGACCTGATATAGCTTTCTCTGTTAATAAGGTTTGTCAATTTTTGCATTCTCCTACATCTTTGCATTGGACAGCTGTTAAAAGGATATTGAGGTACATTCAAGGAAGTGCTGGAATTGGTCTAAAGATCTGTAAATCACCCTCAACAACAGTAAGTGCCTTCTCTGATGCAGATTGGGCAGGATGCCCTGATGACAGAAGGTCTACTGGTGGGTTTGCTGTTTTCCTTGGCTCTAACCTTATATCTTGGAATGCTAAGAAACAAGCTACTGTCTCACGTTCCAGCACTGAAGCAGAGTACAAGTCCTTGGCAAATGCAACAGCAGAACTAATGTGGATAGAAACTCTGTTGGATGAATTGGGAATTGCAAGACCACGAGTCTCTTGTCTATAGTGTGATAATTTGGGGGCAACTTATCTCTCTGCAAATCCTGTGTTTCATGCAAGGACAAAGCATATAGAAATTGACTTTCACTTTGTTCGAGAAAGAGTTGCAAAGAAACTTTTGGACATCAGGTTCATTCCAACAGGAGATCAAGTTGCTGATGGTTTCACAAAGCCTCTACAAGCAAGACAACTTCAAGCCTTCAGAAACAATCTCAACCTTGATATGTTTAGATTGAGGGAGGATGTTAGATAGGCTAGTAAGTTGTGTGCGTGACATAGTTGTCACGATTAGTTGTCACGATGTAACCTGTGTACATGTGCGTGATGTATTCCCCGAGCAGGTTGTTGCGATGGCTGTATAGATTGATCTTTATCTTGTGTATAGTCTTCGACTAGGGGTCAAGCCACAACAACCAGCCGATCTTGTATCGGTTCTATATATTAACACGTATGCGTCCCTGTCAAGATGACATACGCTTCCAACCATAACTCTTTCACGCGCTGCTGTCACTCACGCAGGCCGAGGAGCCAACGCTGTAAAAGGAGGATTAACGCTGCTCCAACGAGGAGTACGCGCTGCTGTCAAGGAAGGACAAGGATATCGCCCCATCCCCAACGAAGCCTACTTCTGAGCCCATATGATGCGTGCGTGCCCATTTGTTGTGTGCATAGCTGCCTTTGGAGCTTGATTAATTTGCGCCAGGCGAACTCGCCGGTGAACCGACAGCAGCCCACGCCCAGCTCCCCACCTAGAGTGCTCAGGCGCTGAAACTGAACTGCAACCCCGTGCGCTAGCCCCACATCTAAGGGTTGCTTCTCTGCAGTCAATCCCAGCACTGACCATGCCCACGTCAGCAATCCCAGCCTAAAAACGAGTCAAGGTGAGTAACGACCGGGAATTAGAAGTTCAGGGTATAGATTTCAGGGATTCAAAGGTTAGGGTTCATTATGGACTACGCCTACAAATTTAGGGTTTAAATAAAACTTCACTCTATAAACAATGAGAAAGTATTAATACTTATACACTTTAAGCACACAGAGAACATTTAGAAGTACTTAAAAAAGCCGCGAATCAACCTGTGGTTGAGTTGGTTAGGTGGACAGTGGTATCCCCAACCCACCAGGGTTCAAATCCTGGTGCTCGCATTATTCCTGGATTTATTTCAGGATTTTCGGCGATGCGCTTTCAGTGGGAGGAGACGTTCCCGTCGATGACGAGGCGCCTATGGTGACTTCGTAAATCTCAAGATGATATGCCGGCTCAGTCTCTCAGAGGTGCTCATAGGGGTAGGGTGTACGTGTGTGCGTTCATAGGGGATGAGTGTATGCGCGTGTATATGAGCGCTTGTGTTTGTACTGATGCTCAAAAAAAAAGAAGTACTTAAAAAAGCCAAATAAATAATTAACTATCATTTGTCTCATCTCATAAGCGAAAATAGCATTTACCTATTCCTAATTAGTACTTAAAACTTTACCTATAAACTGGATACACATATTAAAAAGGTCTGATTATACTATAAGAAGAAGGTTTATCCTACAACGCCATATATTAGTAATAACATATCCTACCAGTCGGACTCAGATTTGGGTTGGATTGTGTTCCGATATCTAAAATCTCTTACCGAAGGTGCGTCCCTCGCGGGATTCGGCGGTGGTTGTTTTTGGTGGATCCCCTCGAATTCGGTCTTTGTTCATCTATATGTTAGTGTGTCTTCAGGTTCCCGGAACCTTCTGATCTACGCTTCTTTTCATCCGCTGTGGTTGATTTTCTGGTGTGATGGTTCTATGAGGCCTTAGCACGACGACTTTCCAACTGACTACTACAACACGATTTGCTCGGCTCCGCCGAGGGAGTGGTGATGACGGCGGCGCGCCTTCGGCTCACTTCAGTGCTTGTAGTCGTCGTTAGATGTCATACGGATCTGGATGTAATTTTTATTATTTATGGTGTTCGTTATACTGCCATGATTGATAATGAATAGACTAGAAATTTTTCCGCAAAAGAGAAGGTGTTTCCCTCAGTTTCCTTTCTTCTCGTGAAAGAAAGAAAGACGATCTACCCGCCGCAAGGGCGACAAGCCTTTCGGCATCGTTCTCTGGCGACTTCTCTCGACCGCCTCTTGGTCGCTGATGGTGAGGGGGGCCGCCAGATCTCACACATGCAGGCGTGTGTAGCAATAGGTTTAGGGCACTGATAGTTTAGGTTTTGGTCGTTTGACATCTTGTCTTCAGCGACATTGATGCGATGTAGAATAAAGAATCTCCGGATCCTTTTTTTGAACCGTTCCAAATCCTTCTTCGATGATGCGCTTACTCTATGGTCGGTGATGAATTTGGGAACTAGTATGTTCAAGCGGGGATGGCATGGCCGCGACAGCATCCTTGTGGTGTATTATGTCCTCAAGCTCTGACGTTGCCACAATGCTCTGGCGTCAGTGCGGACCATGTGAGGTTGTTTAGGAGCGGTAGCGGCAGTGGCTGCAAGACAATGGATTCATGGTGGAAGGTTGGCGTGTCAGGTTTTCCCCCCCGATCTCGTCGCGCGAGGGTGTTAGATTTAGAGTTCGATGGCGTGCCCGGGATGGTGCCCCGGCTAGATACTTTCAATGGATATAGTTTTGTCTTTGGCAATCTACTTTGGAGGTCCGAAAAGCTTGAGATAAGCGATGGAGACGCATCAGTCTCGAGGCTTCAGTGGCCATTGTGATGGTGCCGGAGACGGGTGATGGATGTTGCCATCAAGCTCGTGGATTCTTCAATCTTGATTGTAATTTTCATTTTTTGGGTGGTGTCTATGTGGTTTGTACTTACTTTTTGTTTTATACATATGGCATGTATTATCTTACAAAGGAAATCCTTTACCGTATCCTAATAAAATGGATTTGATAAAAAATTATCCTAACCACTTTCAACCTCACTAGTCAGTCACGTTAGGCAAAACTTAAAATAGTTACTATACGCAATCTAAAAGGACCGGAGGGAGGTGAAATTGGAAAACAAAAAGAACCTCAATAAGTCCCGAACGTTCGGAATTTAAGCATGACATCCCAAACGTTTTTTGATGGCAACTTTAGTTGCTGCGAGGTGGCAACTTTAGTGGTTAACACATGGCAACTTTGTTTCATTTTGATTTTTTATCAGAAAATTACCATGTTTGTCAACATCGCTTTAACTAAAGTTGCCATTAAAACAGTTCGAAATGACATGCTTAAAAATCGAGTGTTCGGGATTTATCTATTCCGAACAAAATAACCGGCTCATCCTCTGTTTTCTGATTTGAAAAATGGGTTTGGCTAGTATAATCTTACTGCATATTTTAGATAAATTATGTAAGTACATTGATCTCTCTGAAGTTGGGGCCCTAGATAAAATGCAGTAGTCTCATAGTACGAGGATGTGCTTTGGTCGATGAGTTTCTCACCGACAAGTTTCTCGCAGCCTTGCCTCCAATGGCCCCAAGATTTGTAAAACCATACACATGTTCACACGTTTGGTAGCATCATCTGTTCCAGTCTATGTTTTGTTTGATTTTGGCAGCTCTTAGTGGTCTATTTGTCTCTTGAGGAAATGAGGATTTTGATGAGTTTTGTGGGTGAAATTGATATATATGTACTGAACCAGATAATTGTATTGGTTGCCGTGTTTCCAAGGCATAAGAGTTGGTAAATATTGTGGATTCAGATTAGGCATAGGCAATCCCCTAGAATCGAGCGGTTTAGGTTTGCATCTGAATGCACGTTCAAGGGCCCCATGCCAATTGAGAGAAGGTCTTTTCGCTAGCTTCGAAAAACCTGCGGGTTCTCTGCGGGGTGCTCGGAAGTTGGGGCCCCATATAAACTGCAGTGGTCTCATAGTACGAGGATGTGCTTTGGTTGATGACTTAGTCATCGACCAATTCTTCACAGCCTTGCCTCCAAAGGCCTCCATATTTGTTATTGCTCATTAGTGTATCACTCTCGCAGGAAGATTGATTTGCATGTTATACCATTCTGTACTTACGCTGTTTAGATATTTGAGATGTTTTATTCCTCACACTGGATTGCATATTGTTTCCCTTAAGTCTAGATGGGCTTTTTCATCGTTGCCTTAATACACTGTATTTAAGCGTGTTTATATGTTCGCTCCCGTGACACGCCCCGGGCACGCATCACAGGAGAAACCCTAGCACCGCCGGCGGGCTTCCCCTCCTCCCTCCTCCTTTCCCACGCCGACACCATAGGGCGCGCCGGGCGAAGCCTGGTTGGTGCTGGCGGCGGCGGGGCTGCCCTGTCTCGTCGGTGGGGCCTTCAGCGCGGGTCGAGGCGGCCTCCTGGAATGCGATGCTGGCGGCGGGCGCGGCAGCGAGGCGGTGGGCGTGCCTTGGTCGCCACGGACGGCGGGGTCGAGGCCAGATCTGGGGCATGGCGACACGGGCCGACAGCGGTGTGGGCTGTCGGTCTCTGCCCCTGCCATGGCCATGACTAGTGGTGGTGCGAGCCAGCAGCGGCTGTCCGGTGGGCAGGCCGGCCGGGATCCGAGGCTTCGACGGCTGGACGACGGCAGGCCGCGCAGATGGGCTACTCGGTGAGGTTCGTTCGTGGTTGGCGGCGGCCCTTGGGATCTCTCGTTGCCGTCGAGCGGGTGTGTGTTGGTGGCCTCGTGTGGAGCTGCGGTCTCCGCCGAGGTGGGGAGACAGGCTGGAGGGATGGGAGGCGCCGACGAGCTCAGGACACCCGTCGCTGGCACAGGGGTGGGCCGGCCTGGATGCGTCCGCTCCCCCTCCTCCCCTGTTCCCTGGCCGTGTGTGGGCTTACGCAGCTCCGGCATTGTTCAAGGCGGGACTTATGTTGCGGTTTCTTCTGTCGAGTGCATTCTTTGGCTCAAAGCCGATCACTTTGGTCGTTCTTGGGGGTGTCTGGATGCAGGGTGACAGCCCTGGCGGCGGGAAGCATGGCATTCGTGGATGGAACCTGCGCCTCGGGTGGGGGCGAGCGGCCATGGCCACACGTGTGGGTGGTCGCTGGTGGCTGGCAGAGCTAGGTTGCCTCGGAGGGGTGGGCGTGCTGAGGTACATCACTTGCCCAATATTGTATTGGCCGACAGCGGCGGCGGCCATGGACACCGTATCCTTCTTGTAGGCTCTGTCGCGATGGCCTTTCTCCTTTGAGTTGCTCCGAGTGAAAACCCGATCTTTGGGATCGGATGGTGGCGGCTACCAATGGTCGTTCCCTTCTTGGAGGCACACCATCTTGGAGTCCTTGTTCCGTCATTTCCGTCTCACCTCTCCTCGGAGGATTGGAGGTCTCCGGTGGCTCCAAGCGGTTCGTCCTCATGCATATGTAGTGGCTTGGTAGTCGCTGGGGTGGTGTGACGGTGCTTGGCACCTTTGTATCTTGTCTTGGGTGTGTGTCGTGTGCGGTGGTGGAGTAAGTTTGTATCGTGGTACTTCTGGTACGGTGCTTTATATATAAAGCGGGGCGAAAGACTTTTTTGGTAACTGTTTATCAGTTATAATGGCATCGCAACAGTCTCTTTTCCTGAAAGTTGCGATCCTTGTTTACAAGCATCACAAACCAAGAAACTTGAACTCACAAGCGCTTCTCTTTGTCTTGGAAGCAGTGGCAGAGCTTGAGCAAAATTTAAGAGGCGGCCATGACTCAAGGGGAACAAATTAGTAGGCCAGGAGGGGCTAATCACTTGTTGAAACACTAATTAGACCTAAAAGCTCGCATGCTATTCAATCAGTACCAAGACTAGGGGGGGGGGGCAATGCCCCCCTTGGTCCCCAGTGCTTGGCAGGGTATGCTGCCTATTTATTTAGTTGTAGCTGGCTTTGTGGATGTCTGATGTCAGTTTGACGGCCAGTTGATAAAGCTAGGATTTTCTTGGCGATTTTGGAAGAGTTTAGTAACAGACTTTTAGTTTCATCTCGTGTAACTAAACTTAGTCACTCATTTTGCTCTGAAATGAAGTACGATGTGGTGTTACTGTTTCTTTGGAGGACCCATAATATATTGATTGAGATGAGGTTTTCTCAGGCCCCCTTTGTTTGATGAGCTTTTAATGCTTGTGTAGTGCGATTAGGTTAGTGTCTTCTGTCCTGAATCCTGATGCCTCGTTGTCAGTTAATACTTGCTTGCGGCATGGTCTGTTATACAAGACACACACAGTTTTTGGCCGCACCTGACTGCGATTGTATCATCGAATTTTTGAAGTTTCCCTATGTCACTAGGCAAGCTTGCATAGCTGCAAACCGGAAAGAACTATTTTTTTTTTTTTACCCATTCGATCCTGAAAGCAGCACATTTCTGGCCATCGTGATGAATCTATGAATGTGGCATGTCATCTAAGGTCGCACAATTAGTTTATGATCTTGATCGTGTATACTTTGGTCTTGATTGGTGATTTGATGTATTCAATCACATGGATGGTTGGTACCATTATCCCACTGCCTAGTTCTCAACCATGACCAGATGTACAGCTAACCACCATCCATATCGTAATACCCTATTGGCTAGATGCAACGAAGATTAAAAGAATTGCATTGTCTGGCAAGAGCAGTGTTTAGCTATAAATTAGCCTAGTGACACCAACTAACCAATCTCATATACATCCATGTGCAGATTCCATGCCCAATAGACAAATAAATAATACAAATGGACAACATTTCACTGCAAATTGCATTCAGATGCAGATGCAGGAAAGTTCATTAAAAAGAAGTTCTGTTCACTGGAAAGATGTTAGACAAACTAAGATCGTCTCCTGAGAGACATAAGTGAGCCGAAGACACCGGCGAGAAAACCAACAGCAGAGAAGACAGTAACGATGATCCTCAAGTTCTTGTAAACGAAGGCGTGCAACTTGGTCCGCGTTCGCCTCTTGACCCGGTAATTCTCAATCTCTTCCATGATGCGGATATAGCTCGATCCGAGCGGTAGACCCTGAAGCCCGGTGAAGAAGTCGAGCGCCTCCTTGTTGGTGAGCCCTCCTCCTCCCTGCAGGAGACGCTTCCTTCGCAGCTCGTGCACGTCCTCCTCCCGGTCCACCAACATGGCAAAGAGGAGGAGGTACGAGCTGACAACGGACTCCTCGTCTTCGACCGCTTGGAAGTTTGGGGTGGTGCATACCTCAAAAGCCGCCATGTTGATGAGCCAGCTCGCGCCCGCATGGTCCAAGGACAATGATGGCAGGGAGATCTCGGCGAAGAGGACCCGCTTGTTCTTGACGCCCATCTCTATGAGCTCGCTGGTCTTGTTGGCTGTCAGCGTGATGCCGATTTCCGCGAGCTCGATGGCGCTCACGGAGAACGACATCGACTCAGTTTGGGGTAGGAGGTTGCGCTTGGTGTTGCTTCTCCCTACAATGTAGAATCGGAGAAGGCCGAGGAGGTGCGGCGGCTCATAGCTATCGTCCAAGACCGGAGACTTCTTCTCGGTTAATTTGCGGTCTTGCAGGCCATCTTTCAAGTAAGTGATGAACTCTTCCAAGGGCACCGGCCTAAACCCCATGACGGTCTTGACCACCCGCCATGGGAGCTGGTTCTCGAGGAGCATGATGTCGTGGAAGATATCACTGTCGTTGCCGTCGAAGTAGCTGCGCAGCGACGGATCCATCTCGGAGCCACCACTGGTGCACGTGAGCATGTATTGCACGAGGAAGCACGCGTCGTAGAACATCATGGGCAGGAAGTCATCGTCGCCGATACCTGCCACCATGTCCTTGTCGTAGAGCCCTCGGGCCTCGCCGGCGACCGAGGCCACCGCGGCGTACATCTCATGGACGGAGCGGCCCGACTCCATGATGCAGTGGTAGGCGGCCACGTGCTTCACCTTCTCCGCCGGCTTGAGACGGTCCTCCCCGTGGTGGTAAGGCCCGATGGCCACCGTCGTCGGGGTCGTGTAGTAGCCGCCGAGACGTTGAATGCTTGCAGGGTACCTGTGGATCTTCATGTTCCTCATGTTGATGTCGACCTTGAACTCGTGTGCTGCTTCCGCGAACGCTTCGATCGGGTCGTGGATCTCCATTTCCATCTTGTATTGTGCTTCTTCTTCCTCATCATTATCTTCTTCTTCCTGGATAGTTAAATCTGGTGTTGTCGCTGCCCCATAGTGAAGCTGTTGCAGCTGCCCTCCGCTAGAGCTGCTAGAAGCATCTTTCTGGAACCACATTGCAGACTCGACAGGGAAGCCAGAAGCCCACACAGGTTGCAAGGACCAGTTGACCGGAAAGCCGCAGGGTGGCCATGCAGCAGCTGGTGGTTCCATGCTCCTTCCTGTCAAATCGGCCATGAACGTCGCAAAGCACCTGTGAAGAGATCATAGAGAAGGGTGGCGGCAAAATATCTATGAAGAGATCACAGAGAAGATTTCAGCTAGGGTCCATGACTAATATCATGCATGGGAGAAACGAAAACTGATGTGAGGGAGGAAGACAAGAGTTGAAGAGGAAGACAAGAGTTGAAGAAGAAGACTGTCATGGGAGGGAGGGACCTCGCCTGGGAAGAAGAAGAAGAAGAAGAAGAAGAAGAAGAAGAAGCACGGCCTTGTCTCTCCTCTTATAGATCGAGTATTGAGTATTGACCAACCAGCCATGTCCATTTCACTTTTGTTTAATTCACTCAAGGTGGCCACATACTTACATTCCATCTGTCATAGCACACTCGTCGATCCCTGTGTGTTATATGTCTACTATGTTGATCACTCGTCCATCACTTGTTGGTGAGCTCTTTTTGAAGTGTCAATAAATTGCACTCCCTCTATAAAGAAATATTCCATCCGTCCCATAATAAAAGAGCGTTTTTGACGTAGTGTCAAAAACGCTCCTATATCATGGTCTACGTCAAAAAAAAAAACGCTCTTATGGTCTATGTAAAAAACGCTCTTATATTATGGGACGGAGAAAGTAGCAGTGATCTAAATATTTTTATATTTCTTTACGAAGGGAGTAGTACGTGGTCTCCAAATGTTCATTTGTATACAGAACTCCATTATATGGTACCGTTGAAAGAAATTTCCCTGCCATATATACAGGGTGGACTGAGATGCAATGAAGAAGCAGTAGGATACTCCCAGAGGAAATGTCAAACAAAGTTTCGTCAACAGATCACAGCAGAACTTTGAGGTGTTTCACGTTAAAAGAGAGGTATATTACTAGCGCCAGCAGTGTCTTTGGCCCACATGCATGTGTGCTGAGCCTATAATAAGCGTATGCTAACGGTTGATGGTTCTGTTGGTGTACTTTGTTCCGTATGTGCCAAATAGTGGCCATGTTACCATGTAGAGTAGTTCCATCTCATCTCAGATCTTGCACCACATGCACACTGGAACAACCATGCATGCATGTGCGTGTACATTGGTACATTGTACGATTGACATTACAGTATCTCCCGGAGAGGAGGTTTATATACGTCGTGTTCAATAGTAATCGGTATTTTTGGCTAATAGTCCATGTACAGAAGTTAATATCAGGCATAATGCAAGTATTTTGACTTTTTTTTTTGCGAGGAAGTATTCTGACTGCTTGATTCTTCACTAGACTAGCATTTTTGCTATCATGAATTTCATTCGCCATTTTTTGAAGCTTAAATCTGTGAATTATGTATGCAAGTCCGTTTTATGATAGGTTTTAACTGCAGTGCCATAGTGGTTCTTTTGGGTGCATCCAATATTCACCTTGTAACTAGTAATCTGAAAACTCATGGCGATCAAGGGCAAAAAGAGTGAGTCATTCGACCATACAATTTTTCCTACCTTACACTACTAGGGGCCACTCTTAGAATCGCCTTCTTGGCTTTATAGCTCAACACATAACACAATCATCCAATTAGCGAACTCTAGCAGAGGCAGTTATGTGATCCGAATGGAGGCCAGCTAGGGCTACTGACAAAGTGTATGACAAGTTGACAACACCGTCGGTGTTTTGGAACCCAACAGGCAATGCAAGGATTGGGGGCAGTCATTCAACCCAAAGTGCATCTTGGCAAGCTCTTCGACCAACAGATCGGATGATGACTAATCGGTCACAGTGGATTTTTAAACAGACATCATGGCCATGGATGATTCCCCTCAATTTGAGACCATGCTGCCGACGCGGCACTTGAAAATGGAGAGGAGGAGGAAGAAATGTCTTCGGATGATGATGAAGAAGAGGAGGATGATGATGTGGCATGATTGTTGATGTGTCATTTGTTTTGAAGGAAATATGCCCTAGAGGCAATATAAAGTTATTATTTATTTCCTTATATCATGATAAATGTTTATTATTCATGCTAGAATTGTATTAACCGGAAACATAATACATGTGTGAATATATAGACAAACAGAGTGTCACTAGTATGCCTCTACTTGACTAGCTTGTTAATCAAAGATGGTTATGTTTCCTAACCATGGACAAAGAGTTGTTATTTGATTAACGGGATCACATCATTAGTTGAATGATCTGATTGACATGACCCATTCCGTTAGCTTAGCACCCGATCGTTGAGTATGTTGCTATTGCTTTCTTCATGACTTATACATGTTCCTATGACTATGAGATTATGCAACTCCCGTTTACCGGAGGAACACTTTGTGTGCTACCAAACGTCACAATGTAACTGGGTGATTATAAAGGTGCTCTACAGGTGTCTCCAAAGGTACTTGTTGGGTTGGCGTATTTCGAGATTAGGATTTGTCACTCCGAATGTCGGAGAGGTATCTCTAGGCCCTCTCGGTAATGCACATCACTTAAGCCTTGCAAGCATTGCAACTAATGAGTTAGTTGCGAGATGATGTATTATGGAACGATTAAAGAGACTTGCCGGTAACGAGATTGAACTAGGTATTGGATACCGACGATCGAATCTCGGGCAAGTAACATACCGATGACAAAGGGAACAACGTATGTTGTTATGCGGTCTGGCCGATAAAGATCTTCGTAGAATATGTAGGAACCAATATGGGCATCCAGGTCCCGCTATTGGTTATTGACCGAGACGTGTCTCGGTCATGTCTACATTGTTCTCGAACCGTAGGGTCCGCACGCTTAAGGTTTCGATGATGCTTATATTATGAGTTTATGAGTTTTGATGTACCAAGGAGTTCGAGTCCCGGATGAGATCGGGGACATGACGAGGAGTCTCGAAATGGTCGAGACGTAAAGATCGATATATTGGACGACTATATTCGAGTTCAAAAGGTTCGAATGATTCGGTATTTTTGAGTACCGGAGAGTTACGGAATTCGTCTTGGGCCTCATTGGGCCATACGGGAAAGGAGAGAAAGGGCCAAAGGGTGGCCGCACCCTCCCTTGGACTAGTCCGAATTGGACTAGGGAGGGGGGGCGCCCCCTTCCTTCCTTCTCCTTCTCTCTTCCCTTTCCTTCTCTCCTACTCCTACTACATGGAAGGGTTCCTAGTTGGACTAGGAAAGGGGGAATCCTACTTCCGGTGGTAGTAGGACTCCCCTAGGACGCGCCATAGAGAGGGCCGACACTCCCCTCCTCCACTCCTTTATATACGGGGGCAGGGGGCACCCCATAGACACACAAGTTGATCATCGTGATCGTTCCTTAGCCGTGTGCGGTGCCCCCGTCCACGATATTACACCTCGGTCATATTGTAGCGGTGCTTAGGCGAAGCCCTGCGACAGTTGAACATCAAGATCGTCACCACGCCGTCGTGCTGACGGAACTCCTCCCCGAAGCATTGCTGGATCGGAGCCCGGGGTGCATCATCGAGCTGTACGTGTGTCAAGAACTCGGAGGTGCCGGAGTAACGGTGCTTGGATCGGTTGGACCGGGAAGACGTACGACTACTTCCTCTACGTTGCGTCAACGCTTCCGCTTGGTCTCACGAGGGTACGAGACAACACTCTCCCTCTCGTTGCTATGCATCACCATGATCTTGCGTGTGCGTAGGAAATTTTTTGAAATTACTACGTTCCCCAACAGTGGCATCCGAGCCTAGGTTTTTATGGTTTGATGTTATATGCACGAGTAGAACACAAGTGAGTTGTGAGCGATACAAGTCATACTGCTTACCAGCATGTCATACTTTGGTTCGGCGGTATTGTTGGATGAAGCGGTCCGGACCGACATTACGCGTACGCTTACGCGAGACTGGTTCTACCGACGTGCTTTGCACACAGGTGGTGGCGGGTGCCAGTTTCTCCAACTTTATTTGAACCGAGTGTGGCTACGCCCGGTCCTTGCGAAGGTTAAAACAGCACTAACTTGACAAACTATCGTTGTGGTTTTGATGCATAGGTAAGAACGGTTCTTGCTCAGCCCGTAGCAGCCACGTAAAATTTGCAACAACAAAGTAGAGGACGTCTAACTTGTTTTTGCAGGGCATGTTGTGATGTGATATGGTCAAGACGTGATAATATATAAGTTGTTGTATGAGATGATCATGTTTTGTTGAAGTTATCGGCAACTGGCAGAAGCCCTATGGATGTATCTTTGTTGCATAAGATGCAAGTGCCAAATAATTGCTTTACTTTATCGCTATACGATAGCAATAGTTGCAAGAGCAATAGTTGGTGAGACAACCATGTGATGACACATTGATATAGATCAAGATGATGAAGATCATGGTGCCGTGCCGGTGACGATAGAGATCATGACAGTACCTTGGAGATGGAGATCAAAGGCGCAAGATGATCATGGCCATATCATGTCACATATTTTGATTGCATATGATGTTTATCTATTATACATCTTATTCTTGCTTTGATTGACGGTAGCATTTTAAGATGATCTCTCACTAATTATCAAGAAGTGTTCTCCCTGAGTATGCACCGTTGCCAAAGTTCGTCGTGCCCAGACACCACGTAATGATCGGGTGTGATAAGCTCTACGTCCATCTACAACGGGTGCAAGCCAGTTTTGCACACACGGAATACTCAGGTTAAACTTGATGAGCCTAGCATATGCAGATATGGCCTCGGAGCACGGAGACCGAAAGGTCGAGCGTGAATCATATAGTAGATATGATCAACATAGTGATGTTCACCATTGAAAACTACTCCATCTCACGTGATGATCGGTTATGGTTTAGTTGATTTGGATCACGTGATCACTTAGATGACTAGAGAGATGTCTGTCTAAGTGGGAGTTCTTAAGTAATATGATTAATTGAACTTTATCATGAACTTAGTCCTGGTAGTATTTTGCAAATTATGTTGTAAGATCAATAGCTCGCGTTGTTGCTTTCATATGTTTATTTTGATATGTTCCTAGAGAAAAATGTATTGAAAGATGTTAGTAGCAATGATGCGGATTGGATCCGTGATCTGAGGTTTATCCTCATTGCTGCACAGAAGAATTATGTCCTTGATGCACCGCTAGGTGATGGACCTATTGCAGGAGCGGATGCGACGTTATGAATGTTTGGCTAGCTCAATATGATGACTACTTGATAGTTTAAGTGCACCATGCTTAACGGCTTAGAATCGGGACTTCAAAGACGTTTTGAACGTCATGGACCATATGAGATGTTCCAGGATTTGAAGTTAATATTTCAAGCAAATACCCGAGTTGAGAGATATGAAGTCTCCAACAAGTTCTATAGCTAAAAGATGGAGGAGAATCGCTCAACTAGTGAGCATGTGCTCAGATTGTCTGGGTACTACAATCGCTTGAATCAAATGGGAGTTAATCTTCCAGATAAGATAGTGTAGGATCGAAAGTATGTCTAGAGGGGGGGTGATTAGACTACTTGACAATATAAAAATTTAGCCTTTTGATTAAGACAAGTTTTTGGTAAGTTCACAATGATGATCAAGTCAAGTATCACCCTACACATGCAATTCTAGAGTATTGGCAGCGGAAAGTAAATTGCACATGTAGTAAAGAGAGATGGAGAAGAGCAAACGCAATTTGGAGACACGGAGATTTTTCTCGTGGTTCCGATAGGTGGTGCTATCGTCAATCCACGTTGATGGAGACTTCAACCCACGGAGGGTAACGGCTGCGAGAGTCCACGGAGGGCTCCACCCACGAAGGGTCCACGAAGAAGCAACCTTGTCTATGCCATCATGGCATACGCCCACGGAGGACTAGCCTTACTCGGGGTAGATCTTCACGAAGTAGGCGATCTCCTTGCCCTTACAAACTTCTTGGTTCAACTCCACATCTTGACGGAGGCTCCCAAGCGACACCTAACCAATCTAGGAGGCACCACCTCCAAAAGGTAATAGATGGTGTTGATGATGATGAACTCCTTGCTCTTGTGCTTCAAATGATAATCTCCCCAACACTCAACTCTCCTCACCGATTTGGCTGTGGTGGAAGAAAGGATTGAGTGGAAAGCAACTTGGGAAGGCTAGAGATCAAGCTTCATATGGTGGGAGTGGAGCAACTTGATCTCAACACAAGGGTAGGTAGTTTTCTTCTCGAAATGTAAGGTAGGAGTGGTAGTTCTTTCGATGGCTCTCTCAACGAATGAAGAGGGGTGGAGGGTATTTATAGCCTCCACAAAAAATCAACTGTTACACACATTTGACCAATCTCGGTCGGACCGAAGTTGACAACTCGGTGAGACCGAAAGTTCAAAACATGTGAACGTTGGGATTTTTGGTGGGACCGAAAATACAATCTCGGTGAGTCCGATTCTTCCAAAGACTAGGGTTTGCCAATCTCGGTGAGACCGACTTTATCATCTCGGTGACACCGATTTGATGACGAAGGTTCTGAAGCTTGGCAACACTAGTTTCGTGAGACCGAGTTCGAATCGGAAAATCCGAAATTTCTAGGGTTTGGCTATATGGCTGAGGTGGTTCATCTCGGTGACTGAGTTTATGGAATCGGTGGGACCGAGATTACTTATGAGTGTATATTGGAATGAAAGATTGCTGATGGTTTGGGAGATGTATCACTAAGCACTTTGAGCAACCAGATCTTTAACATAACCTCATCCCTTTTAATAGTATTGGCTTTCCTATAGACTCAATGTGATCTTGGATCACTAAACCAAAAATGGAGTCTTGAGCTTTTGCCAATGCTTGCCTTAGCATTTTGAGGGTTCACTTCTTCACCATTGCCATACCCATATCAATGAACTTTCTCAAATGATTCTCAAGAAACTATTAGTTCAATGATATATATGTTGTTATTAATTACCAAAACCACCCGGGGATTAGTTGCACTTTCAATCTCCCCCTTTTTGGTAATTGATGACAACATATAGATCAAAGCTTCGACGTAGGATATAATCAATGAATAATATCGTCGCTTTGAGAAGTATGTGATAAGCAAGAGCTCCCCCTAAATTTGTGCACTATTTAAGATTTGCGTTTGAATGCAAATGCACAATTGATTAGGATCATGGGTCACTCTTCCATGTCACATACATCTTGGTGGAGCGCACAAAATGATAAGAATGAATAGCATGCACCCAATCACCATGACATGAGTAAATGATCATACAAGATAAGAATAGCATATGATAAGCATTAAGCACACATTAAGGCATAGTACGATCAAGCACTCATCAAAGTAGAGCAAACGTAGTATCAAACACACGAAATGTCTTGAAAATCTCAAAAGTATCTCAAAAAGACCGCAAATGAAACGAAAGAGCAAAAGCGAGCACTCTCTCTCTCGAAGTCCTATGATCTATACAATTTCTCCCCCTTTGGCAACAAGTTACCAAAAAGTTCGAAAAGTGTAGAGCTAAACGTCACTTTGGGGACTCTCTTGGCTCCTCTATGCAGGTTGATGGAGTTGAGATGGCTGCATCTGCAAAGGCTTCACCAAGTCTGTGGAGCTGGAGGAGTGGTCACCGGAGCTGGAGCTGGAACCGATGGAGCTGTGGAGGTGCCGAGGCTGTAGTCCCGTGTCTGCATCATCGAATAGCAATGATCGGGTCTTGTGGGAACCGGAGCAGGCTGTTCATAATCATCTGGACTAGGTCATCCTGCATCTCCTTCATGAGCTCTTCCTTCTCCCTCTTTGCTTCCTCGATATCTGCCTCAAGCTTGTTGTGATTACTTGCACTTCATCGACTTGACATCCAGAGCATGGATCTTGTCTTCAACAATCCTCTCAAGACTCTCCCGAGATCGCACAATGCTGGCAGGCGTTGTTCAATCCTCCGGTAGCTTCAAGGAGCTGCTCTCCAACACTCTTGGGTTTAGCTGCTGCTGCTGCTTTGCTTCCTTCTCAGCTTTAGCTTTCTTGGCAGCTTCACTCTTTGCTTGACCTTCAACAGACGTTGGGTCATCCTCATCATCACAACTTCATTGTCCTCATGCTCGGGCTGCGATGGCAAGTGTGGTCTATCCAAAAGTAGGTGCCCGTGCCAAACTTGGCATTGATAAGCATCCGAATGTGCGGGCAAATCCACACGACCTCTTCTCGTCTGCTGCAGTCCTCTTGATAGTCTCAACTATCGGGTCCATCACCTTGAAAGGTGCCTTCGATCAAGTATATGCAGCATGTTGATAGAATACCCTCGATCATGCGATGATCTCGGACTTGGGCATCAAGGTATGCCTCGAATTGTGTTTGTGGTAGGGAGACCTGCTCGAGATGATACATCGAGCCGAGCTTCCAGATTTCCACATCCTTAGCTGGTACCTCATTGTACATGTTCTTCATAGACTCATGGTTTTTCTTGGGAATACCATAGACATCAACATCATCCTCTCTCTGCACTGGAGCATTCAGCAGTGCTGCCCATTCTTCTATAGTAGAGGAGAATCTCTGACCTTCAGTCATCCATACAATCCTACCATCTGGATAGAAATGAGCTGTGGCATAGAATTGCATGATCATCTCATCATTCCAAGCTGTCAGCTTCTGACCAACGAAATCAGCAACACCACATGCAGTGAAGCTCTCATGCACATGTGGAAAGAAGTCTCTGTGCTCTTCACTATCAATGTAAGCCCAGTCAACATAGCGAGTGTCTGCAACAATGGGCTTCTTGTCCATGAGCACAGTCTCATAGAAGTCCTGCTGCTCTCTGGTGTGGAACCTTGGATCTACAGCAGTCCTTCTCCTCACAGCATATGGATCAGCTTGTCTCCATAGCCTGAGTCCTCTGTCCTTTCTTTCCTTCATGTTTTCAGCTCGAGGATGAACATCATTGTGAATTGGCGATTTCGACGGAGTTTCAAGAATACAGTGCCTCATCATCGACTCACCGGTGGCACATTGTCTTTCTTCTTCTCTCAAGCGTGGATGTTCCTCACAGCTTTCTTGGGCTTGGCAGCAGGCTTGGCTTGAGCTGCCTTTCTTTGGAGCAGATGGCTTAGACTTTGAAGGTGCTCCCTTACGATGGCATCGCCCATGAACTTAGGCTTCTGAGGAGGAGGCTGGGGTGCTTCCTCATCATCATCATCATCTGCTTCATCATGCACAATCCTCTTCCTCTTGGAAGTTTTTTTCACCTTACTTGAAGTTTCTTCTTCCATACTCAGCTTCTTAGCAACAGTGGACTTCTTCACTTTACTGGTGCCTTTCTTGGTTTGCTGCCCTTGATGCTCTTTGGCAACAACTTTCCTCTTGGGCTTGGAGGAGATCTCTTCCTCAGCTATGAAATCAGAATCTTCTTCATCAGAATTCTTCTTCTTTCTGGCCCTGGTGGCAGCAGGAGGCAAACCACTTGGTGTGCTCCTCTCACCATCATCTGAAAAGCTGCTGGCCTCAGGACTAGTGCCTGCCTCTGGAATTTCAGCAATTGGAGATTCAGACCTGTTCTGGCTGTCACTGGCATCTGACATGGCTGACAACCTGTGAATAGATTAGGTATAGGCAGAGAAGAAGAGTTATCACAAACTGCAGAAGATTTTGCAAAAAAATGAGTTCAAATTTCAGTTTTAGGTTTTCACAGAATGCATTTCGGTCAGACCGAGTCTAAAATTCGGTGAATCCGAAGTGTTCAAACAGAACCATTCACACCACTTTCGGTTGGACCGAAATGGGTTTCGGTCTTGCCGAAAACACTAGGGTTTCACTAAATCCTCATTTCGGTCGCACCGATTTGCACAACTCGGTTGGACCGAAAAGTGCAGTGCAATGGCCAGAGGCCAAATCGGTCATACCGAGAATGTAGAATCGGTCTCACCGAGATGTGTTCGGCGGAAACCTAACCCTAAAACTTTTACTCAAATTTCGTTCTAAGGAACTAATCTGGTGTATGGAAGATCTCAAACGTGGCAGGATGCTAGGCAAACCTATCGTGCATTGAATCGGAGGTTGAAGCACGAGAGGGATCGAAACTCACCCTAACTTGGTGGAGTTCCTCTACGGCGGCAACGGCGCGGAGAGAATGTCCGCTGACGGCGACGGAGACTCTGCGGCGAGGGCGCCAGCGACGGCGGAGACGATCCGGAGACCACGGCGACGGC
The DNA here is from genome assembly GCA_021437245.1 of Aegilops speltoides. Taxonomy (NCBI): domain Eukaryota; kingdom Viridiplantae; phylum Streptophyta; class Magnoliopsida; order Poales; family Poaceae; genus Aegilops; species Aegilops speltoides. Next base: position 439,745,799 of record CM038141.1, read on the forward strand.
AAAGAAAGGGTTTGGGGCGAGGCGTTTGAAGAAGTAATCAACGCGCTGCCCTCGGATATATATACCCTTTAGCTGTCGGTGGGACCGAGTTGTAAAATTCGGTGGCACCGAGATGGTTAACTGCTGGGCAGTTACACATTTTGGTCACGCCGAAATTTGCAACTCGGTTTCACCGAGGTGAAAACCTAGATCAATCCAAGTGCTTTCGGTCTGTCCGAGTTGAGTGGGTTGGTCTGACCGAAAATACTTAGAAGGTTTTGGAAGTTTAGTCTTAGACGGATCGGTGGCTCCGAGTGCTCCTCACTCGGTGTGTCCGAAAATGACTTGTTCAAAGTTTGTGATATAAGCACGAATAGAATTTGAGACAAGAAAGCATAGATAGCTAGGGGAGGAACTTAGGCATTCTTGTCCATCCATTTGGTCAGAAAAAATCCAAAAAGACCAAAGCAACAAATGGATGTCCTCGACTGGATAAAATTATGCATCCAACATGCTCACACAATAAGATAGCAAATGAAATATGTGTCAAACATGCACAATCAAAACTCTAGCAACTAGCACACAATTTGTCGATGACTAGGTCATCTATATATGAGTATATTGACTTAGGAGTCAAATGAGAACATTTGATCATAGGTCATACTCATCGTTTAAGCACAAGTGGGGTTACCACTTTTACATAAAGCATTGATGTGTTCACATCATTTGAAGATGCTTTAGCTCAATTCTTTAGAGCAAAGCTCCCCTTGATGTGAGAACCCTTTTAAAGGGTCAAACTAACCTTGGGTTGTCGTAGAAGACTTCATGTAGATGTTGAAGATGTGGATGCTCATTGTTGATGAAGATCATCAAGAGTTGGGAGCAATCCTTTGGATTCGGGCACTTTCAATACCTACATGGGTTAGTCCCACAAGGAACAAACAAGGATATCCATGGACATAGATTGAAGTACACAGTAGATGATGTCGATGAAAGCAATGATTACCTTGTCCCTTGACTTACCAACAAGAGGGTTTGTGACTCCATGAACTAGTGCAAGATGTGGAAGTTGATAGCACAAGTTCTTGCCAAAATGAATGTGAGTGAAGTATGTTGGCGGAGTCACCCTCAAGAACTCTCTAGTTCTTCTTCTTCGGGATCCACATCATCTTGATGGGAATCCTTGGGGTTGTAGTTGAGCTTGACGAAGTAGAACTTGATGTTTCCTTGGGAACCCACTTGACCATGGCTTTAGGTGCTTCAATAAATGCATCAATCTCCTCTTGAAGCTTGTCACTTGAGGTTGTGGGAGCATCAATTGTAGCTTTGTAAGCACCACTTGACTTGTTGTGAAGCTCTTCCTTATCTTTAAGTGTCATCTCATGAGCAACAATTCTTCCAATGACTTCGGTAGGCTTGAGATTCTTGTAGTTTGACATCATTTGGATCAAAGTGCACACGGTGTCATACTTTCCATCCAAAGCTCTGAGAATCTTCTTGATGATGAATCGGTCGGTCATTTCTTCGCTTCCTAAGCCGGCAATCTCATTTGTGATGAGAGCAAGCCTAGAGTACATTTCAGCGACTCCTTCACCTTCCTTCATCTTGAATTTGTCAAGTTGACCTTGAAGAACATCTAGCTTTGATTCCTTCACGGACTCGGTACCTTCGTGCATTTCACCAAAGTATCCCAAATCTCTTTTGCATTCTCAAGACGGCTGATTTTGTTGAACTCCTCGGGACACAAAGCATTGAAGAGAATGTCACAAGCTTGAGCATTGTTTTGCAACATCCGCAATTCATCCGCTGTAGCTTCACGATCCGAACTTTTCCTTCCTCAAGAACTCACCTTGCAAGCCAACACAAATAATGCCCCATGCGGCAGGGTTATGTCCAAGAATATGCATTTTCATTTTATGCTTCCAACTAGCAAAATTTGAACCATCAAAGTAAGGACCTCTACGAAAATTACCCTCACTAGACGCCATACTCTCCTAGGTTGTGAAACCAAGCTTATGGAGTCCAATGCAATGGAAACCAATACAATGGAGACCAAAGCTCTGATACCACTTGTAGGATCGAAAGTATGTCTAGAGGGGGGGCGATTAGACTACTTGACAATATAAAAATTTAGCCTTTTGATTAAGACAAGTTTTTGGCAAGTTCACAATGATGATCAAGTCAAGTATCACCCTACACATGCAATTCTAGAGTATTGGCAGCGGAAAGTAAATTGCACATGTAGTAAAGAGAGGTGGAGAAGAGCAAACACAATTTGGAGACACGGAGATTTTTCTCGTGGTTCCGATAGGTGGTGCTATCGTCAATCCACGTTGATGGAGACTTCAACCCACGGAGGGTAACGGCTGCGAGAGTCCACGGAGGGCTCCACCCACGAAGGGTCCACGAAGAAGCAACCTTGTCTATGCCATCATGGCATACGCCCACGAAGGACTAGCCTTACTCGGGGTAGATCTTCACGAAGTAGGCGATCTCCTTGCCCTTACAAACTTCTTGGTTCAACTCCACATCTTGACGGAGGCTCCCAAGCGACACCTAACCAATCTAGGAGGCACCACCTCCAAAAGGTAATAGATGGTGTTGATGATGATGAACTCCTTGCTCTTGTGCTTCAAATGATAATCTCCCCAACACTCAACTCTCCTCACTGATTTGGCTGTGGTGGAAGAAAGGATTGAGTGGAAAGCAACTTGGGAAGGCTAGAGATCAAGCTTCATATGGTGGGAGTGGAGCAACTTGATCTCAACACAAGGGTAGGTAGTTTTCTTCTCGAAATGTAAGGTAGGAGTGGTAGTTCTTTCGATGGCTCTCTCAACGAATGAAGAGGGGTGGAGGGTATTTATAGCCTCCACACAAAATCCAACCGTTACACACATTTGACCAATCTCGGTCGGACCGAAGTTGACAACTCGGTGAGACCGAAAGTTCAAAACATGTGAGCGTTGGGATTTTCGGTGGGACCGAAAATACAATCTCGGTGAGTCCGATTCTTCCAAAGACTAGGGTTTGCCAATCTCGGTGAGACCGACTTTATCATCTCGGTGACACCGATTTGATGACGTATGTTCTGAAGCTTGGCAACACTAGTTTCGGTGAGACCGAGTTCAGAATCGGAAAATCCGAAATTTCTAGGGTTTGGCTATATGGCTGAGGTGATTCATCTCGGTGTGACTGAGTTTATGGAATCGGTGGGACCGAGATTACTTATGAGTGTATATTGGAATGAAAGATTGCTGATGGTTTGGGAGATGTATCACTAAGCACTTTAAGCAACCAGATCATTAACATAACCTCATCCCCTTTTAATAGTATTGGCTTTCCTATAGACTCAATGTGATCTTGGATCACTAAACCAAAAATGGAGTCTTGAGCTTTTGCCAATGCTTGCCTTAGCATTTTGAGGGGTCCACTTCTTCAGTCATTGCCATACCCATATCACTGAAATTTCTGAAATGATTCTCAAGAAACTATTAGTTCAATGATATATATGTTGTTATTAATTACCAAAACCACCCGGGGATTAGTTGCACTTTCAGATAGTGATTGGCAGAATTCTCTAGTCACCATCACCAATTTAGTAGAACTTCGTGATGAACTATAGTATGCAAGGGATGATGAAAATGATTCCTGAGTTTTTCATGATGATGAAATCGACGAAGGTAGAAATCAAGAAAGAACATCAAGTGTTGATGGTTAACAAGACCACTCGTTTCAAGAAAAGGGCAAAGGGATAGAAGGGAACTTCAAGAAGAACGGCAAGCAAGTTGCTGCTCAAGTGAAGAAGCCCAAGTCTGGACCTAAGCCTGTGTAGGATCGAAAGTATGTCTAGAGGGGGGGTGATTAGACTACTTGACAATATAAAAATTATGCCTTTTGACAAAGACAAGTTTTTGGCAGATTCACAATTATGATCAAGTCAAGTATCACCCTACACATGCAATTCTAGAGTATAGGCAGCGGAAAGTAAATTGCACATGTAGTAAAGAGAGGTGGAGAAGAGCAAACGCAATTTTGGAGACGCGGTGATTTTTCTCGTGGTTCCGATAGGTGGTGCTATCGTACTTCCACGTTGATGGAGACTTCAACCCACGGAGGGTAACGGCTGCGAGAGTCCACGGAGGGCTCCACCCACGAAGGGTCCACGGAGAAGCAATCTTGTCTATGCCATCATGGCCTACGCCCACGGAGGGCTATCCTTACTCGGGGTAGATCTTCACGAAGTAGGCGATCTCCTTGCCCTTACAAACTTCTTGGTTCAACTCCACATCTCGACGGAGGCTCCCAAGCGACACCTAACCAATCTAGAAGGCACCACCCTCCAAAAGGTAATAGATGGTGTTGATGATGATGAACTCCTTGCTCTTGTGCTTCAAATGATAATCTCCCCAACACTCAACTCTCCTCACTGATTTGGCTGTGGTGGAAGAAAGGATTGAGTGGAAAGCAACTTGGGAAGGCTAGAGATCAAGCTTCATATGGTGGGAGTAGTGCAACTTGATCTCAACACAAGGGTAGGTAGTTCTCTTCTCGAAAATGTAAGGTAGGAGTGGTAGTTCTTTCGATGGCTCTCTCCACGAATGAAGAGGGGGTGGAGGGGTATTTATAGCCTCCACACAAAATCCAACCGTTACACACATTTGACCAATCTCGGTGGGACCGAAGTTGACAACTCGGTGAGACCGAAAGTTCAAATCATGTGAACGTTGGGATTTTCAGTGGGACCGAAAATACAATCTCGGTTTGTCCGATTCGTTCAAAGACAAGAGCTTGCCAATCTCGGTGGGACCGACTTCATCATCTCGGTGACACCGATTTGATGACAGAAGGTTACAGAAGCTTGGCAACTCAAGTTTCGGTGAGACCGAGTTCAGAATCGGAAAATCCGAGATTTCTAGGGTTTGGCTTTATGGCTGAGGTGGTTCATCTCGGTGTGGCTGAGTTTGGAAAATCGGTGGGACCGAGATTACTTATGAGTGTATATGGCAGTGAAAGTTTCTGATAGTTTAGGAGATGTATCACTAAGCACTTGAGCAACCAGATCATCATCATAACCTCCTCCCCTTTTAATAGTATTGGCTTTCCTATGGACTCAATGTGATCTTGGATCACTAAACCAAAAATGGAGTCTTGAGCTTTTGCCAATGCTTGCCTTAGCATTTTGAGGGGTCCACTTCTTCAGTCCTTGCCATACCCATATCACTGAACTTTCTGAAATGATTCTCAAGTAACTATTAGTTCAATGATATATATGTTGTTATTAATTACCAAAACCACCCGGGGATTAGTTGCACTTTCAATCTCCCCCTTTTTGGTAATTGATGACAACATATAGATCAAAGCTTCGACAAAGGATATAATCAATGAATAATATCGTCGCTTTGAGAAGTATGTGATAAGCAAGAGCTCCCCCTAAATTTGTGCATTATTTAAGATTTGCGTTTGAATGCAAATGCACAATCGATTAGGATCATGGGTCACTCTTCCATGTCACATACATCTTGGTGGAGCGCACAAAATGATAAGAATGAATAGCATGCACCCAATCACCAAGACATGAGTAAATGGTCATACAAGATAGGAATAGCATATGATAAGCATTAAGCACACATTAAAGCATAGTACGACCAAGCACTCATATCAAACACACTGAATGTTTCGAAAACCAAAAGTATCTCAAAGAAACCGCAAAAGAACGAAAGAGCAAAAGCGCAAAAATAACAGCACTCTCTCTCTCGAAATCCTATGATCTATACAATTTCTCCCCCTTTGGCAACAAGTTACCAAAAAGTTCGAAAAGGCATAGAGCTAAGCGTCACTGGGGACTCTGCTGGCGGCTCCCGTCTGGGTTGATGTTGGAGTTGATATGACAGATCGGCGAAGACTTCAAATGATGTCTGTCTTTGGAGGAGTGGTCACCGGAGCTGGAGCTGGAGCAACTGATGAAACTGTGGAGGTCTTTGAAGGTGTAGTCTGGTGTCGATCCATCGGAATAGCAGGTGATCGGGTCTGTGGGAACCGGAGCGATCTGTTGATAAGCATCTGGACTAAGTCATCCTGCATCTCACGCATAAGCTCTTCCTTCTCCTCTTTGCTTCCTCAATGTCGCCTCAAGCTTGTTTACATCACTTGCACTTGATCGACTTCACATCCAGGCGTGGATCTTGTCTTCAACAATCCTCTCTAGGCTCTCCTGAGACTGTACAATGCTGGCCAGGCGTTGTTCAATCCTTTGGGTAGCTTCAAGAAGCTGCTCTCCGACACTCTTTGGTTTAGCTGCTGCTGCTGCTGCTTCCTTGTCAGCTTTGGCTTTCTTGGCAGCCTCAATCTTGGCTTGACCTTCAACTGATGTTGGATCCTCCTCATCCATCACAACAACATTGTCCTCATGCTCAGGCTGCAGTGGTAAGTGTTCTCTATCCAACAAGAATGTGCCCGTGCCAAACTTGGCATTGATAAGCATCTGAATCTGCGGGGCAAATCCACACGACCTTTTCTGGTCAGCTGCAGTTCTCTTAATGGTCTCAACCATCAAGTCCATCACCTTGAAAGGTGCTTTCTCATCAAGTATATGCAGCATGTTGATAGAGTATCCTCTGATCATGCGATGATCTCCAGACTTGGGCATCAAGGTATGCCTCAGAATAGTATTAGTGGTAGGTAGACCTGCCTGGAGATAGTACACTGAGCCGAGCTTCCAGATTCCCAAATCCTTAGCTGGAACCTCTTTGTACATGTTCTTCATGGATTCATGATTCTTCTTTGGAATACCATATACATCAATATCATCCTCTCTTTGCACTGGAGCATTCAGAAGTTCTGCCCATTCTTCAACAGAAGAAGAAAATCTTTGGCCTTCAGTCATCCATGTAATCTTTCCATCAGGATAGAAATGAGCTGTGGCATAGAATTGCATAATCATCTCATCGTTCCAATTTGTCAACTTCTGACCTACAAAGTCTGCAACACCACAAGCAGTGAAACTTTCATGCACATGTGGAAAGAAATCTCTGTGCTCTTCGCTGTCAATGTACTTCCAATCAACGATCACGGTGTCTGCGACTATGGGCTTCTTGTCCATCAAGACAAGATCATAGAAGTCCTGCTGCTCTCTCGGTGTGAAATCTGGGATCAACAGCAGTTCTTCTCCTCACGGCATATGGGTCGATTGTCTCCATAGCCCGAGACCTCTATCTTTCCTTGCCTTCATATCCTCAGCTTGAGGATGAGCATCATTATGTAGTGGCGGTTTACGACGAAGTTTCAAAGAAAACTGGTCCTTCATCATCGACACACCGGTGGCACATCATCCTTGTACTTTTCGAGATGCTTTGGAATGTTCTGACTGTCTTCTTGGGCTTGGCAACAGGCTTTGCTGGAGCTGCCTTAGCTGGAGCAGATTGCTTGGGCTTTGAAGTGGCTCCAGCCTTAATGGCATCACCCATGAGCTTAGGCTTCTGAGGAGGCTGGGGTGCTTCCTCATCCTCATCTTCTGCTGCTGCATCATCATGCACTAATCTCTTTCTCTTGGAAGTTTTCTTCACTTTGCTTGCAGTTGCCTCTTCCAATTCTAGCTTCTTGGCAACAGTTGACTGCTTGACTTTTCTGGTGCCTCTCTTAGTTTGCTGACCTTGTGGCTCTTTGGCAACAACTTTCCTCTTGGGCTTTGAGGTGACCTCTTCCTCAACGACAAAATCTGAGTCTTCATCATCTGAATTCCTCTTCTTTCTGGCTCTGGTGGCTGCAGGAGGTAATCCACTTGGTGTACTCCTCTCACCATCATCTGATGAGCTCCTGGGATCAGGACTAGTGCCTGCCTCTGGAATATCTGCAATGGGTGACTCGACCTGTTCGATCATCACCGCATCGACATGGCTGACAACCTGTGAATAGATAAGGTGTAGGCAGAGAAGAAGAGTTATCACAAACTGCAGAAGATTTTGCAAAAAAAAATGAGTTCAAATTCCAGTATTAGGTTTTCACAGAAGACATTTCGGTCAGACCGAGTTTAAAATTCGGTGAATCCGAAGTGTTCAACAGGAGCTTTCACACCACTTTCGGTTGGACCGAAGTGGGTTTCGGTCCTGCCGAAAACACTAGGGTTTCACAGAATCGCCATTTCGGTCACACCGATTTGCACAACTCGGTTGGACCGAAGGGTGCAGTGCAATGGCCATAGGCCAAATCGGTCTTACCGAAAATCTAAAATCGGTCTCACCGAGATGTGTTCGGCGGAAACCTAACCCTAAAACTTTTACTCGAATCTAGTCCAAACGAACTAATCTGGTGTACAGGAAGATTTCAATCGTGGCAAGATTCTAGGCAAACCAAACGTGCATTGAATCGGAGATGGGAGCACGAGTGGGATCAAAACTCACCCTAACTTGGTGGAGTTTTTCTACGGCGGCAACGGCGCGGAGAAGATGTCCGTTGACGGCGACGGAGACTGCGGCGCGGGCGCACAAAGCGACGTACGGCGACGATCCGGAGACCAGGCGGCGGCAAAAAGGGTGTGGGGCAAAATGTTTGAAGGAGAAATCAACGCGCGCGGCCCTCGGAGTATATATACCCCTTTGCTGTCGGTGGGACCGAGATGGATAACTGCAGGGCAGTTATGCATTTCGGTCACGCCGAAAATCACAACTCGGTTTCACCGAGGTGAAAACCTAGATCAGTCTAAATGCTTTCGGTTCGACCGAGTTTGAGTGAGTTGGTCTGACCGAAATCACTTAGAAGGTTTTGGAAGTTAGCCTTTGACGGATCGGTGGCTGCAAGTGCTCCTCACCCGGAGGGTCCGAAAATGACTTGTTCAAAGTTTGTGATGTAAGCATGAATAGAATTTTGAGACAAGAAAGCATAGATAGCTAGGGGAGGTACTTAGGCATTCTTGTCCATCCATTTGGTCAGAAAAATCAAAACGACCAAAACAACAAATGGATGTCCTCGAATGGATAAGATCATGCATCCAACATGCTCACACAATAAGATAGCAAATGAAATATGTGTCAAACATGCACAATCAAAACTCTAGCAACTATCACACAATTTGTCGATGACTAGGTCATCTTTATATGAGTATATTGACTTAGGAGCCAAATGAGAACATTTGATCATAGGTCATACTCATCGTTTAAGCACAAGTGGGGTTACCACTTTTACATAAAGCATTGATGTGTTCACATCATTTGAAGATGCTTTAGCTCAATTCTTTAGAGCAAAGCTCCCCCTAGATGTGAGAACCCCTTTTAAAGGGTCAAACTAACCTTGGGTTGTCGTAGAAGACTTCATGTAGATGTTGAAGATGTGGATGCTCAATGTTGATGGTGATCATCAAGAGTTGGGAGCAATCCTTTGGATTCAGGCACTTTCAATACCTACATGGGTTAGTCCCACAAGGAACAAACAAGGATATCCATGGACATAGATTGAAGTTCACAATAGATGATGTCCATGAAAGCAATGATTACCTTGTCCCTTGACTTACCAACAAGAGGGTTTGTGACTCCATGAACTAGTGCAAGTTGTGGAAGTTGATTGCACAAGTTTTTGCCAAAAAGAATGTGAGTGAAGTATGTTGGCGGAGTCACCCTCAAGAACTCTCTAGTTCTTCTTCTTCGGGATCCACATCATCTTGATGGGAATCCTAGGGGTTGTAGTCGAGCTTGACGAAGTAGAACTTGACGTTTCCTTGGGAACCCACTTGACCATGGCTTGAGGTGCTTCAATAAATGCATCAATCTCCTCTTGAAGCTTGTCCTTGCCTTTTAGCTTGTGGTCTTGTGGTGGAAGGTCATCTTGAGCTTGTTCCACATTGGAAGAAGTAGGATCATACTTCTCCTTTTGAAGAACAAACTGTGGAGTGGGATATTGACCTTCTTCCCATTCAACACCCTCGGCGTTGAACTTTCGCTCAAAACCAATTCCTTGATTCTTCCGGTGCCTTCCTTGCTTGCGAACAATTTCCTCAAAGTTCTTGCTTCCGGCAAGGCTCTTGTAGACACCTTCCTCTATAATTCCTTTCAATAAACTATTTTCTTGCTCAAGTGTAACTTGGCTTGAAACATTGTTAGTGGAATCAAGAGAACTACTAGAAGCAACAATATTGGATTTAGCATGGTTATTGTTACTACTAGAGAAAGAATTTTTCTTATGCTTGTCATGTTTAGTTTTAATGGGTGGCAAGAAATTAGACAAGAGAAGTCATTTGGCAAGATATGAAGAACTCTTCTTTCGAAGATCGTCATTGATTGCTTTTAGAAACTCATGCTCTTGCTCTAGAGTGAGCTTCTCGAAGCGTAGCTTCTCATGAGATCTTAGGAGCTCTCTATGACCTTCTTGAGTTGTTTCATGAGCTAACTTAAGAGTGTTTAGTTCTTTAGTTAGACGCTCAATCTCCTTCATAGCATTGTCATTCGACTCTTCTCGACTATAAAGACTACTAGCATGTTCATCATTACTAGGTTCATTGGATTTATCATGTAAGAGCTCATCTTCACCAAGCAAGTCATCCTCATCACTATCAAAGTCAATGAATTCAGGGTGTGATACCTTGGGGCCTTTAGCCATGAAGCATCTTCCAATTCCCTCATTTGGTGAATCAAATAAGTCATAGGAGTTGGAGTTGGAGGATACGAGAGCAAGACCGGCAACACCTTCATCTTGATCAGTAGTCGGAGTTGGAGTGATAGCTTCTTTCGGATTGATTGTCGGAGTCGGAGCCGGAGACCCATTCACCTACATGAGCTTGATGTTTTCTTCTTGTGTAGCTCCTTGATGACTTGTCTTTCCTCTCCGAATCCTTGCTTCTCTGAGAGGGTCTTCGTTCATAACGATCATCTCTACTCCTTCTCTCTTTCCGAGGTGACTCATCTCTTGAGCTTCTTCTTCTTGGAGATTCTTCTCTTCTCTTGTGGAGAGCCGAACACTCATTTGAGTAGTGTCCGGGTCTTCCACAATTGTAGCAGTTTTGATCACGACTAGAAGATCTCTTTTCATCATATGATCTAGACTTTGAGCTTCTCTCTTTGCTTCTACTCTTGTAGAATTTGTTGAAGTTCTTGACCATTAGGCTTATCTCTTCATTGGAAACTAACTTGTCACTTGAGGTTGTGGGAGCATCACTTGTAGCTTTGTAAGCACCACTTGACTTGTTGTGAAGCTCTTCCTTATCTTTAAGTGTCATCACATGAGCAACAATTCTTCCAATGACTTCGGTTGGCTTGAGATTCTTGTAGTTTGGCATCATTTGGATCAAAGTGCACACGGTGTCATACTTTCCATCCAAAGCTCTGAGAATCTTCTTGATGATGAATCGGTCGGTCATTTCTTCGCTTCCTAAGCCGGCAATCTCATTTGTGATGAGAGCAAGCCTAGAGTACATTTCAGCGACTCCTTCACCTTCCTTCATCTTTGTCACATCCCCAGTTCAGGCCTTGCTTGTCTTTGCTTTATCATCCATGCATCATGTTTAAATTTATGAAACTTGAAATGGGGATTGCTCAAACCCTAGCACCAGATCAAATCAACTAGGTTCAAATTAAAATATTCTCAATGAACCCAAAAATGATCTTCAGAAAAGTTCATTATTTTTGGATTGGTCTAGAACCTCTCCCAAAAATGGTGCACATTTTCTAGGCCATTTTGGATTTTTGAATTAAATCATATAGTATTTGCATTTGGGCATTTAAATGCTATAAAATATTTTAAATGTCCAAATAATCCTAAACTGAAATGTTCCATGTTGGATATATTCCAAACAGTGGCCATGGGCGCTTTGGTGATTTTTCAATATGCCTAAGTATTTTTAATAAAGCCTGAAGTTCTGAGAATAATAGAAAAACAAAACAACTAAAAGAGAGAGAGAGAGGATACCGCCACTTACCTAGCCCAACAAATTGCCCATCGCCCGATTGCAGGTCGTCACCTCCACTGCGCCAGATCGGACGCCCGGCGTGCGGTGCACTGCTGGCGAGCACGCGCTACCGCCACCTCCACCTCCTGCTGCATCCCGGCGCTGGATCCCTCCTGCGACGACACGCACCCCCCCGGTCCCCTCTCACTCTCTCCCGAACGCCCTTCCCCTCCTCTGCTCTCTCCCTGCACGCGGCCGAGCGCTGCCATCGCCACCGACCACCGTTGCCGTAGCCACCGCCGATTCCTCGCCCCTCCGTCGTGCCCAAAAGCTCCATCACGTCGCCGGCTACCCCTCCGCCAATAGACGCGCCTCGGGAGGCCCTGGAGCGCCCCCATCGACGTCGTCTTCGTCGCCGGCCGCCGGAGATCCCTCTCGCCGCCCCGCTCGCTCCGACGCTTCCCCGGCCCCGCCGTCTGCACCGGCCAACCCTCCGTGAGCTCCTCTTCCTTCTCCCCCTAGCCACGTCGCTCGAGCTGCCCCCTAACCCCGTTGGCCATCACGACCGAGAGCTCGGCTCCGCCGGCCATGTCGCCGCCGTGGCCAAGTCCATCGGCTTCAAATCGAAGCGCGTCGCGCGCTCGGCCAGCGTCCACCACGGGCCGTAGCAACCACCCGCTACTCTTTTTTTCGTGCCTGCAACGTCGGGCGACCGACGTCCGAACTCCGGCCGCCGCGGGCGTGCTTGCCGCCGTCGCCTCCGGCCACCCCAGCCCCGGCCACCACCACCACTAGATGCGCGGGAGCAAGGGCTCTCCAACGAGCCCAAGCACGGCCTCGCCCGTGCCTCAGAAGCGTGTTCCGCGGCCGCCACTGTCTCGGGCCTCGCCCGCGACTCGGCGCCGGCGGGATTGCCCGATTGACCAGGATTTGACCCCTGGGTCATCGGCGTGTGGGCCCAGGCCCTGTCTAATTACTGTTAGTTTAGCTAGCGCTAATTAACTCAGTTAACCCACTGACTCGCTGACATGTGGGCCCAGCCCTGCTGACATATTAGTTAGTGTTAGCTTATGGCTAATTAACTCCGTTAATTAACTGAGACACTGACGTATGGGCCCCACTGGTCAGGTTTGACCTGGAGGCGCCCAGTTGACCTGCTGACGTCACACTGACGTCAGGCTGACGCAATTAACTATTTTCTGGAATTAAAATAAATCAGGAAAATCCAGAAAATTGCCTAAACTTCTAAAATTCATATAAAATCAACCGTAGCTCCAAATCAAATAATTTATATATGAAAAATTATCAGAAAAATTCAAGGAATCCATCTGTACCATTTTCATGCATGTTTGAACAATTGTTGTCCTCTGTTTTGGACAAAACAAATAAAGGGCATTTAAATAATCATATATGGAGTTTGAATTTGGATCATGTATTCAAACCAACTTCATTTAACTTGCTGCTAGTTGCATTAGCTCAATCAACAGCATATTGCCATGACATTATCATGCATCATATTTGTTGCATTGCATTGATTGTGTTCCTCTTTATTTGCCGGTAATTGTTCCCTCTCGATAGACATGGTTTCGACGACGAGTTCGATGACACCGATGAAGAAGTATAATATCTTCAGAAGTGCCAGGCAAGCAAAACCCCTTGTTCATTCCGATACAATCCCACTCTCTCGCTCCTGCTCTCTTTTCTGCATTAGGACAACATCGATTCAATCATACTTGCTGCGGTAGTTGAACCCTTTATCCTTTGCATGACACAGTCAGCTCCACAAGAAATAGATGAAACCCACTAGCATGAGTAGGAGTTGTTTGAGCCTGTTGTGCCTACTCATTCATGCTTGTTGTCATGCCTGCTCTGCTTAGAGTTGAGTCGGTTCCGATTCATCGAGGATGAATCGGAGGTGTGTGAACATGTCCTCTCGTGTGTGTGAGCTAAGTGTGTGAACACGATTTGGTAAAGGTAGCGGTGAGAGGCCATGTAGGAGTACATGGTGGGTTGTCTCATTGCAGCCGTCCTCGGGAACTGAGTTACGTGTTTGTGATCCATGATTCAGCTACTACCATGCATTGGGCCTGAAATATGACCCCGCCGACTTCTTATTCACCCTTGTCCTCTGCGCCAGAGTTGCAAGTAGTTTACGGTGTTTGTAGTATCTTTGGAGGCCGTCTTGTGTCTTGACCGTAGGGGTGGGCTGTGATCACGGTAGGCACGTGGCAGATAAACCGGCGCCCGATTGGTGTCACGGAACCTGTTCACATCGTTTGGGGCTGTGGCGAAACTTGGCGGAACTCCTCACAGATGGAACCCAAATAGGCGATAAACCTGGACTAGAGACTTGAGTGTCTAGGTAGGTCGTGGTCTACACCCACGTCGGCTTTAAGCTGAAGTCTGCCGAGCACATGTCGTGTCTGCGACGCTAAGTGGTGGAAACATGTATGAAGAAGTACACCCTGCAGGGTTAATATAATCTATTGAATAGCCGTGTCATGATAAAGGACTTCAGGTTGCCTATAACAGTTCATAGATAAGTGAAAGTGGATACTCTAAAATACGCAAGATAAGCGTGAGTGCTATGGATGGCGTTCTCGTGGGAGACGGAGCGGATCCATAGTGGTGTATTGATATGGTGAATATGTGGACTCGTGTGCGCCACCTCAAAGAGTTACTTGCGATTAAGTAGTTTAGGATAGCCACCGAGTCAAAGCTGGCTTGTCTGCTTTAAACTCCACCATCCCTTTATTGATAATGATGCATATGTAGTTAGTTACGATGTAAGTCTTCTTGGGTACATTTGTACTCACGTTTGCCTATTTTATGTTTTTGCGAGAGAGACTTGGTCTCGCTAGTAGTTCCACGTGGACTTGACGTTTAGCTTGATACCTCAGCTACGATCTTGTGCCCTCGGCAGATCTCGGTAGATAGTCGGGCTTCTCAAATTTTTTCATTTATAGATGTCGTACTCGGACATGTTAGCTTCGCTTGTGTTTGACTTGTATGCTCAATGTTGGGTCATGAGACCCATGTTTGTAATATCTCGCTCCTCGAGCCTATTGAATAAATACTTGAGTCGTAGAGTCATGTTGTGATGCCATGTTGTATTTGCACATATCGAGCATATTGTGTGTATGTTATTGAAATGCTTGGTATGTGTGGGATCGACTATCTAGTTGTTTACCTTTAGTAGCCTCTCTTACGGAAATGTCTCCTAGTGTTTCCACCGAGCCATGGTAGCTTGCTACTGCTCCTAATCACTTAGGCTGGCCGGCATGTGTCCTTCTTCGTTCTGTGTACGTCCTTCGGGAAATGTCACGCGTTGAGTACTGGAGTCCCGCTAGCCCGATCTTACAGCCTGGATTCACTTTCGATGACCGACACGTTCGATCTTTGGGTCATGGATGCTGTCCTGTAAGTTTGTGCCACTTTGGGTTTACGACTAGCCATGTCAGCCGGGCTCCTTTTCATATGGATGCTAGCGACACTATCATATCGTGTGCCAAAAGGCATAAACGGTCCCGCAAAGGTAAGGCGACACCCGTGGGGATACCGTGCGTGAGGCCGCAAAGTGATATGAGGTGTTACAGCTAGATCGATGTGGCATTGAGTCGGGTCTGACAGCTTTGGTATCGAGCTTTGATTGCTGTAGGATTACCAAGCCAAACTGGTGAAGTTGTGTCTAGAAATGCTTTAGTTATGTAAGGGAATTGATTGTGGGATGGAGCGTAAGGCTCTTTTTACTCCTTATACCTCATGGCCTTCGATCCGAGTCAACCTCTTCTCTTCTACGGGATTAAGAACTAGGCCTTCTCATCTATCTATCAGGATGACGTGTTACTGACCCATAGACCTATAGAATTGTTAGTTTCAAATCTCGGTTCAATTTTTACTACTTCCTATGTTCATAGCTGGTCCCAGAACCTTGACATTGTGATATTAAGTGGCTATGCCACCATTTTTGTAGCATGTCTCCAATCTTTTGAGCATTTACAGCCGTTATGCTGTCCGAGTCATCCCAGGTTTCTAAATAGTCTGATGCATTTGCAAAATCCCTTCCTTCCGTTCCGATGTTCCTTTGGGCCAGATTAACCACACTAATCGGTGAGTTGAGGTATTCTATTGCCTCGACATATATGTTGGAATTATTATTATGGCCGTAGGTGTCCTAGGGGATCATCTAGTAATTTAGCCATGATTTGTGTCCCAGTGTGATGATTCTGGCCAACATTCTCGAAAGCATCCCGTGATGCCACATAGTATGTAGGTATTCCACTTCTGGGTTTTGAACCCGAGATTCACCCTACTTACCTCGTGTTGATAGTATTGCTAGTTCCTTTAGGTTAGTAGTAACCTTTGCGATAGTCCTCGAGGTCCGTGGTATTTCCTTCTTCCAAATACTATGAACCGCTTATGGCAGAAGTTTGTTGGATCAAAAGATCACAACAGGTGTGCTCTTGATGAGTTCTCCATTTTATATTGTGACTCTGCCAGTTCTACCTTTCCGCATGGATTATCTGGAAGAAACATGTTGAACTTGGTTCGACATACTAATCTATGCATCCACAACTCAGAAAATTATATGTTCCTTTGAGTTGTCCCTCGTTAGTTGTGTTCTGACCCTCGTCTGTCAATTGATAGTCAAGAGTATGTGTGCATTCGTTCATCGGTGCCTATTATTCTTGTGGTCCGTCAAGCCATCCTATTCAGGATGACTAGGAGAAACAAACTCCAGTACCTCATCCATTTCTAGGATTGGGTCAAAGCAGTTGTACTCTGCAGATCAAATTGCTAATCTAGCTTTTGATTCTGTTCTACCCTGAAGTATTACCGTCTTTATGTCAGGATTTTCATGAGAATTGCACACCATCCTATGAATTCTTGATGTAGTAATACTCCTCGCCATCATTGTTCATTCCTCGGTTTCTGTGTTATTGTAACCGGAATGCCGACAAGTGAATCGTGATGTGTGAAATCAATACTGCTGGCAACTCCGTTGCTTGGTAGTTAAATGGACGATAACCTCATTCCTAGCGTGTTGGTTATTAAATCATCATCCTAAGATTGATCGTGCTACCTAGTCCTTATTTCTGGTGCACTCCTCGATCAATGAGTTAGGGTTATCCAGTCCCTTGCTTATTTGATCATATCGTCTTGCCCTGAAAAGCAAGATTGTTCTCGAGCTTAGTAACATATCGGTGGTTCGTGATTCTCCGATTGTCTTCTCGGAGGTATCACCAGGATGTCACCTGACCGCTATGTTGAGCTCGTGATCAAGTTGGTTTCTTGTAAACCACCCCTTCTCCAAGAATCTGTGTGGGATACCCCTGAGCTAGTTGGTTAGGCCAAACAACAACTTGGAGAGTTGGAAGATAAAAGCTGCCTGACTTAGTTCATGTTAAGGGATATCTTTTTGTGTGCGTGTGTTGAAGAAAGATGATATATTCATTGATTGGTCCCCGTGATCAGTTGCTAGAGCTATTGTCTTGCCAAAACTTTGATTTGAGTGTGGGCTATTCTCAAATCAAATCAGAATCAACGATGTTCGTAATGTTGTCTTACTCGGGGATTTTCCTAGAGCATACACCATTATGTCTTTGGGTCTGACCAATACTATCACCTTGTTCACATAGTTATGGAATTCCATCTCCATGGGAATCTGGATGAATTGTTGTTGAGCCCATCGACAACATCCTTATCTCCTCCATGATTTTGTGGAACATTAAGTTAGTGTTGGAAACTTTTGAAAGCATTTCTTCATGCTAGCTCATGAAGTATATGTTCGGATGAAAGAAGTGACTTCCTCTAGTTCATGTACATTTGATGCAAGTTGCCGCCGTGAATTCGAGAAAGTCAATGTTGCTTCCTTTGGAATCATCCCAAATCAGTCATGCATACATACGAAGTATTCTATGGTTTGGTAGATTAATTACCTCCACTCCATATGTGTTCCTAGCACACCAAGCCACTGATTGATTTGTTCAAGGTTAACAAGTTCTAAGTGCTAGTCCCGAAGGTACCAGGCGGATTTGTACAAGATTTCGTTATCCTCGACGATGGTTCCCCACCTGAACTCGGTAGTGTTTTATTATAAGACTACCACGTGGTCATGCTTGTCTCGGACAACGTGTTCACATGTTTGTAGCAGAACCGGCTCATATTTTGGAGCCTACTACCGTAGTCCATCTCCCGAGAATCACGCAACGTCATCTCGTCGGTTTGTGTTGTAAATTTTCGTTTTACTCTCTAGACTCGATGAGTCTAGATTATTCTGACACCAACCAGATCTGAATCTCAGGCAGATATGATGGTTGGAACGTTTCCCAAGAATTATATTATTGGTCTCTCTGTAACCCGGTTAAATGGATGTCGTGGCCAACACAACCAGCCGGAAGACCTGTTATTGTAATATCTTGATTGAAGAAGTTAGCCACCTCTCCATAAGGACTTCGTAGGAATTATTCCCTGTTTGTGTGCCTTAAGATTTCTGTGCTCCCGACGTCCGACCTATTACTTGATGTTCTAGATATCATACCATATCTATGAATGGGATACGCTGGTACATCAAGGAGAACATTAGAAGCGGAGTGCTAAATGTCTCTCGGTCGATCATCCAGATTTTGTCTCCTTGGTCTCGCCAAGGTGAAATCTGAGAAAGTGTTATCTTCCTTTGCATCTGCATTGTCCATCGCTATTCATCATGGTAGTATGTTGTGTTGTCAGCACCCTTGACCGGATGTTGGTAAAACCTTGATGAATATGGAAATGCTCAAGTTCTTGAGAGCACGCACAAGCACTATGTATTATCACCGGCACTAACTGGAATTGTTCCTAGTCCTTTCGGTTATGCTATAACCACTCCAATAGTGGAATCACTCTCTGCTGTTGAGCTTCTCCCCAGATACTAAAATCATCCCTTGTGTGGTCTTCAACAAGGTAATCCACATCATCCATTCTGGCCCGAGAATGTTATTCTTTCGGATTCCTTCAAATAATTGATTGTGTTTTGCCTTAGGCTGGTATAAAGAGTTTCAATGATCTCTAAATCAAATGTAATTCTTTTTGCCACTTAAGGGGATATTTCTACGAGTTTCCTTCCCTAAGGTCTCTTGTTGTGGTAACCATTTTCCTCGCTACTTTGAAATCTCATCAAATTGTTTCTTCCGTCCTTCATGATGTGTGTTCTTCCTCTCAGCTCAAGAGATGTTCTACATCTCATCCCGTGAGTTGATCTTGTGATCACTAAGATAATCCATCCTTGTAGAGTGTCTCTGCCCTCGTGTTGGATGAAGTTCTCTAAAGCAAAGACGTCAAGATCAATCTGAGTCAACAAATCAACAACCTCGAGGAGACAGTTGGATCATGAAGTTTGTGATATTTAGTGTCCCCTTTGTCTTCTTACCTCACCTCTTGAATCCCGGGGCGAGATTCTTGTTTAGTGGGGGTGAGTTGTCACATCCCCAGTTCAGGCCTTGCTTGTCTTTGCTTTATCATCCATGCATCATGTTTAAATTTATGAAACTTGAAATGGGGATTGCTCAAACCCTAGCACCAGATCAAATCAACTAGGTTCAAATTAAAATATTCTCAATGAACCCAAAAATGATCTTCAGAAAAGTTCATTATTTTTGGATTGGTCTAGAACCTCTCCCAAAAATGGTGCACATTTTTCTAGGCCATTTTGGATTTTTGAATTAAATCATATAGTATTTGCATTTGGGCATTTAAATGCTATAAAATATTTTAAATGTCCAAATAATCCTAAACTGAAATGTTCCATGTTGGATATATTCCAAACAGTGGCCATGGGCAGTTTGGTGATTTTTCAGTATGCCTAAGTATTTTTAATAAAGCCCTGAAGTTACAGAATAATAGAAAAACAAAAACAACTAAAAGAGAGAGAGAGAGAGGATACCTGGCCACTTACCCAGCCCAACAAAGGCGCCCATCGCCCGATTGCCGATCGTCACCTCCACTGCGCGGTCGGACGCCGAAGCGTGGCCACATGCAGCACAGCACGCCCCGCCACCTCCACCTCGCTGCCAGCATCCCGGCGCTGGATCCCTCCTGCGACGACACGCACCCAGTCCCTCTCACTCTCTCCGAACGCCCTTCCTCCTCTCGCTCTCTCCCTGCGACGCGCCGCCGCTGCGCCACCGACCACCGTTGCCGTAGCCACCGCCGATTCCTCGCCCCTCCGTCGTGCCCAAAAGCTCCATCACGTCGCCGGCTACCCCTCCGCCAATAGACGCGCCTCGGGAGGCCCTGGAGCGCCCCCATCGACGTCATCTTCGTCGCCGGCCGCCGGAGATCCCTCTCGCCGCCCCGCTCGCTCCGACGCTTCCCCGGCCCCGCCGTCTGCACCGGCCAACCCTCCGTGAGCTCCTCTTCCTTCTCCCCCTAGCCACGTCGCTCGAGCTGCCCCCTAACCCCGTTGGCCATCACGACCGAGAGCTCGGCTCCGCCGGCCATGTCGCCGCCGTGGCCAAGTCCATCGAGCTCAATCGAAAACGCCATCACGCGCGCCAAGCGTCCACGGGCCGTAGCAACCACCGCTACTCTTTTCGTGCCTCGCAACGTCGGGCGACCGACGTCCGAACTCCGGCCGCCAGCGGGCGTGCTTGCCGCCGTCGCCTCCGGCCACCCCAGCCCGCCACCACCACCACTAGATGCGCGGGAGCAAGGGCTCTCAACGAGCCCAAGCACGGCCTCGCCTGCCATGGCGTGTTTCGACGGCCGCCACTCTCGGGCCTCGCCGGCGACTCGGCGCGGCGGGATTGCCCGGCCGACCAGGATTTGACCCCCACAGGTCAGCGGCGTGTGGGCCAGGCCTGTCTAATTATCATTAGTTTAGCTAGCGCTAATTAACTCAGTTAACCCACTGACTCGCTGACATTTGGGCCCAGCCCTGCTGACATATTAGTTAGTGTTAGCTTATGGCTAATTAACTCCGTTAATTAATCGAGACATCGACGTATGGGCCCCATGGTCGGGTTTGACCTGGGCGCCAGTTGACCTGCTGACGTCACATCGACGTCGGTGGACGCAACTAACTATTTTCTGGAATTAAAATAAATCAGGAAAATCCAGAAAATTGCCTAAACTTCTAAAATTCATATAAAATCAACCGTAGCTCCAAATCAAATAATTTATATATGAAAAATTATCAGAAAAATTCAAGGAATCCATCTGTACCATTTTCATGCATGTTTGAACAATTGTTGTCCTCTGTTTTGGACAAAACAAATAAAGGGCATTTAAATAATCATATATGGAGTTTGAATTTGGATCATGTATTCAAACCAACTTCATTTAACTTGCTGCTAGTTGCATTAGCTCAATCAACAGCATATTGCCATGACATTATCATGCATCATATTTGTTGCATTGCATTGATTGTGTTCCTCTTTATTTGCCGGTAATTGTTCCCTCTCGATAGACATGGTTTCGACGACGAGTTCGATGACACCGATGAAGAAGTATAATATCTTGAAGTGCCGGCAAGCAAAACCCCTTGTTCATTCGATACAATCCCACTCTCTCGCTCCTGCTCTCTTTTCTGCATTAGGACAACATCGATTCAACTGTTACTTGCTGCGGTAGTTGAACCCTTTATCCTTTGCATGACTGTCGTTCCACAAGAAATAGATGAAACCCACTAGCATGAGTAGGAGTTGTTTGAGCCTGTTGTGCCTACTCATTCATGCTTGTTGTCATGCACTGCTCTGCTTAGAGTTGAGTCGGGTCCGATTCATCGAGGATGAATCGAGGTGTGTGAACATGTCCTCTTGTGCGTGTGAGCTAAGTGTGTGAACACGATTTGGTAAAGGTAGCGGTGAGAGGCCATGTAGGAGTACATGGTGGGTTGTCTCATTGCAGCCGTCCTCGAGAACTGAGTTACGTGTTTGTGATCCATGATTCAGCTACTACCATGCATTGGTCCTGAAATATGACCCCGCCGACTTCTTATTCACCCTTGTCCTCTGTCCGGGAGTTGCAAGTAGTTTACGTGTTTGTAGTATCTTTGGAGGCCGTCTTGATCTTGACCGTAGGGGTGGGCTGTGATCACGGTAGGCACGTGGCAGGTAAACCGGCGCCCGATTGGTGTCACGGAACCCTGTTCACATCGTTTGGGGCTGTGAGCGAAACTTGGCGGAACTCCTCACAGATGGAACCCAAATAGGCGATAAACCTGGACTAGAGACTTGAGTGTCTAGGTAGGTCGTGGTCTACACCCACGTCGGCTTTAAGCTTGAAGTCTGCCGAGCACATGTCGTGTGCAGACGCTAAGTGGTGGAAACATGTATGAAGAAGTACACCCCTGCAGGGTTAATATAATCTATTCGAATAGCCGTGTCCGCGTAAAGGACTTCGGGTTGCCTATAACAGTTCATAGATAAGTGAAAGTGGATACTCTAAAATCGCAAGATAAGCGTGAGTGCTATGGATGGCGTTCTCGTGGGGAGGCGGAGCGGATCCATAGTGGTGTATTGATATGGTGAATATGTGGACTCGTGTGCGCCACCTCAAAAGAGTTACTTGCGTTGTAGTTTAGGATAGCCACCGAGTCAAAGCTGGCTTGTGCTGTTAAACTCCACCATCCCTTTATTGATAATGATGCATATGTAGTTAGTTCGATGTAAGTCTTCTGGGTACATTTGTACTCACGTTTGCCTATTTTATGTTTTTGCGAGAGACTTGGTCTCGCTAGTAGTTCCACGTGGACTTGACGTTTAGCTTGATACCTCAGCTACGATCTTGTGCCCTCGGCGGAGATCTGGTAGATAGTCGGGCTTCTCGGCCTTTTTCATTTATAGATGTCTCGTACTCGGACATGTTAGCTTCGCTTGTGTTTGACTTGTATGCTCTCAATGTTGGGTCATGAGACCCATGTTTGTAATATCTCGCTCCTCGGGCCTATTGAATAAATACTTGAGTCGTAGAGTCATGTTGTGATGCCATGTTGTATTTGCACATATCGAGCATATTGTGTGTATGTTATTGAAATGCTTGGTATGTGTGGGATCGACTATCTAGTTGTTTACCTTTAGTAGCCTCTCTTACGGAAATGTCTCCTAGTGTTTCCACCGAGCCATGGTAGCTTGCTCTTGCTCGGAATCACTTAGGCTGGCGGCATGTGTCCTTCTTCGTTCTCAGGTCTGTCCCTTGGGAAATGTCACACGTTGAGTACCGAGTCCTGCTAGCCCAATGCTACAGCCTGGATTCACTCGTGATGACCGACACGTTCGATCTTTGGGTCATGGATGCTGTCCTGTAAGTTTGTGCCACTTTGGGTTTACGACTAGCCATGTCACCGGGCTCCTTTTCATATGGATGCTAGCGACACTATCATATCGTGTGCCAAAAGGCTAAAGCGGTCCCGGCAAAGGTAAGGCGACACCCGTGGGGATACCGTGCGTGAGGCCGCAAAGTGATATGAGGTGTTACAGGCTAGATCGATGTGGCATTGAGTCGGGTTCCTGACAGCTTTGGTATCGAGCTTTGATCGCTCAGAGGATTACCAAGCCAAACTGGTCGAAGTTGTGTCTAGAAATGCTTTAGTTATGTAAGGGAATTGATTGTGGGATGGAACGTAAGGCTCTTTTTACTCCTTATACCTCATGGCCTTCTGATCTGAGTCAACCTCTTCTCTTCTACGGGGATTAAGAACTAGGCCTTCTCATCTATCTATCAGGATGACGTGTTACTGACCCATAGACCTATAGAATTGTTAGTTTCAAATCTCAGTTCAATTTTTACTACTTCCTATGTTCATAGCTGGTCCCAGAACCTTGACATTGTGATATTAAGTGGCTATGCCACCATTTTTGTAGCATGTCTCCAATCTTTTGAGCATTTACAGCCGTTATGCTGTCCGAGTCATCCCAGGTTTCTAAATAGTCTGATGCATTTGCAAAATCCCTTCCTTCCGTTCCGATGTTCCTTTGGGCCAGATTAACCACACTAATCGGTGAGTTGAGGTATTCTATTGCCTCGACATATATGTTGGAATTATTATTATGGCCGTAGGTGTCCTAGGGGATCATCTAGTAATTTAGCCATGATTTGTGTCCCAGTGTGATGATTCTGGCCAACATTCTCGAAAGCATCCCGTGATGCCACATAGTATGTAGGTATTCCACTTCTGGGTTTTGAACCCGAGATTCACCCTACTTACCTCGTGTTGATAGTATTGCTAGTTCCTTTAGGTTAGTAGTAACCTTTGCGATAGTCCTCGAGGTCCGTGGTATTTCCTTCTTCCAAATACTATGAACCGCTTATGGCAGAAGTTTGTTGGATCAAAAGACAAGTTTTTGGCAGATTCACAATTATGATCAAGTCAAGTATCACCCTACACATGCAATTCTAGAGTATAGGCAGCGGAAAGTAAATTGCACATGTAGTAAAGAGAGGTGGAGAAGAGCAAACACAATTTTGGAGACGCGGTGATTTTTCTCGTGGTCCCGATAGGTGGTGCTATCGTACTTCCACGTTGATGGAGACTTCAACCCACGGAGGGTAGCAGCCATGAGAGTCCACGGAGGGCTCCACCCACGAAGGGTCCACGGAGAAGCAACCTTGTCTATGCCATCATGGCCCACGCCCACGGAGGGCTAGCCTTACTCGGGGTAGATCTTCACGAAGTAGGCGGTCTCCTTGCCCTTACAAACTTCTTGGTTCAACTCCACATCTCGTGAGGCTCCCAAGCGACACCTAACCAATCTAGGAGGCACCACCCTCCAAAAGGTAATAGATGGTGTTGATGATGATGAACTCCTTGCTCTTGTGCTTCAAATGATAATCTCCCCAACACTCAACTCTCCTCACTGATTTGGCTGTGGTGGAAGAAAGGATTGAGTGGAAAGCAACTTGGGAAGGCTAGAGATCAAGCTTCATATGGTGGGAGTAGTGCAACTTGATCTCAACACAAGGGTAGGTAGTTCTCTTCTCAGAAATGTAAGGTAGGAGTGGTAGTTCTTTCTGATGGCTCTCTCCACGAATGAAGAGGGGGGTGGAGGGGTATTTATAGCCTCCACACAAAATCCAACCGTTACACACATTTGACCAATCTCGGTGGGACCGAAGTTGACAACTCGGTGAGACCGAAAGTTCAAATCATGTGAACGTTGGGATTTTCGGTGGGACCGAAAATACAATCTCGGTTTGTCCGATTCGTGCAAAGACAAGAGCTTGCCAATCTCGGTGGGACCGACTTCATCATCTCGGTGACACCGATTTGATGACGAAGGTTCTGAAGCTTGGCAACTCAAGTTTCGTGAGACCGAGTTCGAGAATCGGAAAATCCGAGATTTCTAGGGTTTGGCTTTATGGCTGAGGTGGTTCATCTCGGTGTGGTGAGTTTGGAAAATCGGTGGGACCGAGATTACTTATGAGTGTATATGGCGGTGAAAGTTCTTGATAGTTTAGGAGATGTATCACTAAGCACTTGAGCAACGGATCATCATCATAACCTCCTCCCTTTTAATAGTATTGGCTTTCCTATGGACTCAATGTGATCTTGGATCACTAAACCAAAAATGGAGTCTTGAGCTTTTGCCAATGCTTGCCTTAGCATTTTGAGGGGTCCACTTATTCAGTGCTTGCCATACCCATATCACTGAACTTTCTGAAATGATTCTCAAGTAACTATTAGTTCAATGATATATATGTTGTTATTAATTACCAAAACCACCCGGGGATTAGTTGCACTTTCAGCCTGAGACTAAGTGCTTCTACTGCAAAGGGACTGGTTACTGGAAGCAGAACTACCCCAAGTATTTGGCGGATAAGAAGGATGGCAAAGTAAACAAAGGTATATTTGATATACATGTTATTGATGTGTACTTTACTAGTGTTTATAGCAACCCCTCGGTATTTGGTACTGGTTCGGTTGCTAAGAGTAGTAACTCAAAGCGGAGTTGCGAATAAGCGATAACTAGTTAAGGGTGAAGTGACGATGTGTGTTGAAAGTAGTTTCAAGATTGATATGATCATCATCGCACACTCCTATACTTTCGGGATTAGTGTTGAACCTAAATAAATGTTATTTGGTGTTTACGTTGAGCATGAATATGATTTGATCGTGTTTATTGCAATACGGTTATTCATTTAAGTAAGAGAATAAATTGTTGTTACTTTACATGAATAAAACCTTATATGGTTACACACCCAATGAAAATGGTTCATTGGATCTCGATCGTAGTGATACACATATTCATAATATTGAAACCAAAAGATGCAAAGTTAATAATGGTAGTGCAACTTATTTGTGGCTTCGCCGTTTAGGTCATATTATGTAAAGCGCATGAAGAAACTCCATGCTTATGGGATTTTGGAATCACTTGATTATGAATCACTTGATGCTTGCGAACCATGCCTCATGGGCAATATGACTAAGACTCCGTTCTCCGGAACGATGGAGCGAGCAATGACTTATTCAAATAATACATCTTGATGTATGCGATCCAATGAGTGTTAAGGCTCATGGCGGGTATCGTTATTTTTGACCTTCACAGATGATTTGAGCAGATATGGGTATATCTACTTGATGAAACATAAGTCTAAAATAGTTGAAAGGTTCAAAGAATTTCAGAGTGAAGTGGAAAAATCATCGTGACAAGAAAATAAGGTTTCTACGATCGATCGCGGAGACAAATATTTGAGTTCTGAGTTTGGTCTTCAATTAAAACAATGTGGAATAGTTTCACAAATTCATGCCACCTGGAACACCACATCATAATGGTGTGTCCGAACGTCATAACCGTACTTTATTGGATATAGTACAATCTATGATGTTTCTTACCGATTTACCAATATCGTTTTGGGATCATGCATTAGAGACAGCTGCATTCACGTTAAATAGGGCACCATCTAAATCCGTTGAGACGACACTATATGAACTGTGGTTTAGCAAGAAACCAAAAATTGTCGTTTCTTAAAGTTTGGGGCTGCGATGCTTATGTGAAAAAGTTTCATCCTGATAAGATCAAACCCAAATCGGAGAAGTGCGTTTTCATAGAATACCCAAAGAAAATTGTTGGGTACACCTTCTATCACAGATCCGAAGGCAAAACATTCGTTGCTAATAAATGGATCCTTTCTAGAGAAGGAGTTTCTCTCGAAAGAAGTGAGTTGGAGGAAAGTAGAACTTGATGAGGTAATTGTACCTTCTCCCTTATTGAAAAGTAGTTCATCACAGAAATCTGTTCCTATGACTGCTACACCAATTAGTGAGGAAGCTAATGATAATGATCATGTAACTTCAGATCAAGTTACTACCGAATCTCGTAGGTAAACCAGAGTGAGATCCGCACCAGAGTGGTACGGTAATCATGTTCTGGAAGTCATGTAACTAGACCATGATGAACCTACGAACAAGATTTTGAAGTAGTTCAAAATGGAACAGTCAAAGAAAGAGTTCTTGCCTGTGTTACAAGGTGTGAAATTGAGTAAGACTCAAAACCCGACCACGGCAGAAGATAGAAAGAGAATGAAAGTCATTCCCTATGCCTTGGCCATAGGTTCTATAAAGTATGCCATGCTGTGTACCAGATCTATTGTATACCCTGCACTGAGTTTGGCAAGAGAGTACAATAGTGATCTAGGAGTAGATCACTGTACAACGGTCAAAATTATCCTTAGTGGAATAAGGATATGTTTCTCGATTATGGAAGTGATAAAAGGTTCGTCGTAAAGGGTTACGTCGATGCAAGCTTTGACACCGATCTGGATGACTCTAAGTCTCGATCTAGATACATATTGAAAGTGGGAGCAATTAGCTAGAGTAGCTCCGTGCAGAGCATTGTAGACATAAAAAATTGCAAAATACATAACGGATCTGAATGTGAAAGACCCGTTGACTAAGATTCTCTCACAAGCAAAACATGATCACACCTAAGTACTCTTTGGGTGTTAATCACATAGCGATGTGAACTAGATTACTGAATCTAGTAAACCCTTTGGATGTTGGTCACATGGCGATGTGAACTATGGGTGTTAATCACATGATGATGTGAACTATCGATGTGAATCACATGGTGATGTGATCTAGATTATTGACTCTAGTGCAAGTGGGAGATGAAGGAAATATGCCTAGAGGCAATAATTAAGTTATTATTTATTTCCTTATATCATGATAAATGTTTATTATTCATGCTAGAATTGTATTAACCGGAAACATAATACATGTGTGAATATATAGACAAGCAGTGTCACTAGTATGCCTCTACTTGACTAGCTTGTTAATCAAAGATGGTTATGTTTCCTAACCATGGACAAAGAGTTGTTATTTGATTAACGGGATCACATCATTAGTTGAATGATCTGATTGACATGACCCATTCCGTTAGCTTAGCACCCGATCATTTAGTATGTTGCTATTGCTTTCTTCATGACTTATACATGTTCCTATGACTATGAGATTATGCAACTCCGTTTACGGAGGAACACTTTGTGTGCTACCAAACGCGTCTACGTGAATCGGGTGATTATAAAGGTTCTCTACAGGTGTCTCCAAAGGTACTTGTTGGGTTGGCGTATTTGAGATTAGGATTTGTCACTCAATGTCCGAGAGGTATCTCGGGCCCTCTCGGTAATGCACATCACTTAAGCCTTGCAAGCATTGCAACTAATGAGTTAGTTAGTAGATGATGTATTATGGAGCGAGTAAAGAGACTTGCCGGTAACGAGATTGAACTAGGTATTGCATACCGACGATCAAATCTCGGGCAAGTAACATACCGATGACAAAGGAACAACGATGTTGTTATGCGGTCCGACCGATAAAGATCTTCGTAGAATATGTAGGAACCAATATGGGCATCCAGGTCCCGCTATTGGTTATTGACGGAGACGGTCTCGGTCTTGTCTACATTGTTCTCGAACCGTAGGGTCCGCACGCTTAAGGTTTCGATGATGCTTATATTATGAGTTTATGAGTTTTGATATACCAAAGGAGTTCGGAGTCCCGGATGAGATCGGGGACATGACGAGGAGTCTCGAAATGGTCGAGACGTAAAGATCGATATATTGGACCACTATATTCGAGTTCGGAAAGGTTCCGAGTGATTGGGTATTTTTGAGTACTGGGAGAGTTACGGGAATTCGTATTGGGCCTCATTGGGCCATACGGGAAAGAAGAGAAAGGGCCAAAGGGTGGCGCACCTCCCCTTGGACTAGTCCGAATTGGACTAGGGAGGCGCCCCTTCCTTCCTTCTCCTTCTCTCTTCCTTTCCTTCTCTCCTACTCCTACTACATGGAAGGGTTCCTAGTTGGACTAGGAAGGGGAATCCTACTCCCGGTGGGAGTAGGACTCCCCTAGGGCGCGCCATAGGAGGGCCGCCCTCCCTCCTCCACTCCTTTATATCTCGGGGCAGGGGCACCCATAAACACACAAGTTGATCATCGTGATCGTTCCTTAGCCGTGTGCGGTGCCCCCCTCCACGATATTACACCTCGGTCATATTGTAGCGGTGCTTAGGCGAAGCCCTGCGACAGTTGAACATCAAGATCATCACCACGCCGTCGTGCTGACGGAACTCCTTCCCGAAGCTTTGCTGGATCGGAGCCCGGGGTGCGTCATCGAGCTGTACGTGTGTCAAGAACTCGGAGGTGCCGGAGTAACGGTGCTTGGATCAGTTGGACCGGGAAGACGTACGACTACTTCCTCTACGTTGCGTCAACGCTTCCGCTTTGGTCTACGAGGGTACGTAGACAACACTCTCCCCTCTCGTTGCTATGCATCACCATGATCTTGCGTGTGCGTAGGAAATTTTTTGAAATTACTATGTTCCCCAACATGTTTGTGTGAACTTTTATTTGTCATGAACTTGGTTGGGTGATTTTGAACTATGCCTTGCAATTGAACTATGGTATGCTTTTTTGCACACTTGTTTAATGTTTGAAACATCATCATATTGTGTGTTTGGTTGGGTGTCTTATCATATTTGCAAGCGCGCCTGTTGGAGCTAGAAATTTAGCGCGCCTGTTGGAGCTGCTCGTGCGCGCCATATTTTTTCATCAATCTTGCCTTGACATCCCACTGCCCATTGGGACCAGGCCGGTGTCGCCGTCGCCAGAGTCGGGGAAGATGCCCACCACTCTTCAACATTGAACCCCCCTCGTACTTGCCGCTGTCATCGCTGCCTTGCTCCTCATCGTAGGAGATGACGATGACCTCCCTATTGACCACGCGCTCCGTGAAGATCGCCCGCTCCGCCTCCACAAGCTCGGGGTACTGGCGGCGATGGTCTGCCATGTACTTCTTGTCGGCGGCCTCCCGGTCCTCTCGAGCCATGGACGCATTCACCACTCTGGGCGCCGACAGAACGAGGTCGACAGGCGCCGTTCCCCACAGGAAGTTTAGGCGTGCCGCCACGTTGTGGAACCGGGCCTGCCACCGGTTGTATTCGCGCGTGGCGAGCTCCATCGTGTGGAAGGACCCGAGCAACTTTTTGGTGTGGGTCTCGTGGTCCGTTATCTCCGCCGCCCACGTCCCGCACGGGCGCTGGCGGATGCCTATGCATTTCCTCTGCGACTGTGGCGACAGAGGGAGATCGGGGAAGTCAGACATGCGGTAGGCGGGGGCCGCATCAGCGGGTGGCTTGAGGAGGCCCGCTTGAAGACGCACGACAGGGGCGGCGGCACGGATCCGCGCTTTGGGATTGGTGGTGTGGACCGCCTGCAATGGGGTCCGCCCATTGGGAGGAGGGGGCGTCGGGGAACGGCCCGGGGGTGGGGGAGGGGGAATGGGTCGCCGGCGGTGGAGATGGGGAGGAGAAGAGACAGAGGAGGCGGAGAGACAAGTGGTGAATTTCTACTCCGCCGCCGAGCGGTGGAGTATATATAAGGGCAGGATGCGCGGCTGGGGATAAATTATCCTCCACTAACGGCTATTGGGGATCGGCTAGTTCCTGGTTAGAGGGGTAAACATAAAATAGGGGTTCGGTTAGAAATGCCCTAATGCCGTAGCTTCCAACTAAAACCATGGTTTTTTCTTTATGCAGATGTACGAGTGTTTCTACTCGATTTCATAAGTAAACTAAGATTGGGGTATCTCTACTCTACATTCTTTTTTCACAGGGGCTTAATTGGTTCTCACTTTTTTCACACTGAACTTAACTGCCTTATTTTTTTTAGAGTGAACTTTTGAAGGCATCGCAGGGATAAAAATGCAATGCAGCAGGACCTCTGTTCTACTTCTTACCAAGGGCTCCATTAGCACAGTGAACCAAATAATTGCATTGCGTTCACCGGCCAGAGAGGGAACATCAGGGCTCCATTAGCACAGTCCAAGTCCATAGAGTGGACATCCGGGGAGTACTCACACCTGATGACGACCAACCAAGAGTCCTACTTCCACCTCAGCCATCTCGCACATCCCTTCCTCCTCGACGCCTCCATCGCCGGAGGAGGTAGCATCGTCAACATATCCTCCCATGCGGGCTCACTTGGCTTCTTGGGCCTCGCGCTCTACAGTATGGCAAAAGGTACGTATGCACTATATTGATTCGGTTGACCCCTAAAAATGCATGGAGATATCGGTGGTTCGTGAAGACATTCATGTCGAAGTCAATGATGTATGAAGACATTCGCTTGAAGACAATGGAGTGCGAAGACATAGTCTCTTTCATAGTTTCATTTTCTTCTTTCTTGAGTCATAGGAACTACCGAACTGTTAAGGGGGTCCAAGTGAATAAAGTCAGAAAAACTAACATGATGCTCAACACAAGTCCTATGTCTTCGAGCGAAGACAAATGAGAGTAAATCTTATCCTGAGTTGGATGTGTCAACTTTGCATGTAGCCCAAGCCAAGCTGTCGCGTGTGTTTGAAATCTGACCGTTGGACACGTGTCGGTTCCCCAATGACCCAAGGTCATTTCCGACAAATCATGTCGGGTTGCCCCTGGCTATAAATAGCCACCCCTCCACCATAAGTCGGTGGCTGCTCAGAAGTAGTGCACGGCTTTTGTCGTTTGAGAGCAACCCACCTCCGAAGCTTTTTAGAGAGAATCTTTGCGAGGACAAAACCCAAAACACCCAGATCCTGATATGTCTCCAATATATCTATAATTTTTTATTGTTCCATGATGTTACATTATCAATCTTGAATGTTTTATATACATTTTCAAGCAATTATACATCATTTTTGGGACTAACCTACTAACTTAGTCTTGTGATTCTTGCCAAAGGCGGTCGTGGAGTGGACATCGGAAGAGTACTCACACCTGATGGCGACCAACCAAGAGTCCTACTTTCACCTCAGCCAGCTAGTGCACCCCTTCCTCCTCAACTCCTCCATCGTTGGAGGAGGTAGCATCGTTAACATATTCTCCCATGCGGGCTCACTTGGCTTCCCGGGCCTCACGCTCTACAGTATAGCAAAAAGGTACGTATGCACTATATTGCCTCTTGTTTTCCAACTTTTAAAATTTGTAAAGTAAAAAGTCCCAAAATTTTATATTCTTGCCACAACATGAAGCATCATAGCACGCGAGAGAGAGAGAGAGAGAGAGAGAGAGAGAGAGAGAGAGAGAGAGAGAGAGAGATGACAGCCAACAGCATGAGCAGCAGGGACGAGAGGTGGAGCTTGCCCAGCGTGATGACGCTCGTCACCGGCGACAAAACAAATTAAAACCAGTGCAAGAAAATGAAAACAGAAAAACAGAGAAAAAAAATGAAGGAAATTGATAGAAACCAAGAAAGAACACAAAGAAAACATCAAAGTGCAAGATCGTGAGTAGCTAGGTCAAAGAGAAAAGGAGATAATGCATCTCCCTGCCTAAGCCCTCTATGAGTTTTTAAATAAGGTCTAATTTTATCATTAACCCTAAACCAACATGTCCACATGTCATAGTCATGATAACCCGAATACACCATTTTTTGAAACCTTTTAACTTTAGCATTTGTATTACAAAAGGTCATTTGATCATATGCTTTCTCAAAATCCACCTTAAAAAGAAGTGCA
Source organism: Aegilops speltoides (assembly GCA_021437245.1). Taxonomy (NCBI): domain Eukaryota; kingdom Viridiplantae; phylum Streptophyta; class Magnoliopsida; order Poales; family Poaceae; genus Aegilops; species Aegilops speltoides. The sequence goes on from CM038141.1 coordinate 439,778,618, forward strand.
CTCTGTTTTTTGACATGTATAGAGTTAAGTTCTTCATGCAACACCACTACACCCTCCGTAATGTATCTTCCCTTAACAAAAGCAGTTTGTGTAGAAGAGATAAATAGGGAAACAATTTTACTAAGTCTATTCTTAAGGACCTTAGTAATAATTTTGAAACTGACATTCAACGGACAGATTGGCCTAAATTTTTGAATTTTCTTAGCATGAGCAGTTTTAGGGACCAGAGTAATGATCTTATAATTTAACCTAGTAATATCCATGGTATCATTGGCAAAATCATTCACCAGGGCTTTTAGATCTCACTTTAATAAATCCCAAAATCCTTGATAAAAGTCTACAGGGAACCCATCTGGCCTTGGACTTTTATTCTTTTCCATCTCAAAGACAACATCTTGGATTTCTTGTAAGGTAAAGGGTTTTTATCAGCTCTTCGGTTGTATCCAAAGGAATTTTGGGAGTATCGTGTTGTGTGAGGGAAATATTAGAACTGCCAGGATGTCCAAAGAGATTTTTTTATATTAGAACTGCTTACAATAGTGAAGTTATATAGTATGGAAATTAATTTCATGATGTATCTAATGATATTGATTTGTATCGTGAGTGTTGATTAAAATGAAATGAACGGAGTACTATGGAATAGAAATTCATATCCAAAAAGAAAATATAAATAGAAGGAAAAAATATAGAAACTACAGCTATGTAGAATCTACTACAGTAGAGCACCCTAAACAAAACATAAGGATTTCCCGTAATCTGGTTTCCCTCTGGTGCATTCGCCAGCAACAACATCTTCTTCGCCAGGTTGATCGACAAGCTTGTTGACACCGCATCTCGTTTATTTTAGCTTCCTAAACATAATTGCATGTCCTAAAAATGATGATAGATGATAGATGAGGAAACATCCCCCTCCCCCGCCCCCGCGTCGTCTCCACCGAGGCGACTCGGGGGAAACCCTAAATCGCCGCCGCCACACCCCTCCTTCCCCCCTCCCCTTCCCCTCCGCCGCCGCCAGAGGTGCGCCGGAGAGCGTCGGGTGGAGAGCGTCGGGTGGCTCGGGCGGGCGTTGGTGTCCATATCCCCGTCACCATCTGGTATTACTTGTATCTACCTCATCCATTTGTTCATGGTGCGGACGGGCGCGCGTGCATACTACTGATGACAAATCTGCAGCAAAACAAAAAACAGGAAATTTGGATAGCTCCAAGAAACTACGTGAGACAAGTAAGTCAGAAATTGTGTACTAGCTAGACATGTCGAAGAGACAAGTCAAGCTCGTTCATCTTGTACCATACCGCGTGTTGATCTATCATCATTTTTTTAGAACGAAGGCTCAAGGAGAGCCCGGCTTTGAATTAACAAAGCCATCAACCGGCCAGGATTACAAGAACACCAACTAACAAGGAAAGCAAGAAGAGAAACAAGCGGCTGATACAGGGAGCAAAGCGAAACAGACTCAAAGGCAGCAGCGATAGCAAGAACACGCCATGCTGCCGCCAACACCCTACAGGACGACCTACACCAACCGGACAGGCTACGGACTTGAGAGGATGCACCACCGCGCAAGCTTCGTGATCGTAGCCAAACTCAAAGACAGCACTGACACTCCTCTGGAACTGCCACTGCAAAGGGCCCCTGCCCTCTCATCCTGGCTCGAAGGATGCCGCACCGGCAGGCGGTAGCTCGGTTCACCCTAGAACCCAGGGGAAGACGTCCAAGCTGCGCATGAAGAAAGAACTAGGAGCAGACCTGCTAGCGCAGAGCACACCCTTCCGAGCACCGTCGTCGTCCGCGGTTAAGCCACACCGAAGGGCTAGAGCTGTCGGCCACAGTCGCAGCAACAAGGGCAACAGCGATTAGCCACCGAAAAAAAGGCAGTGAAGCGCTGAGCCAAGCTGCCACCCGCCACCATCACACCCACAACCCGACTCTCTCGCCGCCCCTGTAATCCCCGGACTGCGCCTCCAAGAAGGAACACGATACACGGATGTGTCGTCGCCGCCCGAATCAGGGGACCTAGGCTTTCACCTAGCAGGGAACGGAAGGAGGGGGAGAAGGATCCTCACCACAGCCTCCAGGGATGGGTACGGTGAAGGAAATATGCATGCTAGAATTGTATTAACCGGAAACATAATACATGTGTGAATATATAGACAAACAGAATGTCACTAGTATGCCTCTACTTGACTAGCTTGTTAATCAAAGATGGTTATGTTTCCTAACCATGAACAAGGAGTTGTTATTTGATTAACAAGGTCACATCATTAGTTGAATGATCTGATTGACATGACCCATTCCATTAGCTTAGCACCCGATCGTTTAGTATGTTGCTGTTGCTTTTATCCATGACTTATACATGTTCCTATAACTATGAGATTATGCAACTCCGTTTACGGAGGAACACTTTGGGTACTACCAAGCGTCACAACGTAATCGGGTGATTATAAAGGAGTACTACAGGTGTCTCCAAAGGCGGATGTTGGGTTGGCGTATTTGAGATTAGGATTTGTCACTCCGATTGTCGGAGAGGTATCTCTGGGCCCTCTCGGTAATACACATCACTTAAGCCTTGCAAGCATTACAACTAAATGAGTTAGCTGTGAGATGATGTATTACGGACGAGTAAAGAGACTTGCGTAACGAGATTGAACTAGGTATTGGATACCGACGATCGAATCTCGGGCAAGTAACATACCGATGACAAAGGAACAACGATATTGTTATGCGGTCGACCGATAAAGATCTTCGTAGAATATGTAGGAGCCAATATGGGCATCCAGGTCCCGCTATTGGTTATTGACCGGAGACGTGTCTCGGTCATGTCTACATTGTTCTCGAACCGTAGGGTCCGCACGCTTAAGGTTTCGATGGCGGTTATATTATGAGTTTGTGTATTTTGATGTACCAAGGAGTTGAGTCCCGGATGTGATCACGGACATGACGAGGAGTCTCGAAATGGTCGAGACATAAAGATTGATATATTGGGCGGCTATATTCGGACACGGAAAGGTTCGGAAGTTTCCGGAGAAAACGGAGTGCCGGGGAGGGGTTACCGGAACCCCGGGAAGTAATGGGCCTTATTGGGCGAGAGGGAGAGAGAGGGCCGCACCAGGAGGTGGCGCGCGCCCCCATGGGGAGTCCGAATAGGACAAGGAGGCGCGCCCCCTTCCTCTCCTCTCCCTCTCCTTCCTTCCCCTTCCTCCTTCCTAGTTGGACTAGGAAAGGAGTCCTACTCCCACTAGGAGGAGGACTCCCCCTTGGCGCGTCCTAGGCCGGCCGGCCCTCCCCTTGCTCCTTTATATCTGAGGGCAGGGGGCACCCTAGAACACACAAGTTGATCCTTGAGATCGTTCCTTAGCCGTGTGCGGTGCCCCCTCCACCATATTCCACCTCGACCATATCGTGGCGGTGCTTAGGCGAAGCCTGCGTCGATAGAACATCAAGATCGTCACCACGCCGTCGTCTTGTGGAACTCTCTCCCGGAGCTTTGCTGGATCGGAGCCGAGGCGTCACCGAGCTGTACGTGTGTCAAGAACTCGGAGGAGCCGAGTAACGGCGCTGGGATCGGTTGGATCGCGAGGAGAACGTCGACTAGTTCCTCTACGTTGTGATCGCTTCGCTTGGTCTCACGAGGCGTAGACAATACTCTCCCCTCTCGTTGCTATGCATCACCATGATCTTGCGTGTGCGTAGGAATTTTTTTGAAATTACTACGTTCCCCAACATACGGCGCCCAGGGCATCGCCTGCGATGTGGCTGCGCCGGCCAGGGGTTTCCCCTAGAACCAACCCCACTCGACGAGATCTGCGCTGCCGACGCCCGGGAGGGCCCGGATCCGGCGATGGAAGGAGCAGATCGGGGGCGGAGAGGGTGAGATGCATCTGGCGACGGCCGCCGCACAGGGAAGGCCGCACACCAGCGACCGTGGACCGGCGCCTCCACGTCCCCCGCGAGACCGAGGAAGGCGCCTCACCAGCCCGGCCGGAGTGGCCCGCCGCCCGAGCCACCCGACGCTCTCCGCCCGGGGCCTCCGCCCCGGATGCCGAGCCCTCCACGCTAGGTGGAGCCGCCAGATCCCTCGCCGGCGCCACCTTCATCGGTGTCGAGCGCACGCCGACGCACCTCTGGCGGCGGCGGAGGGGAAGGGGAGGGGGAAGGAGGGGTGTGGCGGCGGCGATTTAGGGTTTCCCCCGAGTCGCCTCGGTGGAGACGACGCGGGGGCGGGGGAGGGGGATGTTTCCTCATCTATCATCTATCATCAATTTTAGGACATGCAATTATGTTTAGGAAGCTAAAATAAACGAGATGCGGTGTCAACAAGCTTGTCGATCAACCTGGCGAAGAAGATGTTGTTGCTGGTGAATGCACCAGAGGGAAACCAGTTTACGGGAAATCCTTATGTTTTGTTTAGGGTGCTCTACTGTAATAGATTCTACATAGCTGTAGTTTCTATATTTTTTTCTTCTATTTATATTTTCTTTTTGGATATGAATTTTTATTCCATAGTACTCCGTTCATTTCATTTTAATCAACACTCACAATACAAATCAATATCATTAGATACATCATGAAATTAATTTCCATACTATATAACTTCACTATAGTAAGCAGTTCTAATATTAAAAAAATCTCTTTGGACATCCTGGCAGTTCTAATATTTCCCTCACACAACACGATACTCCCAAAATTCCTTTGGATACAACCGAAGAGCTGATAAAAACCCTTTACCTTACAAGAAATCCAAGATGTAGTCTTTGAGATGGAAAAGAATAAAAGTCCAAGGCCAGATGGGTTCCCTGTAGACTTTTATCAAGGATTTTGGGATTTAGTAAAGTGAGATCTAAAAGCCCTGGTGAATGATTTTGCCAATGATACCATGGATATTACTAGGTTAAATTATAAGATCATTACTCTGGTCCCTACTGCTCATGCTAAGAAAATTCAAAAATTTAGGCCAATCTGTCCGTTGAATGTCAGTTTCAAAATTATTACTAAGGTCCTTAAGAATAGACTTAGTAAAATTGTTTCCCTATTTATCTCTTCTACACAAACTGCTTTTGTTAAGGGAAGATACATTACGGAGGGTGTAGTGGTGTTGCATGAAGAACTTAACTCTATACATGTCAAAAAACAGAGTGCACTTCTTTTTAAGGTGGATTTTGAGAAAGCATATGATCAAATGACCTTTTGTAATACAAATGCTAAAGTTAAAAGGTTTCCCTGAAAAAATGGTGTATCTGGGTTATCATGACTATGACATGTGGACATGTTGGTTTAGGGTTAATGATAAAATTAGACCTTATTTAAAAACTCATAGAGGGCTTAGGCAGGGAGATGCATTATCTCCTTTGCTCTTTGACCTAGCTACTCACGATCTTGCACTTTGATGTTTTCTTTGTGTTCTTTCTTGGTTTCTATCAATTTTCTTCATTTTTTTCTCTGTTTTTCTGTTTTCATTTTCTTGCACTGGTTTTAATTTGTTTTGTCGCCGTGTGACGTCATCCTGCGGCTCCACCTCTCGTCCTGCTCCACCTGTCTCTCTCTCTCTCTCTCTCTCTCTCTCTCTCTCTCTCTCTCTCTCTCTCTCTCTCTCCCGCGTGCTATGATGCTTCATGTTGTGGCAAGAATATAAAATTTTGGGACTTTTTACTTTACAATATTTAAAAGTTGGAAAACAAGAGGCAATATAGTGCATATGTACCTTTTGCTATACTGTAGAGCGTGAGGCCCGGGAAGCCAAGTGAGCCCGCATGGGAGAATATGTTAACGATGCTACCTCCTCCAACGATGGAGGAGTTGAGGAGGAAGGGGTGCACTAGCTGGCTGAGGTGAAAGTAGGACTCTTGGTTGGTCGCCATCAGGTGTGAGTACTCTTCTGATGTCCACTCCACGACCGCCTTGGCAAGAATCTGCGCACTAAGTTAGTAGGTTAGTCCCAAAAAATGATGTATAATTGCTTGAAAATGTATATAAAACATTCAAGATTGATAATGTAACATCATGGAACAATAAAAAATTATAGATATATTGGAGACATATCAGGATCTGGGTGTTTTGGGTTTTGTCCTCGTAAAGATTCTCTCTCAAAAGCTTCGGAGGTGGGTTGCTCTCAAACGACAAAAGCCGTGCACTACATCTGAGCAGCCACCGACTTATGGTGGAGGGGTGGCTATTTATAGCCAGGGGCAACCCGACATGATTTGTCGGAAATGACCTTGGGTCATTGGGGAACCGACACGTGTCCAACGGTCAGATTTCAAACACACGCGGCAGCTTGGCTTGGGCTACATGCAAAGTTGACACATCCAACTCAGGATAAGATTTACTCTCATTTGTCTTCGCTCGAAGACATAGGACTTGTGTTGAGCATCACGTTAGTTTTTCTGACTTTATTCACTTGGACCCCCTTAACAGTTCGGTATTTCCTATGACTCAAGAAAGAAGAAAATGAAACTATGAAAGAAACTATGTCTTCGCACTCCATTGTCTTCAAGCGAATGTCTTCATACATCATTGACTTCGACATGAATGTCTTCATGAACCACCGATATCTCCATACATTTTTAGGGGTCAACCGAATCAATAGAGTGCATACGTACCTTTTGCCATACTGTAGAGCGTGAGGCCCGAGAAGCCAAGTGAGCCCGCATGGGAGGATATCTTGACGATGCTACCTCCTCCGGCGATGGAGGCGTCGAGGAGGAAGGGATGTGCGAGATGGCTGAGGTGGAAGTAGGACTCTTGGTTGGTCGTCATCAGGTGTGAGTACTCCCCGGATGTCCACTCTATGGATGCCTTGGCAAGAATCTGCGCCGCGTTGTTCACCTGCATAGCATAGAGTTGGCCGCCATGCATTAGGTATGAGAGATCTCCCTCGGAAATATAACGAGCTCTAACTCATTTTGCATCGACATTGGTTAATTTGGTTATTACCGAAACCGAACCGAAGTATAAAAAACGTATTAACCAAAAACCGAACGCGCACCCTGAATAGCAACATTGTTGTACAACGGGAAATCGGGAGCAAGCCAGAAAAGGAAAAAGAGAAGATTATATATAGCACGTGACACCGCACGCCAGTGGTCCAAAGTCCTAAATCTAAGTCGCGAATATTACACACGAGCGCACCGGATATTGTCTTTGGAGGCCGAGCTCCATGGAGCTCGGTTTTGAAAATTTTGAATTTTGTCAAACTTCATATTTTCTACATTTCAAAAAATTCTGAAAAAAATCACACATATACATGAAGGCATAACACACATATGTGTAAATTTTCATGGCACAATAAGTTGAAATGAGGGCTGTGCAAAAAAGATAAATCTGGGGCTTCTTAACACATGATACTATTCATCCTCTCAGGCTCCATGGCTCCAGCGAGCCAGACGTCCTCTCTCCAATATAAGCGGAAATCCCTTTTGGAGCTCGGGCTCCAGTGAGGCCTCCAAATTCAAATTTGAAATTTCATTGAAATTTGTATTTTTACATTTCAAAAAATTCTGAAAAAAATTACAGATATACATGAAGGCATAATACACATGTGTGTAAATTTTCAGTTCAAAATACATTGAAACGAGGGCTGTGCAGAAAAGACAAATTTGGGGTTGTTTAACCCATGATACTATTCATCCTCCCAGGCCATGGATTTATCTTTTTTGTACAGGTCGCAACTCAAGGTATTTTATCATGAATTTTCACACACATGTGAGTTACATCCTTACATACACGCATAGTTTTTTTTCAGAACTTTTTGAACCATAAAAGTTTGAATTTAAATTTTTCAAAAATAAAGGCCTCCATGGAGCTCGGCCTCCAAAAACGCCTTTCTCGCGAGCGCATGCGCTATATAGCACACAATCTCTCTCACACATCCTCATCCAAGTGGACACTGACATGTTCCGTATATGTTGGTACGCATGCTAGTCAGCATTGATTTCGCATACAAGTGAGATAATTTTTAGGAATAGTTAGCATCCTTTGTTAGGCTAAATAGGCAGTTAATATTGTCTTAACATAACTGCCAGCTGTTGCTTTGTGAAGCGTTGTCCAAACGCTATATACGTCTGTTATGCGTCCCTGTAAACCGATTTTGTAAGCGACTGTTCAGGTAAAATAAAAGCCTAAACGAATCCATAAATACAATACTTGATTCCTCTCATTCTTTCTGTTTCTGTTCAATACGCACTGTATTTGCACGTCAAAGCCAAGTTTTTACACCATTTTGATGTATGCCACAACTTGTAACACTAAGGTGACTATGTGCGCCAAGTTCTAGCACCCTCACTGTAATTGACTTTTATTTATTTTAGCAAAGTATATGCTCTGGTCCAGCTTGACGAGTTGTGTCCACACTACCACCGGTGCCGACGGTTACAAACAAAGTATAGCTATGTGTCTCAACCGACGGTGGCATGTAAGCTGCCACCGGCATCCTTGCAGGGAGGACCGGCAGTGGGGCCTCAGCACGCAGCACGTTGACAGCCTGTCTAACCGACGGCCTCAGGTTGCAATCAAGTTGAGCACACCAAAGCCCGACCAGCATCACGCACTCCATCTCTCCGGCGTTGAATTCTCCTCCCAATCGCGTATCAGCGGCGCCTAGAATCCTCCCCCTGCCATACCAATTCCACACCCACTGAGCCAAGTGCATCGCGTCCTCCTCCTGCTGAGCTACCACTACAGGCCCCCTACCGCACGCGATCTCAAGGAGGACGACACCGAAGCTGTAGACATCCGACTCAGTGTTGGTCCTGCCGGTGGTCATGCATTCTGGGTCCATGTATCCCATTGTGCCAGCGGGAGCTGTCGTCAGTGATGCTCGGCCGTGCTCAACGAGCTTGGCAAGCCCGAAGTCGCCGAGCTTGGCGTTGAACAACGCGTCCAGCATGACATTGCTTGGCTTGATGTCCCTATGCAGCACGCACTGCTCCCAGTCCTGGTGTAGGTAGAGAAGCGCCGAGCCTAATCCCAGCACAATCTCATGCCTGAAGATGGAAGAAATTAATGTTACATTAATTATCACCCTGAGAGGCCTAAGGCCAAAAGCAATTTCAGACTACTATGGTGGGCCGGCTTACCTAACAGACCATGGAAGCACAACGTCATTGGCGCCGTAGAGATGCCTATCGAGGCTGCCGTTGGGCATGAGCTCATAGACGAGGAGCAGATCACTGCCTCCGTGGCACCAGCCGATGAGCTGCACGAGGTTCTTGTGCCGAAGCCTGCTTATGACCCTCACCTCAGATGCATACTCCTTCCTCCCTTGCTTGGAGCCTTTGGAAACTCTCTTGATGGCCACATGAAGGTTCAATTCACTGAGAAAACCTCTGTACACTGATCCAAAGCCACCTTGTCCGAGCTTCTTGTCGTTGGAGAAGTTGTCGGTGGCTACGGCCAAATCGTTATAGTGGAACCGCTTGGGACCAGTCCCCTTCTCGAAGTCGTCTTCCATGGCCTGATCATCTTCGAGGAAGTTGTCATCCTCTTCCAGCTCTTGCTCTGTTGTTTGCTTACGGATTTTCTCCTGCTTTCGCTGGTGCTGCCGTAGAAGGAACCAAATCAAGGCGATGAGAATGATCAAGAACATCACACAACCGACAGAAATGCCGACGAGAAGCCCAGTTTTTGGAGGAGGCGGAGAGTCTGCGAGAAATTTTCAGTGTATCAGAATTTTGGGGAAATATGTGCAGCATCTCTGTGTTCTAATAAGCCCGCAAAGCTAACTGACCTTCCAGAGTTTGTGCAGGCAACGGTGGCTGTGCTGGCCGTCTCTGCATTTGGTTCATGCCTCTGAGAGGCGGCGGAGACAAGGATGGTTGTGCCAACTTCATGTTCTTGCAGATCATGTTGTCCCCGTACCCCACTTGGAGAATGCCGCAGTACATCTTGTAGTAGCGGACACGATCCTTGGCTGGGGCGGTCCCGTAGCCCTTGCCGCACTCAAGGGTGCCGTTAATGATGTAAGTGGTCATACCATATCCGGGGAGCATGCCCGCGTCGCGCTCCTGGGTTGACGGCGTCCAGCCGTCGGTCATCACGGCGTGGCACGACGGCTTGGGCGCTTGCGGTGTCATCCACCACCAGATAGCCGTCTTGAACGCGACGACAGGGTCGGTGGACACCAGGTCTGGGTTATCCAGCAGGTCCAGCCCCAGCGCGTCCCCGGCTTGCCGGTAGTTGTAGTCGCTGTTATTTGTATACTCTTAGTAGTATTAGATACTCCGTACTAAAGCTGCGACAATTTATTTGGATCGGAGGAAGCACTAAGTTGGCTAGAAATCAAGTGCGAGCTAAGCAAAAATAGAGGGAAAGCAAAACGATATATGGAGCGCAATATCATCATATAACTCAAAAAAAGAAAAGAGAAATCTTACTGAGTCAGCTGTATGGGGCCTCGTCCGTAGTAGCGCGCAATCGTGGGCTTCTGCTCTTTCACCCAGCAGTAACCTGCGGCACAGGCATAACACTCGTCTCTATCGACAGAAAAAAGAAAAAACTCAAGTAAAATCCTACGTAGTAAGTAGTCCCGTGGCGCGCGTATCATATTCATACCGGCAGTCGCGTGGGAGGTCTGCCCGAAGAAGGCGGCGAGCTCGCGCCTGCGTGTATCCTCGTCGCCGATGGTGCCGAAGCCGCGGAGCTTGCTCGCGTTCGCGGCCTGCACGAACGCGTCGTATGTGTAGAAGGCGCCGCCCTCGCAGCCGCTCCGGCTGCGGTTGCCCAGCATGTAATCGAACGTGTCCCGTGAGATGATCGACGGCACGCCGGCCTGCTGCCCGCTGGCCATGCCGATGCCGATGCCGGCGGCCGCCAGCATGGCAGCGGCCAGAGCGAGCAACCTCGTCATGCTGCCATGACCCATGAATAATGTGATGTGATGTGTGCAATGTGGACTGTGTGCGTCGCAAGCCCATTGCTCATGGCTTTATAGCAAAAGACCATTTTCTTTGTAGTATAGTTTGCACATGGGCTGGACCCTCAAGACCCGTGAACTCGTCAACACGCGCCCAAGACTGCACTGATTGGTTCTTTTTCTTTTTCTTTTTGAGACAAAGAGTGCACTGATTGGTATGGATGTGTCACGGATTTGGACTGTGCTAATGGAGCCCTGATGTTCCCTCTTTGGCCGGTGAACGCAATGCAATTATTTGTTTCACTGTGCTAATGGAGCCCTTAGTAGGAAGTAGAATAGAGGTCCTGCTGCATTGCATTTTTTTCATGGGGTGCCTTCACAAGTTCACTGTAGAAAAAAACCAGTTAAGTTCAGTGTGAAAAAAGTGAGAACCAATTAAGTCCCTGTGAAAAAAGAATGTAGAGTAGAGATACCCCAATCTTAGTTTACTTATGAAATCGAGTAGAAACACTCGTACATCTGCATAAAGAAAAAGGACAACGCTAACGCCCACACGTGTAGTGGGAGCCAAACCCGCCTACACGCCTTGTAACATACGGACTACGCCATGTCACCGCATGCATGCATGTGGAAATCTTGTTGGATTTTTAGTTTTTAAAATATTTTATCTCTTAAATGAAAAATCCGATTGAAAATCCGTTTTCGCCATTAAATCCCTTGCGACGAGATCTTCGAAACTAGATCTCATATCAATATATTTTGACGAATTTTTTTTGGTTAAAAGTTGTCATGTTTATTGCACATGAATTGCCATGATGTTTACACTAAAGTTGCCATGTTATGTTTCAGCTACTTTCTTCTATATTAAAAAGTAAATTTTGACATATTATAAAACAAAGAATTAAGAAACTAGACTTGTCATGCACCATAAACTAAGATTGCCATGATACATGCACTTAAAATTGCCATGGTTCATGCAAAAAAATATTTTCATGGTCAAAATACTGGAATTGCCATCATCAAAAACTAAAATTGCGATGATCTATAAACTAAAATTGCCACATGGCAACTTTAGTTTAAGTATCATGGCAACTACAATGTAAACATCATGGCGACTTTTGAGAAAAAAAATTCGTCGAAACAGATCAACATGGGGTCTAGTTTTGAAGATCTCGTCCAGACGGATTTAATGGTGAAAACGGATTTTTAATTCGCTTTTATAATTAGGAGATAAAATATTTTTAAGCCGAAAACCAAAAAAAAATTCTGCTGATGTCATCTGTTCATACGTGGCAAAATGAATGGTGATGGAGGCGTGTGAACGATGTGTAAACGCCCACACGTGTGGGCGTTAGTTTTTAAGAAGAAAAAACCATGGTTTTAGTTGGAAGCTACGGCATTACGGCATTTCTAACAGAACCCCTATTTTATGTTTACCCCTCTAACGAGGAACTAGCCGATCCCCAATAGCCGTTAGTGGAGGATAATTTATCCCCAGTCGCGCATCCTGCCCTTATATATACTCCACCGCTCGGCGGCGGAGTAGAAATTCACCACTTGTCTCTTCGCCTCCTCAGCCTCTTCTCCTCTCCATCTGCATCGTTGGCGACCCGTCCCCCCACCCCCCGGGCCGTTCCCTAAAGCCCCCTCCTCCCAATGGGCGGACCCCATGGTCGGCGATCCACACCACCGATCCCAAAGCGCGGATCCGTGCCGCCGCCCCTGCTGCGTGTCTTCAAGCGGAGCCTCCTCAAGCTACCCCACTGATGTGAACCCCGCCTACCGCATGTCTGACTTTCCCGACCTCCCTCTGTCGCCGCAGCCGCAGAGGAAACACATAGGCATCCGCCAGCGCCCGTGGGGGACGTGGGCGGCGGAGCTAACGGACCATGAGACCCACACCAAAAAGTTGCTCGGGTCCTTCCACACAACGGAGCTCGCCGCACGCGAATACAACCGGTGGCAGGCCTGGTTCCACGACATGGCGGCACGCCTAAACTTCCCGTGGGGAATGACGCATGTCGACCTCGTCTTGTCGCCGCCCAGAGTGGTGAATGCGGCCATGGCTTGGGAGGACCGGCAGGCCGCCGACGAGAAGTGTTGGGAACGTAGTAATTTCAAAAAATTTCCTACGCACACGCAAGATCATGGTGATGATATAGCAACGAGGGGAGAGTGTTGTCTACGTACCCTCGTAGACCAAAGCGGAAGCGTTGACGCAACGTAGGAAGTAGTCGTCGTCCTCCCGGTCCGACCGATCCAAGCACCGTTACTCGGCACCTCCGAGTTCTTGACACGCGTCTGCTCGATGACGCACCTCGATCTCCAATCCAGAGAGGCTCGAGGGGAGTTCCACAAGACGACCTGGCGTGGTGACGATCTTGATGTTCTCTGTCGCAGGCTTCGCCTAAGCACCGCTACAATATGATCGAGGTGTAATATCGTGGAGGGGCCACCGACACGGCTAAGGAACGATCAATGATCAACTTGTGTGTTCTAGGGTGCCCCCTACCCCGTATATAAAGGAGGAGGGAGGAGGTGGCTGGCCCTAAGGGGGACCGCCATGAGGAGGGAAACCTACTCCAAGTAGGTTTCCTTATCTTATTTGGAGGGAAGGAAAGAGTACTAGTATTAGGAAGTAGTACTAGTAGTAGTAATAGGAAGAGGGGAAGGAGAAGGAAAGGGGCCGCCCCTTCCCCAATTCGGATTGGGCTTGGGGCGCGCCTCCCTTGCTCCTTCTCCTTCCTCCTACATGGGCCCAATAAGGCCCATATACCTCCGGGGGTTCCAGAACCTCCGGAGCTCCAAACTTCTCCGGAACCTTTCCGGTGTCCAAATATATCCGTCCAATATATCAATCTTTATGTCTCGACCATTTCGAGACTCCTCATCATGTCCGTGATCATATCCGGACTCGAACAAACTTCGTACATCAAAATACATAAACTCATAATATAATTGTCATCGAAACCTTAAGCGTGCGGACCCTACGGTTCGAGAACGATGTAGACATGATCGAGACACATCTCGGTCAATAACCAATAGCGGGACCTGGATGCCCATATTGGTTCCTACATATTCTACGAAGATCTTTATCGGTCAAACCGCATAACAACATACGTTGTTCCTTTGTCATCGGTATGTTACTTGTCCGAGATTCGATCGTCGGTATCCAATACCTAGTTCAATCTCGTTACCGACAAGTCTCTTTACTCGCTCGTAATACTTCATCTCATAACTAACTCATTAGTTACATGCTTGCAAGGCTTAGGTGATGAGCATTACCGAGAGGGCCCAGAGATACCTCTCCGACAATCGGAGTGACAAAACCTAATCTCGAATTATGCTAACTCAACATGTACCTTCGGATACACCTGTAGTACTACTTTATAATCACCCGATTCGTTGTGACGTTTGGTAGTACCAAAGTGTTCCTCCGTAAACGGAGTTACACAATTCTCATAGTTACAGAGAACATGTATAAGTCATGAAGGAAGCAATAGCAGAATACTAAACGATCAAGTGCTAAGCTAACGGGATGGGTCATGTAAATCACCTCATTCTCCTAATGATGTGATCCCATTAATCAAATGACAACACATGTCTATGGTTAGGAAACATAACCATCTTTGATTAATGAGCTAGTCAAGTAGAGGCATACTAGTGACTATATGTTTGTCTATGTATTCACACATGTATCATGTTTCCGGTTAATACAATTCTAGCATGAATAATAAACATTTATCATGATGTGAGGAAATAAATAATAACTTTATTATTGCCTCTAGGGCATATTTCCTTGATCTCCCACTTGCACTAGAGTCAATAATCTAGATTACATAGTAATGATTCTAACACCCATGGAGTCCTGGTGCTGATCATGTTTTGCTCGTGAGAGAGGCTTAGTCAACGGGTCTGCAACATTCAGATCCGTATGTATCTTGCCAATCTCTATGTCTCCCACTTGGACTTGGTCCCGAATGGAATTGAAGCGTCTCTTGATGTGCTTGGTCCTCTTGTGAAATCTGGATTCCTTTGCCAAGGCAATTGCACCAGTATTGTCACAGAAGATCTTCATTGGTCCCGATGCACTAGGTATGACACCTAGATCGGAAATGAACTCCTTCATCCAGACTCCTTCATTTACTGCTTCAGAAGCAGCTATGTACTCCGCTTCACATGTAGATCCCGCCACGACGCTTTGTTTAGAACTGCACCAACTTACAGCCCTACCGTTTAATAAAAACATGTATCCGGTCTGCGATTTAGAATCGTCCGGATCGGTGTTAAAGCTTGAATCGACGTAACCATTTACGACTAGCTCTTTGTCACCTCCATATACGAGAAACATATCCTTAGTCCTTTTCAGGTATTTCAGGATGTTCTTGACCGCTGTCGATGATCCACTCTGGATTACTTTGGTACCTACCGCCAAGCTTATTGCTAAGCATACGTCGGTCGGTACACAGCATTGCATACATGATAGAGCCTATGGCTGAAGCATAGGAACATCTTTCATTTTCTCTCTATCTCTCTGCTGTGGTCGGGCATTGAGTTTGACTCAACTTCACACCTTGTAGCACAGTGCAAGAATCCTTTCTTTGCCGATCCATTTTGAACTTTTTCAAAATTTTGTCAAGGTATGTGCTTTGTGAAAGTCCTATTAAGCGTCTTGATCTATCTCTATAGATCTTGATGCCCAATATGTAAGCAGCTTCACCGAGGTCTTTCATTGAAAAACTTTTATTCAAGTATCCCTTTATGTTATCCAGAAATTCCATATCATTTCCAATTAATAATATGTCATCAACATATAAAACTAGAAATGCTACTGAGCTCCCACTCACTTTCTTGTAAATACAAAGCTTCTCCAAAAGTCTCAGATAAAACCATATGCTTTGATCACACTATCAAAACGTTTATTCCAACTCCGAGATGCTTGCACCAGTCCATAAATGGAATGTTGGAGCTTGCACACTTTGTCAGCACCTTTTGGATCAACAAAACCTTCAGGCTGCATCATATACAACTCTTCTTCTAGAAATCCATTCAAGAATGCAGTCTTGACATCCATTTGCCAAATTTCATAATCATGAAATGCAGCAATAGCCAACATGATTCGGACAGACTTAAGCATCGCTACGGGTGAGAAAGTCTCATCGTAGTCAACCCCTTGAAGTTGTCGAAAACCTTTTGCAACAAGTCGAGCTTTGTAGACAGTAACATTACCATCAGCGTCAGTCTTCTTCTTAAATATCCATTTATTCTCAATGGCTTGCCGATCATCGGGCAAGTCAACCAAAGTCCATACTTTGTTTTCATACATGGATCCTATCTCGATTTCATGGCCTCTAGCCATTTTGCGAATCTGGGCTCATCATCGCTTCCTCATAATTCGTAGGTTCATCATGGTCTAGTAACATGACTTCCGAATAGGATTTCCGTAGAACTCAGTGCGGATCTTACTCGGTAGACCTCGAGGTTCATAGAAACTTGATCTGAAGTTTCATGATCAATATCATTAGCTTCCTCACTAATTGGTGTAGTTGTCACAGGAACCGGTTCTTGTGATGAACTACTTTCCAACAAGGGAGTAGATACAGTTATCTCATCAAGTTCTACTTTCCTCCCACTCACTTCTTTCGAGAGAAACTCCTTCTCTAGAAAGGATCCGAATTTAGCAACGAAAATCTTGCCTTCAGATCTGTGATAGAAGGTGTACCCAATAGTCTTCTTTGGGTATCCTATGAAGACATATTTCTCCGATTTGGGTTCGAGCTTATCTGGTTGAAGTTTCTTCACATAAGCATCGCAGCCCCAAACTTTGAGAAACGACAACTTTGGTTTCTTGCCAAACCACAGTTCATAAGGCGTCGTCTCAACGGATTTTGATGGTGCCCTATTTAACGTGAATGCGGCCGTCTCTAAAGCATAACCCCAAAACAATAGCGGTAAATCGGTAAGAGACATCATAGATCGCACCATATCAAGTAAAGTACGATTACGACGTTCGGACACACCATTTCGCTGTGGTGTTCCAGGTGGCGTGAGTTGCGAAACTATTCCACATTGTTTCAAATGTAAACCAAACTCGTAACTCAAATATTCTCCTCCACGATCAGATCGTAGAAACTTTATTTTCTTGTTACGGTGATTTTCTACTTCACTCTGAAATTCTTTGAACTTTTCAAATGCTTCAGACTTGTGCTTCATCAAGTAGATATACCCATATCTGCTCAAATCATCTGTGAAGGTGAGAAAATAACGATATCCGCCACGAGCCTCAACATTCATCGGACCACATACATCTGTATGTATAATTTCCAATAAATCTGTTGCTCTCTCCATAGATCCGAAGAACGGTGTTTTGGTCATCTTGCCCATGAGGCACGGTTCGCAAGTACCAAGTGATTCATAATCAAGTGATTCCGAAGTCCATCAAGATGGAGTTTCTTCATCGCTTTTACATCGATATGACCTAAACGGCAAGTACACAAATATGTTGCACTATCATTATCAACTCTGCATCTTTTGGCTTCAACATTATGAATATGTGTATCACTACTATCGAGATTCAATAAAATAGACCACTCCTCAAGGGTGCATGACCATAAAAGATATTACTCATATAAATAGAACAACCATTATTCTCTCGATTTAAATGAATAACCGTCTCGCATCAAACAAGATCCGATATAATGTTCATGCTCAACGCAGCACCAAATAACAATTATTCAGGTCTAAAACTAATCCCGATGGTAGATGAAGAGGTAGCGTGCCGACCGCGATCACATCGACTTTGGAACCATTTCCCACGCGCGATCGTCACCTCGTCCTTAGCTAATCTTCGCTAATCCGTAGTCCTGTTTGAGTTGCAAATGTTAGCAACAGAACCAGATCAAATACCCAGTGCTACTGCGAGCATTAGTAAGGTACACATCAATAACATGTATATCACATATACCTTTGTTCACTTTGCCATCCTTCTTATCCGCCAAATACTTGGGGCAGTTCCGCTTCAAGTGTCCAGTCTGCTTGCAGTAGAAGCACTTAGTTTCAGGCTTAGGTCCAGACTTGGGTTTCTTCTCTTGAGCAGCAACTTGTTTGCCGTTCTTTTTGAAGTTCCCCTTCTTCTTCCCTTTGCCCCTTTTCTTGAAACCAGTGGTCTTGTTGACCATCAACACTTGATGCTCCTTTTGATTTCTACCTCCGCTGCTTTCAAGATTGCGAAGAGCTCGAAATAGTCTTGTTCATCCCTTGCATATTATAGTTCATCACAAAGCTCTTGTAGCTTGGTGGCGTGATTGGAGAATTCATCAATGACGCTATCATCCGGAAGATTAACTCCCAGTTGAATCAAGTGATTATTATACCCAGACATTTTGAGTATATGCTCACTGACAGAACTGTTCTCCTCCATCTTGCAGCTGTAGAACTTATTGGAGACTTCATATCTCTCAATCCGGGCATTTGCTTAAAATATTAACTTCAACTCCTGGAACATCTCATATGCCCCATGACGTTCAAAACGTCGTTGAAGACCCGGTTCTAAGCCGTAAAGCATGGCACATCGAACTATAGAGTAGTCATCGCTTTGCTCGCCAGACGTTCTTAACGTCGTCGGTTAGATCAGCAGAAGAGGCACGAACCCAGCGGTGCTTCCAGGCGTAACTCTTCAGGCAGCAATGAGGATAATCCTCGAGTTACGGACCCGATCCGTGTAATTGCTACCATCATCTTTCAACTTTGCTTTCTCAAGGAACGCATTAAAATTCAACGGAATAACAGCACGAGCCATCTATCTACAAACAAACATAGACAAGCAAAATACTATCAGGTACTAAGTTCATGATAAATTTAAGTTCAATTAATCATATTACTAAAGAACTCCCACTTAGACAAACATCTCTCTAGTCATCTAAGTGATTACGTGATCCAAATCAACTAAACCATGTCTGATCATCACGTGAGATGGAGTAGTTTCAATGGTGAACATCTCTATGTTGATCATATCTACTATATGATTCACGCTCGACCTTTCGGTCTCCGTGTTCCGAGGCCATATCTGATATGCTAGGCTCGTCAAGTATAACTGAGTATTCGCGTGTGCAACTGTTTTGCACCCGTTGTATTTGAACGTAGAGCCTATCACACCCGATCATCACGTGGTGTCTCAAAGACGAAGAACTTTCGCAACGGTGCATACTCGGGAGAACACTTCTTGATAATTAGTGAGAGATCATCTTAAAATGCTACCGTCAATCAAAGCAAGATAAGATGCATAAAGGATAAACATCACATGCAATCAATATAAGTGATATGATATGGCCATCATCTTCTTGTGCTTGTGATCTCCATCTTCAAGCACCGTCGTGATCACCATCGTCACCGGTAGCGACACCTTGATCTCCATCGTAGCATCGTTGTCGTTATGTCATCTATTGCTTCTCGACTATCGCTACCGCTTAGTGATAAAGTAAAGCAATTACAGTATGCGTTTGCATTTCATACAATAAAGCGACAACCATATGGCTCCTGCCAGTTGCCGATAACTTCGGTTACAAAACATGATCATCTCATACAATAAAATATAGCATCATGTCTTGGCCATATCACATCACAACATGCCCTGCAAAAACAAGTTAGACGTCCTCTACTTTGTTGTTGCAAATTTTACGTGGCTGCTACGGGCTTAAGCAAGAACCAATCTCACCTACGCATCAAAACCACAACGATAGTTTGTCAAGTTGATGCTGTTTTAACCTTTGCAAGGACCGGGCGTAGCCACACTCGGTTCAACTAAAGTTGGAGAAACAGACACCCGCTAGTCACCTGTGTGCAAAGCACGGCGGTAAAACCAGTCTCGCATAAGCGTACGCGTAATGTCGGTCCGGGCCGCTTCATCCAACAATACCGCTGAACCAAAGTATGACATGCTGGTAAGCAGTATGACTTATATCGCCCACAACTCACTTGTGTTCTACTCGTGCAAATAACATCAAACCATAAAAACCTAGGCTCTGATGCCATCATTGGGAACGTAGTAATTTCAAAAAATTTCCTACGCACACGCAAGATCATGGTGATGATATAGCAACGAGGGAGAGTGTTGTCTACGTACCCTCGTAGACCAAAGCGAAGCGTTGACGCAACATAGAGGAAGTAGTCGACGTCCTCCCGGTCGACCGATCCAAGCACCGCACTCGGCACCTCCGAGTTCTTGACACGCGTACAGCTCGATGACGCACCCTCGATCTCCAATCCAGAGAGGCTCCGAGGGGAGTTCCGTCAAGACGACGGCGTGGTGGCGATCTTGATGTTCTCTGTCGCGGCAGGCTTCGCCTAAGCACCGCTACAATATGATCGAGGTGTAATATCGTGGAGGGGGCCACCGCACACGGCTAAGGAACGATCAATGATCAACTTGTGTGTTCTAGGGTGCCCCCCTACCCCCGTATATAAAGGAGGGAGGGAGGAGGTGGCTGGCCCTAAGGGGGGACCGCCATGAGGAGGGGGAAACCTACTCCAAGTAGGTTTCCTTATCTTATTTGGAGGGGGAAGGAAAGAGTACTAGTATTAGGAAGTAGTACTAGTAGTAGTAATAGGAAGAGGGGGAAGGAGAAAGGAAAGGGGGCCGCCCCTTCCCCAATCGGATTGGGCTTGGGGCGCGCCTCCCTTGCTCCTTCTCCTTCCTCCTACATGGGCCCAATAAGGCCCATATACCTCCGGGGGTTCAGAACCTCCGGAGCTCCAAACTTCTCCGGAACCTTTCCGATGTCCAAATATATCCGTCCAATATATCAATCTTTATGTCTCGACCATTTCGAGACTCCTCGTCATGTCCGTGATCATATCCGGACTCAACAAACTTCGGTACATCAAAATACATAAACTCATAATATAATTGTCATCGAAACCTTAAGCGTGCAGGACCCTACGGTTCGAGAATGATGTAGACATGACCGAGACACATCTCGGTCAATAACCAATAGCGGATCTGGATGCCCATATTGGTTCCTACATATTCTACGAAGATCTTTATCGGTCAAACCGCATAACAACATCGTTGTTCCCTTTGTCATCGGTATGTTACTTGTCCGAGATTCGATCGTCGGTATCCAATACCTAGTTCAATCTCGTTACCAACAAGTCTCTTTACTCGCTCGTAATACTTCATCTCATAACTAACTCATTAGTTACATGCTTGCAAGGCTTAGGTGATGAGCATTACCGAGAGGGCCAGAGATACCTCTCCGACAATCGGAGTGACAAAACCTAATCTCGAATTATGCTAACTCAACATGTACCTTCGGAGACACCTGTAGTACTCCTTTATAATCACCCGATTACGTTGTGACGTTTGGTAGTACCAAAGTGTTCCTCCGTAAACGGAGTTACACAATTCTCATAGTTACAGGAACATGTATAAGTCATGAAGGAAGCAATAGCAGAATACTAAACGATCAAGTGCTAAGCTAACGGGATGGGTCATGTCAATCACCTCATTCTCCTAATGATGTGATCCCATTAATCAAATGACAACACATGTCTATGGTTAGGAAACATAACCATCTTTGATTAATGAGCTAGTCAAGTAGAGGCATACTAGTGACTATATGTTTGTCTATGTATTCACACATGTATCATGTTTCCGGTTAATACAATTCTAGCATGAATAATAAACATTTATCATGATATGAGGAAATAAATAATAACTTTATTATTGCCTCTAGGGCATATTTCCTTCAAGAAGTACATGGCAGACCACTGCCGCCAGTACCCCGAGCTTGTGGAGGCGGAGCAGGAGATCTTCACAGAGCGCGTGGTCGACAGGGAGGTCATCATCATCTCCTACGATGTGGAGCAAGGCAGCGATGACGGCGGCAAGGAAGAGCAGGGGTTCAACATTGAAGAGTGATGGGCATCTTCCCCGACTCCGACGACGGCAACACTGACCCGGGCCCAATGGGCAGTGGGATGTCAAGGCAAGATTAACGGAAAAATATGGCGCGCGCGAGCAAATCTAACAGGCGTGCTTGCAAATATGATAAATCACCCAACCAAACACACAATATGATGATGTTTCAAACATTAAACAAGTGTGCAAAAAGCATATCATAGTTCAATTGCATGGCATAGTTCAAAATCACCCAACCAAGTTCATGACAAATAAAAGTTCACATAAACAAATTACACATCAACAATCATGCCACATCCTCCTCCTCCTCTTCTTCCTCATCATCCGAAGACATTTCTTCCTCCTCCTCTCCATTTTCAAGCACCGCGTCGTCATCGGGGGCTCGGATGGTGTTCGCAAGATCTTCAACGGCATCATGGTATGTGAGGCACCGGAAGCCATGTGTCCACCCATGCCACCCACAGGTGCTCCCATGCCTCCCATGGTAGCTCTGAAGCCACTCATGCCTCTCGTAGGTGCTCCCATGCCTCCCATGTTAGCTCTGAAACCACCAATGCCTCCCATGCCGCCCATGGTAGCTCCGAAGCCACCCATGTCTCCCATGCCGCCCATGGTAGCCCTGAAGCTACCCATGCCTCCTGTAGATGTTCCCAAGCCTCCCATGGTAGCTCACATACCTCTGAAGCCTCCCATGGTAGCTTCCATGTCTCCCATGGCCATGGATCTTTTTTGGACCAAGAATTCACCACGAGATTGATGTATTCCTTTTGCCTATCATCGATGTTAGATGTGTCCGTGAAGAACAAGTATTTCTTCCATTCCAATAATCACGGGCACTCGATATTTCTTACTTTCTAGCACATGTCATGCCAAAATTCATGATAAATTTCGGCATGACCTTTGTTAAAATAGGACATATCGAGCGCCTGAAATTTGCCAGAACGGAAATGAATCAACTTTTGGCAAAACATAGGCCACTCGGAGGTGTTCCCTGCAAATAATAAAAGCCAAGATAGCACTTGGCAAGCACATACACATGCTAGTACTACACAACACTACTCAACATATCACACGTCCAAATAGATCATGTTTACTCACTAGACGGCTGTTGAGGATGCGGGTGTTGTCGGTGATCTTCTAGGTGTCGTCAAGGGGCTCGTTGGTGTGATCTACCCTGCACCACATGAGGAGTCACACATGAACATGTATACACTATTGGCATTTTCATTTCTTCACATTTTCATTTCAAAAATACTAGCGTCATTTCTTCACATTTTCATTTCTTCGCGTGTTCAAACAAAGTCAAGTTCCTTACATTTTCATTTCAAAAAAAATACAAGCCTCATATTTTCATTTCAAAAAAATACAAGCCTCACATTTCAATATATCTTATAATCCAAACATTTCAATACCCTAATTCTACTCTATTCAACACTTACTAAAAATTTGGTGCTCTCTAAATTTGGTTCTCTCTAAATATTAACAAAAACTTGGTGCTCTCTAAATTTGGCAATGTGAGATTGACATAACTAAATACCCTAGTTCTACTCTATTCAACACTTACTAAAAATTTCTATGCCTAAATTTTCTTACTACAAACTTCTATTAGTAAATTTAATACCTAAAAATTTGTCATATAGCATTCTACACCTAAAAAAATCTACTAATTTTTTTTACAAAAAATAATATTACTAAAATTTCAAAAACAAAGGGAGGTGGAGGGAGGAACTGAAAGTGAGGGAGTGAGGTGGAGGGAAGAGGAGGACGGACAGGACAGGGAGGGAAGTGGGAGGGAGGAGGCAGGAGGGAGGGAGGGAGGAGGAGGATGGATGAGGCGAGGAGGGAGAAGTCAGGAGGAAGGGAGGGAGAGGGAGGTGGAAGATCAGGAGGAGGGAGGAAGGAGATACCTCGGTGGAGGAGGAGCAGGAGCATCAGTGGCGTGGGGATAGAGTGGAGAGGGAGAGAGAGAGAGTGAGGTGCGGCCGCGCGGAGAAGATAAGCTTGGCTTAGCAGCAGCGCGGGTTACGGAACAATGCTGCTACTACAGGTCGTAGCAATAGCGCCAGAAGATAAGCATCCCACGCTGCTGTTAAGTTGGGCCCACTTACTGGCATAGTACACATATAGAGCGACGTGCCTTAGGCCAGCGCTACCGCTACTGGTTTAGCAGTAGCGGTTGTTTTCCGAGGCTGCGCTACTACTACGGATAGCCTTGGGGGCTAAGGTTGAGATCACTTAGCAGCAGCGCGGAGTGGCACGCCAACGCTACTGCTATGTCGATAAATCTAGCGTCGTTTTATGGCCAATGCTACTGCTATATAGCAGTAGCGTTGTGCAATAACCCCACGCTACTGCTAAGGCTCTACATATAAGGTTTCTCCTAGTAGTGATGACTCCAAGCGGGACGACACTATAACAAAAGATTTGTGCATTCCTTTCATACCACAACTTCCAAGAGATAAGAAGCATCAAGGAAGAAGGTGGCCTTCGGGATTGGGTCTTCTTGGTAGCATTATGGCTCCACCACTCTTTAATGGAAGTCGTGCCACTCCAATCAAAAGGATGCACATCATGGAGACCCAATCAATCTTTGATCAAACGCCAAACTCTGATAGTGTATCCGCATTGGAATAGAAGGTGAGCCGCCAACTCCTGTACTTGCTTGCATAGGGACAAAGGTTACAGTTTGGCCATCCTGTTGCATTGCATTTTTTTCCTGGGGTGCCTTCACAAGTTCACTGTAGAAAAAAAAACCAGTTAAGTTCAGTGTGAAAAAAGTGAGAACCAATTAAGTCCCTGTGAAAAAAGAATGTAGAGTAGAGATACCCCAATATTAATTTACTTATGAAATCGAGTAGAAACACTCGTACATCTGCATAAAGAAAAAACCATGGTTTTAGTTGGAAGCTACGGCATTAGGGCATTTCTAACCGAACCCCTATTTTATGTTTACCCCTCTAACCAGGAACTAGCCGATCCCCAATAGCCGTTAGTGGAGGATAATTTATCCCCAGCCGCGCATCCTGCCCTTATATATACTCCACCGCTTGGCGGTGGAGTAGAAATTCACCACTCGTCTCTCCGCCTCCTCTACCTCTTCTCCTCCCCATCTCCGCCGTCGGCGACCCATTCCACCCTCCCCCTCCGGCCGTTCCCCGACGCCCTACCACCTCCCATTGTGCGGACCCCATGGCCGGCGGTCCACACCACCGATCCCAAAGCGCGGATCCGTGTCGCCGCCCCTGCCGCACGTCTTCAAGCAGGGCCTCCTCAAGCCACCCCGCTGATGCGGCCCCCGCCTACCACATGTCCGACTTCCCCGACCTCCCTCTGTCGCCGCAGCCGTAGAGAAAATACATGCCAGCGCCCGTGGGGAGCGTGGGCGGCGGAGATAACGGACCACGAGACCCACACCAAAAAGTTGCTCGGGTCCTTCCACACGACGGAGCTCGCCGCGCGTGAATACAACCGATGGCAAGCCCGGTTCCACGATGGCGGCACGCCTAAACTTCCTGTGGGGAACGATGCCTGTCGACTTCATCCTATCGCCGCCCAGAGTGGTGAATGCGGCCATGGCTCGGGAGGACCGGGAGGCCGCCGATGAGAAGTACATGGTAGACCACCGCCGCCAGTACCCCGAGCTTGTGGAGGCGGAGCGGGCGATCTTCACGGAGCGCCTGGTCGATGGGGAGGTCATCATCATCTCCTACGATGAGGAGCAAGGCAGCGATGACGGTGGCAAGGACGAGGAGGGGTTCAACGTTGAAGAGTGGTGGGCATCTTCCTCGACTCCGGTGACGGCGACACCGGCTCGGGCTCAATGGGCAGTGGGATGTCAAGGCAAGATTGACGGAAAAATATGGCGCACGCGAGCAGCCACTAGTAGAAAAAGAGGCAAATCTGAGACACATTAGTGCCGGTTTGATTTTGAGCCGGTACTAATGTGTCCATTAGTGCCGGTTCCAACGGCTAGCCGGCCGTTCTCATTAGTACCGGTTCGTGGCGAACCTTTAGCACCGGTTCGTGCCACGAACCGGTACTAAAGAGAGTGGTGGCAGGAAGTTGTCAGTCTGGGGCCCGTCTAGCACCTTTAGTACCGGTTCGTGGCACGAACCGGTACTAAAGGTCGACGTACATAAACCCTTCGTCCACCCGAGCCACTCTGTTCTTCCCCTTTCCCCTCACTTCCTCTGTTCTTCTCCTCTCTTCCTCGAGCTCCTCACAAATTTTGCCCAAAATTTGTCAAGATTTGAAGGCCCCCATCCATTCAAATGATCACAAAGGTTAGCAACTTTGTCCTTTCAACTCTCATTGCTAGATTAGCTCTTGCAATGCTTTGTATAGTGATTAATTTGGGAGGAATTATATTTGCTAGTATTTGATTTATATGCAATTTGAGGTCAAAAATAACACTTGGTTTGCATATATAGGTGTGGTTTACTTAGTGCCTTCTAAATCTTCGTCAGAACCACCGCCGATCGCTCAAGACCGTCTCTGTCAGCCGGCACCACCTTGTGGTGAGGCTCTTGTTCATGAATGTTTTACATTACCAAATTGATGTTTGTGTGATTTGGATATATAGTTACTCGTATAATTATCTTACCAGTACGTTGTTTGTTATACATAGTGCCATGGTTTTGATATCCGTCCCCGTCGGCCCTCGTCCTTGTTATGATTCGGATGTGGTATATTCTCTTTTAAAACTAGTTGTTGCATTTCGTGTTTATGACAAATTATGCCCATCAAGTTGACATAGATATTTTTATCTAGGAGGTATGTGAACCAGAAATTCCAACCGACCCTATTGTCGAGAGCTTAAATTTAGTTGAAAGAGAAAACGAGTATTTGAAAGAAAAATTGAAAATAATTGAAGGGGAGAAGATGAAATTGGAGTTGCATGTTGCCGATGTCGTCGATGATCACAAGATCAAGATGGAGAAAATGAGGTTGAAGATTAGAAAGATTAGAAAATATGCCATTGATAGTGTGGCTTGGTATCATTATGCTGTTGGATCAATTGTTACCTTAGTTGCGATCTTGATCGCATTTTTTGTTGCATTTAAATTCTTTAGCTAGAGAGTTATTTGTATGTTGCATTTAATTAAGTGTTGTATATGAACTTTATGTACGAACTTTATGTATGAACTTGTATTAATTTGGTCTTTTCGGTTCTGTGTAAATGAAGATGAGCCGGCAATAGATGTACGATGACTGATGCTCTCCCCAGTTCATTAATGGTGTGCATACTCTTTTGCTTGCGGCTGAGGCAAACAAGCGGGCGGTGAAGGAAATATGCCCTAGAGGCAATAATAAAGTTATTATTTATTTCCTTATTTCATGATAAATGTTTATCATTCATGCTAGAATTGTATTAACCGGAAACATGATACATGTGTGAATGCATAGACAAACAAACATGTCACTAGTATGCCTCTACTAGACTAGCTTGTTAATCAAAGATGGTTATGTTTCCTAACCATGAACAAGGAGTTGTTATTTGATTAATGAGGTCACATCATTAGCAGAATGATCTGATTGACATGACCCATTCCCTTAGCTTAGCACACGATCGTTTAGTATGTTGCTACTGCTTTTATCCATGACTTATACATGTTCCTATAACTATGAGATTATGCAACTCCGCTTACGGAGGAACACTTTGGTGCTACCAAACGTCACAACGTAATCGGGTGATTATAAAGGAGTACTACAGGTGTCTCCAAAGGCGATGTTGGGTTGGCGTATTTCGAGATTAGGTTTTGTCACTCCGATTGTCGGAGAGGTATCTCTGGGCCCTCTCGGTAATGCACATCATGAAGCCTTGCAAGCACTACAACTAATGAGTTAGTTGTGAGATGATGTATTACGGAACGAGTAAAGAGACTTGCCGGTAACGAGATTGAACTAGGTATTGATACCGACGATCGAATCTCGGCAAGTAACATACCGATGACAAAGGGAACAACGATGTTGTTATGCGGTCCGACCGATAAAGATCTTCGAGAATATGTAGGAACCAATATGGGCATCCAGGTCCCGCTGTTGGTTATTGACCGTGAATAGTTCTAGGTCATGTCTACATTGTTCTCGAACCGTAGGGTCCGCACGCTTAAGGTTTCGATGATGCTTATTATGAGTTTATGTATTTTGATGTACCGAAGGAGTTCGAGTCCCGGATGTGATCACGGACATGACGAGGAGTCTCGGAATGGTCGAGACATAAAGATTGATATATTGGAAGCCTATGTTTGGAGTTCGAATGGTTCCGGCGAAACGGAATTTATCGAGTACCGGAGGTTACCGGAACCCCCGGAGGTAAATGGGCCTCGATGGGCCTTAGTGGAAAGGAGAAAGGGCCAGCCCTAGGCAGGCGCCCCCCTTCCCTAGTCCTATTAGGACTAGGAGAAGGGCCGCCCCTCTCTCTCTTTTCCCCCCGGAATCCTAGTCCAACTAGGATTGGGGGAATCCTACTCCCAGAGGAGTAGGACTCCTGGCGCGCCAAGCTTGGCCGGCCGCCCCTCCCCTTGGCTCCTTTATATACGGGGCAGGGGGCACTTGGGGACACACAAGTTGATCGTGAGATCGCTCCTTAGCCGTGTCGGTGCCCCTCCACCATATTCCACCTCGGTTATACCGTCGCAAGCTTAGGCGAAGCCCTGCGCCGTGAAACATCAAGATCGTCACCACGCCGTCGTCTTGACGGAACTCTCCCTCGACACTCGGCTGGATCGAGTACGAGGGACGCCATCGAGCTGTACGTGTGTCAAGAACTCGGGCGCCGGAGTGACGGCGCGGGATCGGTCGGATCGCGAGGAGAACGTCGACTACTTCCTCTACGCCAGATTGCTTCCGCTTCGGTCTACAAGGGTATGTAGACAACACTCTCCCCTCTCGTTGCTATACATCACCATGATCTTGCGTGTGCGTAGGAAAATTTTGAAATTACTACGCTCCCCAACAAAGGGCATCCGAGCCTAGGTTTTTCTATGGTTTGATGTTTTGCACGAGTAGAACACAAGTGAGTTGTGGGCGATACAAGTCATACTACCTACCAGCATGTCATACTTTGGTTCAGCGGTATTGTGAGATGAAGCGCCCCGCACCGACATTACGCCAGACGCTTACGCGAGACTGGTTTCACCGCCACGAGCACTCGCTGCTTAAAGGTGACCGTGGGTGCTGTCTCTCTCACTTTAGTTGAACTGAGTGTGGCTACGCCCGTCCTTGAGAAGGTTAAAACGGAGTCTATTTGACGAAGTATCGCTGTGGTTTTGATGCGTAGGTGAGACTGGTTCTTGCTTAAGCCCGTAGCAGCCACGTAAAATTTGCAACAACAAAGTAGAGGACGCCTAACTTGTTTTTGCAGGGCATGTTGTGATGTGATATGGTCAAGACGTGATGCTATATTTTATTGTATGAGATGATCATGTTTTGTAACCGGTTATCGGCAACTGGCTGGAGCCATATGGTTGTCGCTTATTGTATGCAATGCAATCGCTTCTGTAATGCTTTACTTTATCACTAAGCGGTAGCGATAGTCGAGAAGCATAAGTTTGGCGAGACGACAACGATGCTACGATGGAGATCAAGGTGTCGCGCCGGTGACGATGGTGATCATGGTGATGCTTTGCAAGATGGTGATCATGAAGCACAAGATGATGATGACCATATCATATCACTTATATTGATTTGCATGTGATGTTTATCCTTTTATGCATCTTATCTTGCTTTGATTGACGGTAGCATTATAAGATGATCTCTCACTAAATTATCAAGAAGTGTTCTCCCGAGTATGCACCGCTGCCAAAGTTCGTCGTGCCTGCACACCACGTGATGATCGGGTGTGATAAGCTCTACGTCCATCTACAACGGGTGCAAGCCAGTTTTGCACACGCAGAATACTCGGGTTATACTTGACGAGCCTAGCATATGCAGATATGGCCTCGAACACGGAGACCGAAAGGTCGAGCGTGAATCATATAGTAGATATGATCAACATAAGATGTTCACCATTGAAAACTACTCCATTTCACGTGATGATCGGTTATGGTTTAGTTGATTTGGATCACGTGATCACTTAGATGACTAGAGGATGTTTTTCTAAGTGGGAGTTCTTAAGTAATATGATTAATCGAACTTAAATTTATCATGAACTTAGTACCGATAGTATCTTGCTTGTTTATGTTTGATTGTAGATAGATGGCTCGTCTGTTGTTCCGTTGAATTTTAATGCGTTCCTTGAGAAAGCAAAGTTGAAAGATGATGGTAGCAATTACACGGATCGGGTCCGTAATTTGAGGATCATCCTCATTGCTGCACGTAAGAGTTACGCCCCGGATGCACCGCTAGGTGACAGCCTCGCTGCTTGAGCAACGCCAGATGTTGTGAACGTCTGGCGAGCAAAGCGATGACTACTCTATAGTTCATGTGCCATGCTTTACGGCTTAGAACCGGGACTTCAACGACGTTTTGAACGTCATGGAGCATATGAGATGTTCCAGAGTTGAAGTTAATATTCCAAAGAATGCCCGGATTGAGAGATATGAAGTCTCCAATAAGTTCTATAGCTGCAAGATGGAGGAGAACAGTTCATTAGTGAGCATATACTCGTAATGTCCGGGTACTACAATCACTTGACACAATTGGGAGTTAATCTTCCGGATGATTGTGTCATTGATGAATTCTCCAATCACCGCCACCAAGCTACAAAGGCTTCGTGATGAACTATAATATGCAAGGGTTAGTAAAGACTATACCGAGCTCTTCGCAATGCTAAAGGCTGCGGAGGTAGAAATCAAGAAGGAGCATCAAGTGTTGATGGTCAACAAGACCACTAGTTTCAAGAAGAAAGGCAAAGGGAAGAAAAAGGGGAATCTCAAGAAGAACAGCAAACAAGTTGCTGCTCAGGAGAAGAAACCCAAGTCTGGTCCTAAACCTGAAATCGAGTGCTTCTACCGCAAGCGATCGTCATTTGAAGCGGAACTGCCCCAAGTATTTGGCGGATAAGAAGGATGGCAAGGTGAACAAAGGTATATGTGATATACATGTTATTGATGTGTACCTTACTAGAGCTCGTAGTAGCACTGGTATTTGATATGGGTTACATTGCTAATATTTGCAACTCAAACAGGACTACTGATTGCTTAACTCGCAAAGGACGAGGTGACGATGCGTGGGAAATGGTTCCAAAGTCGATGTGATCGCGGTCGGCACGCTACCTCTACATCTACCTTCGGGATTAGTTTTAGACCTAAATAATTGTTATTTGGTGCCCGCGTTGAGCATGAACATTATATCTGGGTCTTGTTTGATGCGAGACGGTTATTCATTTAAATCGAGAATAATGGTTGTTCTATTTATATGAGTAATATCTTTTATGGTCATGCACCCTTGAGGAATGGTCTATTTTGATGAATCTCGATAGTAGTGATACACATATTCATAATGTTGAAACCAAAAGATGCAGAGTTGATAACGAAAGTGCAACTTATTTGTGGCATCGCCGCTTAGGTCATATCGGTGTAAAGCGCATGAAGAAACTCCATATTGATGGACTTTTGGAGTCACTTGATTATGAATCACTTGGCACTTAAGAACCGTGCCTCATGGGCAAGATGACTAGAACACCGTTCTCGGTACTATGGAGAGAGCAACAGATTTGTTGGAAATCATACATACGTATGTATGTGGTCCGATGAATGTTGAGGCTCGTGGCGGATATCGTTATTTTCTCACCTTCACAGATGACTTAAGCAGATATGGGTATATCTACTTAATGAAACATAAGTCTGAAACGTTTGAAAAGTTCAAAGAATTTCAGAGTGAAGTTGAAAATCATCGTAACAAGAAAATTAAGTTTCTACGATCTGATCGTGGAGGTGAATATTTGAGTTACGAGTTTGGTCTACATTTGAAACAATGCGGAATAGTTTCAAAACTCACGCCACCCGGAACACCACAGCGTAATGGTGTGTCCGAACGTCAGAATCGTACTTTACTAGATATGGTACGATCTATGATGTCTCTTACAGATTTACCGCTATCGCTTTGGGGTTATGCTCTAGAGACAGCCGCATTCACACCGAATAGAACACCGTCGAAATGCTGAGACGACACCTTATGAACTATGGTTTGGCAAGAAACCAAAGTTGTCGTTTCTTAAAGTTTGGGGATGCGATGCTTATGTGAAAAAGCTTCAACCTGATAAGCTCGAACCCAAATCGGAGAAATGTGTCTTCATAGGATACCCAAAGGAAACAGTTGGGTACACCTTCTATCACAGATCCGAAGGAAAAACATTTGTTGCTAAGAATGGATCCTTTCTAGAGAAGGAGTTTCTCTCGAAAGAAGTGAGTGGGAGGAAAGTGGAACTTGATGAGGTAATAGTACCTTCTCCCTTACTTGAAAGTAGTTCGTCGCAGAAACCGGTTTCTGAGACACCTACACCGAGTAGTGAGGAAGTTGATGATGTTGATCATGAAACTTCAGATCAAGTTACTGCAGAACCTCGTAGATCAACCAGAGTAAGATCCGCACCAGAGTGGTACGGTAATCCTGTTCTGGAAGTCATGCTACTAGATCATGATGAACCTACGAACTATGAAGAAGCGATGGTGAGCCCAGATTCCGCAAAATGGCTTGAGGCCATGAAATCTGAGATGGGATCCATGTATGAAAACAAAGTGTGGACTTTGGTTGACTTGCCCGAGGGTAGGCAAGCAATAGAAAACAAGTGGATCTTCAAGAAGAAGACTGACGCTGACGGTAATGTTATCGTTTATAAAGCTCGACTTGTCGCAAAAGGTTTTCGACAAGTTCAAGGGATTGACTACGATGAGACCTTCTCACCCGTAGCGATGCTTAAGTCCGTCCGAATCATGTTAGCAATTGCGCATTTTATGATTATGAAATTTGGCAAATGGATGTAAAGACTGCATTCTGAATGGATTTACGGAAGAAGAGTTGTATATGATGCAACCGAAGGTTTTATCGATCCAGAGGAGCTAACAAAGTATGCAAGCTCCAGCGATCCATCTATGGACTGGTGCAAGCATCTCGAGTTGGAATAAACGCTTTGATAGTGTGATCAAAGCATTTGGGTTTGTATGCACTTTTGGAGAAGCCTCAGATTTACAAGAAAGTGAGTGGGAGCTCAGAGCATTTCGATATTATATGTGGATGACATATTGCTGATCGGAAATGATATAGAATTTCTGGATAGCATAAAGGGATACTTGAATAAGAGTTTTTCAATGAAAGACCTCGTGAAGCTGCTTACATATTGGGCATTAAGATCTATAGAGATAGATCAAGACGCTTAATTGACTTTCACAAAGCACATACCTTGACAAAGTTTTGAAGAAGTTCAAAATGGATCAAGCAAAGAAAGGGTTCTTGCCTGTGTTACAAGGTGTGAAGTTGAGTCGACTCAATGCCCACCACTGCAGAAGATAGAGAGAAAATGAAAGATGTTCCTATGCTTCAGCCATAGGCTCTATCATGTATGCAATGCTGTGTACCGACTGATGTGTGCCTTGCTATAAGCCTAGCAGGAGGTACCAAAGTAATCCAGAGTGGATCATCGACAGCGGTCAAGAACATCCCGAAATACCGAAAAGGACTAAGGATATGTTTCTCGATATGGAGGTGATAAAGAGCTCATCGTGGCGGTTACGTTGATGCAAGCTTTGACACGATCCGGACGATTCTAAATCGCAGACCGGATACGATTTACACTAAACGGAGGAGCTGCCGGTTGGTGCAGTTCTAAACAAAGCGTCGTGGCGGGATCTACATGTGAAGCGGAATACATAGCAGCTT
This sequence comes from Aegilops speltoides, assembly GCA_021437245.1. Classification (NCBI taxonomy): domain Eukaryota; kingdom Viridiplantae; phylum Streptophyta; class Magnoliopsida; order Poales; family Poaceae; genus Aegilops; species Aegilops speltoides. The sequence continues at coordinate 439,812,205 of CM038141.1, forward strand.
CGAAGCAGCTAATGAAGGAGTCTGGATGAAGGAGTTCATATCCGATCTAGGTGTCATACCTAGTGCATCGGGTCCAATGAAAATCTTCGTGACAATATCGAGCAATTGCCTTAGCAAAGGAATCCAGATTTCACAAGAGGACCAAGCACATCAAGAGACGCTTCAATTCCATCCGGACTTAGTCCGGTGGAGACATAGAGATTTGCAAGATACATACGGATCTGAATGTTGCGACCCGCTGACTAAGCCTCTTCCACGAGCAAAACATGATCAGCACCAAGACTCCATGGGTGTTAGAATCATTACTTGTAATCTAGATTATTGACTCTAGTGCAAGTGGGAGATCAAGGAAATATGCCCTAGAGGCAATAATAAAGTTATTATTTATTTCCTTATTTCATGATAAATGTTTATCATTCATGCTAGAATTGTATTAACCGGAAACATGATACATGTGTGAATGCATAGACAAACAAACATGTCACTAGTATGCCTCTACTAGACTAGCTTGTTAATCAAAGATGGTTATGTTTCCTAACCATGAACAAGGAGTTGTTATTTGATTAATGAGGTCACATCATTAGCGAATGATCTGATTGACATGACCCATTCCTTAGCTTAGCACACGATCGCTTAGTATGTTGCTACTGCTTTTATCCATGACTTATACATGTTCCTATAACTATGAGATTATGCAACTCCGCTTACGGAGGAACACTTTGGTGCTACCAAACGTCACAACGTGAATCGGGTGATTATAAAGGAGTACTACAGGTGTCTCCAAAGGCGATGTTGGGTTGGCGATTTCGAGATTAGGTTTTGTCACTCCGATTGTCGGAGAGGTATCTCTGGGCCCTCTCGGTAATGCACATCACTGAAGCCTTGCAAGCACTACAACTAATGAGTTAGTTGTGAGATGATGTATTACGGAACGAGTAAAGAGACTTGCCGTAACGAGATTGAACTAGGTATTGGATACCGACGATCGAATCTCGGGCAAGTAACATACCGATGACAAAGGAACAACGATGTTGTTATGCGGTCCGACCGATAAAGATCTTCGAGAATATGTAGGAACCAATATGGGCATCCAGGTCCCGCTGTTGGTTATTGACCGTGAATAGTTCTAGGTCATGTCTACATTGTTCTCGAACCGTAGGGTCCGCACGCTTAAGGTTTCGATGATGCTTATTATGAGTTTATGTATTTTGATGTACCGAAGGAGTTCGAGTCCCGGATGTGATCACGGACATGACGAGGAGTCTCGGAATGGTCGAGACATAAAGATTGATATATTGGAAGCCTATGTTTGGAGTTCGAATGGTTCCGGCGAAAACGGAATTTATCGAGTACCGGAGGTTACCGAACCCCGGGAGGTAAATGGGCCTCGATGGGCCTTAGTGGAAAGGAGAAAGGGCCAGCCCTAGGCAGGGCGCGCCCCCCCCCTTCCCTAGTCCTATTAGGACTAGGAGAAGGGCCGCCCCTCTCTCTCTTTCCCCCGGAATCCTAGTCCAACTAGGATTGGGGGAATCCTACTCCCAGGGAGTAGGACTCCTTGGCGCCCAAGCTTGGCCGGCCGCCCCCTCCCCTTGGCTCCTTTATATACGGGGCAGGGGGCACTTGGGGACACACAAGTTGATCGTGAGATCGTTCCTTAGCCGTGTCGGTGCCCCCTCCACCATATTCCACCTCGGTTATACCGTCGAAAGCTTAGCGAAGCCTGCGCCGCCGTGAAACATCAAGATCGCCACCACGCCGTCGGTCGACGGAACTCTCCTCGACACTCGGCTGGATCGAGTACGAGGGACGCCATCGAGCTGTACGTGTGTCAAGAACTCGGGGCGTCGGAGTGACGGCGCCGGATCGGTCGGATCGCGAGGAGAACGTCGACTACTTCCTCTACGCCAGATCGCTTCCGCTTCGGGTCTACAAGGGTATGTAGACAACACTCTCCCCTCTCGTTGCTATACATCACCATGATCTTGCGTGTGCGTAGGAAAATTTTGAAATTACTACGTTCCCCAACAGGCGGATGGTTTTATGCCTTGTCCATGTGCTAATTGTAAGAATGGTCTGAATTAGTCTAAGTCAAGAAGCATTCACGTCCACCTGTTTGAGTCCGGTTTCATGCCCCACTATAATATTTGGACCAAGCATGGAGAAAGAGGGGTTATGATGGAAGACAATGAAGAAGAAGAGGACGACGACAACTATCCTGGCCATGGGTTCCCTGAATATGATGATACAACAATGGGGGAAGAAGCTGAGCCGGCAATGCAGGAAGAAGCTGAAGAAGAGGCATCAGATGAGCCCGCTGATGATCTAGGTCGGGACATTGCCGATGCAAAGAGAAACTGCGCAAGTGAAAAGGAGAAGAAGAAGTTGCAGCGCATGTTACAGGATCATAAGAATTGTTGTACCCGAATTGCGAAGCTGACAAGAAAAAGCTGGGCACCACATTGGAATTGCTGCAATGGAGGCAGGGAATGGTGTATCTGACAAGGGATTTGGAAAGTTGCTGATAATGTTAAAGAAGATGCTTCCAGAGGACAACGAATTGCCCGAGAGTACATACGAAGCAAATAAGGCTGTCTGCCCTCTAGGATTAGAGGTGCAGAAATACATGCATTCCCTAATGACTGCATCCTCTACCGTGTGAGTACGAGGATTTGAACGTGTGCCCGGTATGTGATGCATTGCACTATAAGATCAGCCGCGATGTCCCTGGCGTTGTCGAGGGCGAACGCCCTTGGAAGAGGATTCCTGTCAAGGTGATGTGGTATGTGTGACGCCCCCGATTCAATCGTACACTAATCATGCATGCAAACGTGTACGATCAAGATCAGGGACACACGGGAAGATATCACAACACAACTCTAAAAGCATAAATAAGTCATACAAGCATCATAATACAAGCCAGGGGCCTCGAAAGCTCGAATACAAGTGCTCGATCATAGACGAGTCAGCGGAAGCAACAATATCTGAGTACAGACATAAGTTAAACAAGTTTGCCTTTTCTCCTCCCATGCCGTCGGCAACCCATTCCCCCTCCCCCTCCGGTCGTTCCCCGACGCCCTACCTCCTCCCAATGTGCGGACCCCATGGCCGGCGGTCCACACCACCGATCCCAAAGTGCGGATCTGTGTCGCCGCCCCTGCCGCGCGTCTTCAAGCGGGGCCTCCTCAAGCCACCCCGCTGATGCGGCCCCCGCCTACCGCATGTCCGACTTCCCCGACCTCCCTCTATCGCCGCAGCCGTAGAGAAAATACAAAGCATCATAACACGCGCACAGAGAGAGAGAGAAAGAGAGAAAGAGAGAGAGAGATGGCAGCCAGCAGCATAAGCAGGGACGAGAGGTGGAACCTGGCCGGCGCGACGGCGCTCATCACCGGCGGCAGCAAAGGGATCGGGTACGTACGCAACACATAATCTAATCAGCTAGCTTTCGTAAGGATGCTAGTTCATCGATCGATCGATGTATATACATTCATGTTATCATGGAGTACTACTTAACACAGCCACGCGATCGTGGAGGAGCTGGCGGGGCACGGGGCGCGGGTGCACACGTGCGCCCGGACCGCGGCGGAGCTGGAGGAGTGCCGCCGCCGGTGGGAGGCCAAGGGGCTCCCGGTCACCGTCTCCGTCTGCGACGTCTCCCTGCGCGCCCACAGGCTGCAGCTCCTGGAGACGGCCAAGCAGGTCTTCGATGGCAAGCTCGACATACTGGTAAGTGGAAGCGGTAACGCGCGCAGCGACCAACTCTATTCTTTCTGATCCATGGCGACCAACTCTACGCTATGCAGGTGAACAACGCGGCACAGATTCTTGCCAAGGCGACCGTGGAGTGGACATCGGAGGAGTACTCGCACCTCATGGCGACCAACCAAGAGTCATACTTCCACCTCAGCCAGCTCGCGCACCCCTTCCTCCTCAACGCCTCCATAGCGCGCACCCCCTCCTTCTCAACGCCTCCATAGCCGGAGGAGGTAGCATAGTCAACATATCCTCCCATGCCGGCTCACTTGGCTTCCCTGGCCTCGCGCTCTACAGTATGGCAAAAGGTACCCTATTGCCTCTTTTTCAATTTTTGGCGATTCCTTACCAAGCAAAGCAAGCCGCTTGGTGTACCCTATTGCCTCTGTTTTCCAAACTTTTGAATTTCATAAGTCCAAGAAAAATGTAAAATCTACTTTTGAATACAAATTCATACGGTGAATCTAAGTATTCGATATAGATATTTCTAAGATATCAATAGTCAAAATTTGAAATTACGACTCTATCCTTGCCCTGGACAACGATATTCTTAGATGCTATCTAATTAATCTAACTATTTGTAAAGGTAATCATACTAAAATTTCATAAGTTAGAATGTGCTAATTGAAATATATAAATATTTTCGAGAAGTTTTAATTGTAGGTATTCATAGTTGCAACTCAATCCATATTTCAATTGAGACATCAAAATTGCATATCTTTTACATCATTAATATACCGTCTGCCATGCAGGAGGAATCAACCAGCTTACAAGGAGCCTTGCTACAGAGTGGGCCCAGAACAAGATCCGGGTGAACTGTGTCGCCCCTAGCGCGACTAGGACCGACATGTTAAACAGTGTATGCCCCGTCAAATTCTATCTACATAAAAATATGTTATGTAAATGAATAAGTTGAACTGCTTTGCTGAAGTAGTTGTATGAACATTTTTGCGCAAGCAGCAGGATACTCTTCTACTATCGTTTTCCAAGAAACAATTTAACTCAAGCCAACCGGTATTGCTGCCACGCATATTTAACTCAACAACTGATCACTGTACGTGAATGAAACAGCTTGGACCGGAGATCATAGAAAATGAGTTGGCCAGGACTCCGATGCGGCGAGCAGGCGAGCCAGCCGAGGTGGCGACTGTGGTGTCATTTCTATGCATGCCGGCGGCATCCTTCGTCACCGGCCAAGTCATCACCGTCGATGGTGGTCGGACCATTAGTGGTTAGTCAATTAAGAGAACCTTGCAAATAAACTCATGTGTGTGTTGATCATTAAGAGTGACAAATCCAACAGTCCGAAGACATTTCGTTGTACGTAGGCAGGTAAGCATGTGTAACAGCGTGAGGAAACTTTTGTATTGAAGTGAAAGAAAGGCAATCCGTATTGCTACATGGGTTTTAATTAGTTGTTACTAGGATTTTTCCTTAAACGCAGCATTGCCCTTCTCTGTTAGTTAACCTTGTATTTCCTATGCATATATCTCTAATCGTTAGGCTGAAATACAGGAACATGATTGTTTGGATCAAAGATATGGTTTTATTCATTAATTAAATAAAATCACAACAAACTAAAGCGCACGCACAGAACATTGGTACAACCAAAAGTTACATCAAAAAAATTCGAAGTGAAGTCCTTACCTCTGGCGTGGCTCTATGAACGCTACCACGAGGTCCACGACACGGCACGCCACCCCGCCTAATTCCGCGGTCCTCCCCGCCTATTTATGCTCAGTATCGCCCTCTCTGCCCCCTTCATTGCTGCCCAGGATGATTCAGTTATCGCACCACTCTCGCTGCCGCACCACTCCCACGTGTTCCCAGCCACGCCATCCCTCCTCCCCATGAACGTGAACATGCTGTTGCGCCTCCTCTCCTCCTCACATAGCTCTGGCCAGTTGATGCAATTGATGCACACAAGGTGTTACATCTTATTTCTTAGATAGTATGCTACTTTTTTTTTCTTTTTTCCAGCAATTATATCATGTTGAAATGAGTAAGCACGTTGACGTTGTTTAATGACGTTGGTGTCAATGAAAAATCATCCGAGGAGCAATGTTTAGGATTCGTTGCCCGCAGGATGGCGATGAAATTCTTGAGGATGATGATGATTTGGTCACAGTGGCTCTTTTGCTTGTGGAGATGGACGAGGGCAACAACCGAAAGCATGCATGTTCTCAACCGGGGTGTGTTATGATTTTTCGGAACATGTTAGAACCATCGCATGTGTGGTTACTGTGAAGAGTCTGTGTATCCAGAGCATCCTTTCAGGAGACGCTTTGGAGCAAAGAAATCGGAATTAAAATGAGGTTCATACGAGAGATGAGCGCCCCGAAAGTTTGAATCATTATGATGTGGGGTGAAAACATTAAGGTTGAATTGTTGTGATATGAATTTGAAGTTAAAATGTGGTTCATATGCAAAAGAAAAGAATAAAAATAAAAATCTAGAAACTACAGTTATAAATAATCTGATAAGGCAAAGTAGCCTGAAATCTAAAAGCTTTTATGGATTGACCATAAAGTGGTTTTTAGGGTCTTCCATTATAAGAATCTGTTAGAGTTGCACTTAGGCCTCTGTGTTTCTCTCTGGTGCATTGAGCACCAATAACATTTTCTTCACCAGATTGATAGATAAGCTTGCTGACACTTCAGTACATCTTTTTACCTTACTAGACATAAGAGCAACTCCAACGGGCCAACCCGAACGGACGGTGAATTTGTCCGCTTTTTGTCCGTTTGGGTCGGCCGCCCGCCCGACGTCCGCCTTGTTTTAGATTTGGGTCGGCAGTGCGCCCAACGCGCCGACCCATTTCATCCCCCGCGTGCCTCCGGTCCTTCCTCTTGGCCGACTCCTTTGCCCGTTGTTCAAGGCCAAGACTTCTTCACTTAGGCGCGATAGTCTTCTGGGGCGCGAGGCTTGCCTTTGCTTGAGGGGCGGCGGCATGCCGACGAGGCGAGGCGGCGAGCTCTGGGCGGCGTCGAGGTCGTCGCCCATGGCAGGGTGGGGGCGGGAGCGCGCGCGGGCGGGAGGGTTTTTTGGGTAGAATGAAGGGAAATGGTGGAGGCTGCCACCGACCAGCGGGTCCGGGGGGAGGAAAAGGCGAGCGTGCGCGTCCGCCTCTTGTCCGCGCCAACGAAAATCCGGCTCAAAAATGAAGCGGGAATGGGTCGGCAGGCGGACGCCAAGCGGACGCGCGTCCGTTTGGGTCAGCGCGTTGGGCCGACTTTTGTGTCCGCGCCGACCCAAACGGATGCCAGCGGACGAAATGGGTCGCCCCATTGGAGTTGCTCTAAATGTCTGTCGTGACAAACAGTGGCAGAGCTGTTGAGGGATAAACGGGGGCCAAATGACGAACTATAATTTTTTGGAGGGGCCAGAAACTCTACTTCTCCCAACTTCTGCCAACCAAAACAGAGCTTCTTCACAGCAATACACACATTGACACATAGCTCCGGCAGTGCCGAGGAAGGAATGAACGGTGATCAGACCGAGACCGACACGCAGTCACGCAGCAGATTACAAAAAGGACGACCGACTTACACTTCGACTTGTCTCGCGCATGCTTTCCGACCTGCCCCTACGCAGTTTCTTCGAACTGTCCGATCTCTTCCTTTTTGTTTGCTGTTGCAGATTTGTCTCCAGTCCCATGCACCATAAACAAGTGGCCAAGTGAAAGCAACCAATGGTGGATGCCAACAGGGACGTGCACGTCAACAGCGTTTTATACTGCGAAGTTTAGCGACGACCCAGGTCAATGCCGACGTGGACGCGCACGTCAACAGAGCGTGACACGTCCAGCATCACCGTGTGGAAGCATAGCATGCATAAATAGTTGCACCAAGCTATTGCAGACAGCATCGTAGCTAGGCAGCAGCAAAAATCCATCCGTCGACCATGTCTGGGTGGTGGGAGGACGAGCCCAACGGCTCCAAGGCGGTGAGCCTGCTGCTGCGCCTCTCCGCGCTCATCCTGGCGCTCGCGTCGGCGGTCATGATGGCCACGGCCGACGACTGCACCATCGGCGGCGCAGCGACGCCCACGGCCGTCACCTACCGGGACTACGGCGCCTTCGTCTACCTGGTGTGGGCCAACGTCGCCGCGGCCGTACTGCAGGCCGCGGCCGTCTACCTGCAGCTCAGCGGCGCCGGCGGCGACGACGATGACGACGGGGGCAGCCAGGTCCCCGGGGTCGTGCTGGTGGTCGTCGACGTGCTGGCGCAGGCGCTGCTCTACTCGTCCACGGGCGCCGCGTACGGTTGCGGGAAGGTCGGCGTCGACGTCTGCGTGGCGTTCGGCGCGCAGGTGGGGCGGTCCAAGCTGCTGTCCTTTGGCGCCAGCGTCTCCCTTGGCCTCGCCGCCGTCGTCAAGGACGTCTCGCTGCCGTTCAATGTCTGGCCCGGTTCGTCGGACTGAGATACCAAAGACCGGCAGAGCACCGTGTTAGTGTGTATGTGTGTATGTGTGCATGGTACAGAGTATATGACAACCGTAAGCATCGTGTACTGGTTGGCTATTGATCACGCGACTTATTCGCCGAGGGTTTTCTATTTTTCCGTAGAAGAAAGAAGGCCGTCTAGCCGACTCGCACGGGCGACGAGCTTTCGAGCAACGTCTGACAAAAAGGCTTTCGCCCCGCTTTATATATAAAGCACCGATCATTAAGCACCCAGTACAAACAACGTTTTCCGGCGGCTTCTCTGCTCATGATCTCTTGATCGCCGATGGTGAGGGGGTCAATCGGATCTCTTGTGTGGGGACGTGTGTAGCTATAAGTTTAAGGCCCTATTAGTTTAGGTTTTTGTTGGCGTTTTAGCATCAGTGATGACGACAGCGGCCCAGAATAAAAAACTCCAATCATTTCTCCAACAAGGCGTCTTGCTCTATGGTCATTGATGGATTTGAAAACTAGTTTGTTCAAGCAAGGATGACGTGGTGCGGCATCTTTGTGGTGGACTTGTGTCTTTGGCATCTGCGGTTGCGGCAACTTTTGCTCCAGTGTCAGCCCATAGCTTGGGATGTAGTCCAGGAGTAGATGCAGATTGTGTGGTCCGCATCGGCGACATCTGAATGATGGTAGATCGTGTGTTGGATTCGTGGTTGGCGATTAGCAGGTATGGTTTCCTTCTCCAGCATCTTTGTCGAGCGGGCGGGAAGGTGGGGGGAGATATGGACTTTGATGGCGTGTTCGGGGATGTGCATATCAGATATACAGAACAAAAGTGCTTTTCTATCCTACAAACCAACTATGTCCTAAAGGAAAACTCACAAGCAATAGGGTCATCGTTCGTACATGTAGGAATGAGTTCAACAGAAGAAGAAAATATGAAAAAGTGAATATATACGAGTGTAGGGTGTTGAAAGAGAGGATTCAAGGACAGCACAATACAATAATTGTCGTCGTCCCACTCTATATAATTATGTGTGTTCTTAATTCAAGTTAGACAATTAGCCCTTACGAACTAATATCAGGATATTCATGGTCGACATAATGTAACCATATATTGTCTCATTCACTCTCGGTGTGCAAAGTCGTATACTTATCCAGGGCAATGCGTCAAATTTTGAATAGATGGGCATAGTAAACTAGTTGTACTACCGTATATCGGTTTGATTTCAGATTACTGGAAAATTGGACAAAATATAGTAAACAACTAAATCATACACGACAAGCATCAATACTTTTTTAACAGGAGGCGTCAAAGTACCTTGAACAACAAAGAGCAAGAAACCATGGTAGAAATGGATCAATCACCCTTACAATGTGTGTGGTGGTGATCCACACGAACAGCTCCTGCTTACATATCTCACACCTCATCCATACTCATTCGTTCAATCCATATATGATGTTTACATTTCTAATTTACACAAGTCAGATGCGTTGTAGATTGTGCACTTTCATCAATCAACTCTTTGCAGCCCTAGGGTTGGCCTCCTTGAACCACCGATGCTTGAGCGCTTGCTCCGCTGTGAGCCTCTTCTCCGGGTTGCATCGTAGAAGACCGCTCAAGACCTCGAAGCCAGCATCTGACAATGTCGGCGGTCCTTTGATCCTGCCCTCAGACGGACATGGGAACTTGTTGCGCAGAAAGCTTCCTGGTTGCGATCCGTCGGGCAGACGGCGTCCATCGTAGCCCGACCACTCTTTGATGTCAGCTGTGCCGAGAAGGTCCAAGATCTCGCTGAGGTGCTCCGTATCTGACCTCCCATGGAAAGGGTGGTTGCCGGCGAGGAGCTCAGCCATCATGACGCCAAGAGCCCACGAGTCGACATGCTCGTCGTAATCCGTGCATCCAAGAAGGAGCTCTGGCGCGCGGTATCCCCGTGTCCCGACGGGGTTGGAATAGGGAGGCCCATCGGCCATGCTGCACGACAACCCTAGGTCGCAGATCTTGAGGTTCCCATGGCTATCGACAAGCACGTTGGATGGCTTCAGGTCCCGGTGCATCAGGCCGAGGCGATTCATCCACCTCACGCCGGCGCAAAGTTGTCTCATGAGCAGGCGAACCTCCAGCTCGGTGTGCCTCCTCCCGAATCGGACATGCTTCATGACGTACCGGAGAGTTGGCCCCACAAACTCCATGGCGAGGAAGGCCTCGCTGCCGAGGAGGCCGGAGGCGCGCGGCTGCACGATGGACGGGTGACCGCTGCACGCCTCGAGGGCGCTGACCTCGGTCGCGAAGTCGGAGAGGTAGCGGCCGGCGTCGCCGCCGTCGCTCGCGCGGAGGCACTTCATCGCCACGATCTCTCCCGTGCGGCGGTCCCTGGCCCGGTAGACGACGCCGAACGTTCCCGCGCCGATCACCTCGAGCCGGTGGAAGCGGCCGCTGCCTGTGGGAGTGGCCGGCGCTCTTTGACTCTTGCGCGCCGCCGGTGTGGCCGCGACCGCGTCGTCTAGGGCAGCGGTCGACCACCCCATACCTCGCCGAGACAAATCCTTAGAGCATCTCCAACAGCCGCGCTATACTAGCGCCGCGCCGGAAAAAACGCCATTTTAGCGCGCGCGCAACGCGTCACACCGCTCCAGCGGGCGCCCAAAAAACGCGCGCGCGCTAAAACGAGTTGGGCGCGCTGGTGAATGCCCCATCCCGCGCTGTTGATTTGGAGCGTTCACTTCACACAGCACACTCTCTGCTGCGAACTCTCATTTCTTCTACCGCGCTCGTTGCTCTCCCGCTCTCTCCCCCCATCCGGCCACGCCGCCGCCGCCGCTTCGCGCCGCCGCCGCCCGCTCGCGCCCGGCGACCTCTTCCCAGCCTATCCGGCGCCGCCCCGCGCCCGCCGGGCGACTCGAGCTTCTGGTCGCCTCCTCACTGCCCGCCTCGCGCCGCGGCGACTGCTCAGTTGCCGCCCGGCCTCCCGCGCCTGCGCTTCGCCCCACCCTCCTAGTCCGACCCGGACCTCGCGCGCCTCGCGCGCTTCCGCTGCACTTGATTTATTTGTTTGTTTAATCGTTTTTCTTCTATTTGTTGAACTATATATGTGCTTTGCGCGCGCTGCATTTTTGCGCACCGCTGGAGCGCCTGCTGCTGCATTTTTGCGCTGCTGCTGGAGCCAGCGCTGCGCGGCGCGGAAAAACAGCCTAAGCGCGCGCGCTATATGGTTTTTTTGGGCGCGGCGCGTCGCGCGCCTGTTGGAGATGCTCTTATTCGATCGATCCACTGGTCGCTAGACGGAGGGAGAGATTGATTTTGCCTTTCTCTCACACACAAGGCCATCTAGGGTATGCGTGTATGTATATATAGGCCGCCAGGACGGAGGAAATCTAATCATACTCGGACACGGACCGCTCAACTCGTGCTTGTTAATTAGGTTTAGGCTAGCTAGCTTAAGCGTTAGGCCTAAGCTAATTAGGATCCTACGAAGGTTAGTTCCTTGCGTCAAGATGTATAGTAACGCATCGATCATGGAAAACGCAACGCATGCATGCACACAATGACACAGCCCTCGTATGGTGACTGGTGAGAGTGAACCGGTCCATGCATGCATATGCCACTCGAGACACGCTTACACATTACGTACGGCCGGCCGCTTTCGGTGTGCAAAAGGCGTACTCTTGTCTAAACAATTTATGAACAAATAAAAATAAGATAGTTTTTTTTTTTAGGGAAGGTCATCATGGCTAGTTTTATTTGAAACTCAAAATAGGTTTACATCGTCTACGAGCTTGCTGACAACAATGTCAGGAGGCTCGTCCTCCGCCCCATTACGTTGCGAGGCCGGCGCAAAACCGGTCCGGTCCGACTCAAACTAATCAGCATTCGAACAACAGAGAGCCCAATGATCCGCCCCAAGGCCAGTGGGGGGATGATGGGTATGATGCGTATGGTGAGGGACGACACCGTGGCTCCTCTTCCACGGGTGGAGGTCGTGGCTATGCGTGGCAGAGTGATGGGTCTGCTGAGAGACCGTTTCTCGGCCCTCCAGGCGGATTTGTTGAGGGAGCCTCAGGCCCGGATCACCGTCAGAGAGGAGGCTTTCGGGGCCATCGTGGTGGTCGGGGAGGGGGTCATGGGAGGTTTCGCCGACCGCCCCCGCCTAAGGCAGTTGTTGAGCACGCGGCGTCAACACTGGAGGCCGACCACGCGTCCACTGCACTTCCTTCCCAGGCGATGCAGGTGGTGACTGCTTTGGCTAGTGTTGAGGTTCCTGGGACTGGGACTTTGGCCGAGGATACTGACAGGTCCGATGCTGAGAGGGTGTCCAAGTATGCACGCAAAAAGGAAAAGATGTTTTGCTACCATTGTGGGGAGAAGGGCCACTTCATTGCTGAGTGCGTGGCCGAGCTGTGTGAGACGTGTGGCAAGCCGACACATGCCTCGGGGGAGTGCCTGTTCTTGCGTGACCAGGCTCCGTCGCTGACTGTGTATGGAGTCTACTGTGCTGAGCTCATGTTCTTTGAATTACCGGCTGCGCGAGAGATTCCGGAGGAGACCCCGAGCTTGACTACCGGGGTTGTGAAAGCTACCCAGGGAGAGGTCACTGAGGCTCAGATCGTGCGGAGGCTTCAGGAGCTGGCTCCGGGGGACTTTCGGTGGGAGCTGGTGGTTCTCGAGGATAAGGTCTATAAGGTTGATTTCCCCACGGTGGATGACTTGCAGCGGTTGTTGAGCTTTGATTTGTGTAGAGTTCCTGGCACTTCGTGCATTCTGGAGTTCCATGAGTGGAAGAAGGTGGAGCCTAAGGGAAAGCCGCTTACGCAGGTCTGCTTGCGGTTTGTAGGGGCCCCGTCTAAGCCTTTGCAGGATGTTCGAGTTGTGGCCAGTTTGGGTATGTTGGTTGGGAAGACGGAGAGAGTTGATATGGCTTTTACCCGGGCTCATGGGGTGGCCCGGCTTTTAGTCAGTGTTCTGGATATTGAGTTTGTGCCTGATGTGGTCAACTGGACTTATAGGGGAGAGGTGTTCCCGCTCGAGATTGAGTTTGAGGACACTGATCTGTTTGCTGAGGCGGTTAATGGGAATGATGTTGATATGCATGAGGGTGATAGCGGTGTGGGAGCCAATGGGGCAAACACTGATGAGTCCACATGAGAGGGGTCTAATGGCTCTCGCCCAGCTGCTCAGTTGCCCGGGGATGGGACCGGGGTTGAGCCGGCAGCATCGCCATCGGTGCCTATGACTTCGTTGCGGTTCGGGTCCTTTGAGCCATCATCAGCGCCTCCCAGACTTTGGAGTGACCGGGTAGACTCTGATGATATGTTTGAGCGCATGCTTCCTCTGTTCGAGTTTGAGGGGGCTGGCGGTTCTATGCCTGGACGCTTGGTGAGGGCCTCATCGGTGAGGACTCTGGATGGAGTTGGGGTGAGGGAGCCGGAGGTTGCTTCTCTTTCCCTTCCTCCTCTTGTGGTCAAGGCTCCGGTGCAGATTGCTGCTTGTGAGCTGGTGTTGGGGGAGGGGGGTCGGGGCGGGAGGCCTTGACGTCTCCCTTCCATATCCCGACGCCTGTGACGTAGGTCACGTTGGGGTCGGCCAACGCCGGGGGAGGGAGCCCGAGGCAGGTGGCCTCGGCTCCTGCTACTCCGGTGGTGGCGGTGACACCGGCGCCAGCTGCTGCGTTGGGGGGAGGCTGGGGCAGGAGGCCCTGGCTCATCCTTCTTCCCCGGCGGTCAGGGGGACCGTTTCTCCTTCGCCGACGGCTCTTCCGTCTGCACCGGTGGGTGGGGCGGGAGGAGGGCGCGGTCAGGCGGCCCCCATCATCCCCTCTCCGTTCGTACCGATGGGTGTGGACCCCGGCGTGGGGCACCTGTCTGAGGGGCTTGGGAGCCCGCAGCCGCCTTCTCTGGTATCCTCGGCCGACCCTTTGAGGGATTCAGCACCAGGTTTTACTAGGGAGGAGGTTGTTGCTTTTGGCGGGATCCCGGACCCCGTCTCGACGGGGAGACGGATGAGTGCTCGCATCCACGAGCTCCCGGAGGTGGATGATATGCAGCAGCGGTGCGCTATGAGGGCGGCCAAGCTGCAGGAGGCTGCATTATCTTCTGGTATGTCCGTCAACATATCTAATTCTTTATTGCATTTTTCTAATGAGGAGATTATAAATAATGCAAACCAATTAGGAGTTTCACTAGGTGCCACAGATAGTGAGATTACTAATTCGGTCAATGATCTGTTAGATTTGGAGGCGGAACGTGCCTTAGAGACTATTCGTAATCTTGCAGCGGTTAAACCAATGAATGATAACTCGTGGTTAGTGGGCCCCCCTACTGCCGGTTCCCTTAGGCGAAGCAGTCTACTGTCTCATATGAAGCAAGACATAGACGCACCCCAATATCTTTGCCAACAACCTGTGGTTGAATGGTTAGAGGGACTGTGCTATCCCCAGTCTATCAGGATTCAAATCCTGGTGCTCGCATTTATTCCTGGATTTATTTCAGTATTTCCGGCGATGCGCATTCAGTGGGAGGAGACGTTCCCGTCGATGACGAGGCGCCTATGGATGATATGCCGGTTCAGTCTTTTGAAGGTGCTCATAGGGGTAGGGTGTGCGTGTGTGCGTTCATAAGGATAAGGGTGAGTGTATGCGCGTGTATAGTACTGATGCTAAAAAAGACAGATTGCCAGTCCTATGCTCCTGGCAAGCCAGAAACGTGGGCAAATTGTAGACCTATGGCCCAAGGAGTGGCACGAAGGTTGTAACTAGGAAGCGCGAAATCACTAATTAAGGAGTACTTTTTCCAAAGGTCACTCCCATCTAGTTTCTGACAAGTGTCACACTGCATGTGCGTCACTTTTCTCAACCTGGAGATTTTTCCTTTTTTCGTAGATTCGTTTATTCAAAACAATTTATCTCTCAAATTGTGCGTCCAAATCTCAAACCATTTTCATTGTTGGATTCTTGGGTGTCGAGATCTTCAAAATTAGATCCCATGTTGATAGGTTTCGATGGACCTTTTTTCCATGGAAAAAACCGGACAAAGAAAACCGAAACATGAATACATTGTTTTTCCTTTTCGAGATGTACGATCGTGCCTCTTGCGAAATCAAATTCGTGTGTCCAAGAGAAGTAAATATGTGCCTCTCGCGGAAGAAAAAACCGTGCACTTTTCCTGATCGTGCCTCTCGTGAAGCAAATCCATGCCTCCACGAGAAGTAAATTTGTGCCTCTCATGGAGGGAGAACAAGAAAATGTGTGCCTCTCGTGGAAGCATATTTGTGCCTCCACAAGAAGTAAATATGTGCCTCTTGCGGAAATAAAATTGGAAAACCCGTTTTTTCCTTCTCGAGTGCCTCTCGCAGAAGCAAATCTATGCCTCCACAAGATGTAAATCGGTGTCTCTCATGAAGGAAAAAATGCATTCTTTTTTCTCTTCTCCGAGAGGCACGACTGTACCTCTCATGGAAGCAAATTCATACCCTCATGAGAGGTAAATCTTTGTCTCTCATGGAAGGAGAAAATAATAGAAATCACATTTTTTTTTCCGTGGTGCCTCTCTAGGAAGCAAATTGGTGCCTCCACGAGAAGTAAATATGTATCTCCCGTGAAAGAAAAATAAAATAGAAAACACGTTTTTCCCCTGTCTGAGTTTCATGATTGTGCCTCTCGCGAAAGCAAATCCGTGCCTGCACGAGAAGTAAATCCGTGACTCTCGCGGAAGGAAAAATAATCAAACCGTTTTTTCATGCAAAAAAATGTTTATTCCAAAATTTTAATTTTGGTCCAAATGCTAAGGAAAATTGGGTGAAAACCGCAAATCCCAAAAAAACAAAAAAACATTCATCTAAAGACAAAAACTTGTACTGAAAAATAAAAATAAAATCCGGAAGAAGCGTCCAGAGCGCGACATGTGGCGATGATTGAGAGCGTGCTAAGTTGCGCGCTCCCAGCCCACACTAAGTGACCTTGTGGGACTCCTGAAGGAGTACTCTCATCCCACACCAAGTGACCAATCTGCTTTTTATTTTTATTTTTAAATTTCAGGAACATTTTAATTCTAAATGTATTAAAATTTTGTGAACAAAATCTGTGAACAATATTTTGAAATTTGGGACAAATTATTTATTTATTTTTATCTGGAACATTTCAAAATATTGAACATATTTTGAAATTCGTGAGCATTTTTTCTAAATATTGAACATATCTGGAACACATTAAGATCCTTGAATATTCTAAAAATTTACAAAATAATTTAAATTTGTGAGCACTTTTTTAAGTGTTAACATCTGTATGAATTTCACTAAAAATAAAAAATGAAAATGAAAAAACTGAAAAAAATAAACAAAATAAAAAAATACATGCATTATGTGCCGCACTTGGGCTGCCCAAAGTGAGCGCGGGAGGGTGTGCATGTTTGGTCGCCCCGCACCACCCTATGCGCAGATTAGGAGGTTTCCGGACAAAGGCTCGGGCATGAAGGATGCTTAGTCTGCTAGTGCTTACGTATGTTTTGAGTTCTTCAAAAGCTAGGTTTAGCGTGTAGCCGTTGTTCTGGTGAGGCGTTGCACCATTTTTGAAGGAACTTTGCAGCTACATGTCCAGTATGTCATTGATTTCCGTTGGATTTATTTTGATCCCTCTTTGACATCAAGGATGTAAAATTCCTCCATGAACTACAAAGGCACATGACGGAAAAGGCGGATGTGATATACACAAGAAAAAAATGTTGAGGTATTGTGTCGAGGTTGAGGAGTGTGACTTTCTTAGCCCCTCCCAAACCTCCATCCGTGGTGACAATGAGCAAACCACTGCAGCCACACACCACCACAACCTCCCCATCGTTCGTCATTTCGTATGGGAAGACAATGACCACCAAGGGAGAGATAGATTGAGGTGGGAAGTGTCATGCGGGTGCCATCCACTTGGCCCTCGAGTCTTGAGTTTGAACTCTAAGTAAACCAACATCGAAAAAGAAAACCTCTTAAGTAAATCAACGAACTACACTTAGAAAGGATCTCAAGGAAAAAAAAAATTGCAGAAAGAATATCAACAAATGTTGGTTCCTCTCGCCACATGTGTGAAAACAAACTTAGCCCATTGCCAAATTAGAATAACACTTTAACAAAGGCCGCGCGATGTGCCAATGCGCAAGTCCTACCAGTAGGTTTCAACACAGGAGAAGAGGTAGATGTATGATAATACACACACCAAGTCACTAACTACTATCTCTCTTTTGATTTACAAGACACACCTATATTTATACGTCATCAATTTGGTCAATAAAATATATACTATTAAATTTACATTCAAAAGAAGTTCTAATTATATACTTCATATGGCAAGTACTCCTTCTGTAAAGAAATATAAGAGTACCCAAGAAATATAAAAAGTACCCAAAGTAGTGATCTAAACACTCTATATTTCTTTATATAGGAAGTAAGTAATTCCCCGTTTCTCAAATTTACGATAAAGAAATAACCAGCGTGCCTAACAAACCAAAAGAGAGGAGTATGTGACCAACATCTTGCAAACACCCGAAGATAATACTAAGGGTCTCTTTGATTCAAAGGAACTTCACATGATTTTTGAAGAATTAAAATCCTTAGGATTTTTTCCTACGTTGGTCGTTTGATTTGTAGGATTGAGGCTCTGTTCGGTTCACGGGATTTGCGGTCATTCCAAAGGAAATTTAGCTAGTACAGGTTTTCTTTCCTTTTAGCTGTTCGGTTCAAAGGAAAGATAGGAAAGATTCCAGAGGAAAGTATTGCTAGACGTGCAGATTTCACATGTGATAATGCACTAGCTGCAGAACTTGAGGCTTGCAAAGAAGGAATTGCATTGGCGCTAGAATGGAGCTCACTCCCATTCACCGTCGAAATGGATAGTGTTGAAGCTGCTATGATGATTAGCAACCCCTTGGTTGATAGATCACAGTACACTGCCCTTGTCCAGGAGATCTCTGCTATGATGAGAGGGGACAGACAGATTAAGGTTAAGGCGATAAAGAGGGAGTGTAATCTTGTTAGCCATGAACTAGCTAAGATTGGGAGAGTTGAGGTTAAGACGGCCGTCTGGTTACGGTCGGGTCTTGAGAGGGTTGTAAAACTGTGTGCACTGGATCATACTGATCCGGGTTAATTAATACATAACCCTTTCCCCCGCAAAAAAAAAAGGAAAGTATTGCTAGACGTGCAGATTTCACAGGATTAAACGAATCCACTCGGAGCTCATGTTTGGGCGGAGTCCCGAGGCAGAACCAAGGAGTTGCACTGTGTGGCTGAACAAAATATTCAAGCATCTGGCTGTCCATCAGATGGAAGAAGAGAACAGCAAGTATGGTGCGAATAAAAAACACCATGATGAAGTAGTACCCTAATAAAATATTGTGTTACTCACTGTTCATCATTCTAGTCGTATTGAGCCATCCGAACGCAAGTTCCAACTCCTTTCCCTTGTTTTCCCATTTCACAGCTTTCTACTGTTCATTCAACCCAATTCCTGCACAGTTTACTTTTTCTTTGTTTTTGACGCCTCCACACCGAACGGAGCCTGAATCTTGTAGGATTTTTTCCGAAGGATTTATTTATACTACATTTTACAGGAATTCTAACATCCACTCCAATCTCTTGGAAGAAATCCTTTGCTTTTTTCATTGACATAATCAAACAAACTCAAATCCTGTAGGGATCCAATGGACATGCCATTTCAATCCTACGTTTTTCCTATTCCCGTGTTTTTGCAATCCTACGAATCAAAGAGGCCCTAAGTACTCCCTACTACACACATTACTACAAGAATGAATGACTTGATAGGAGTAAACCAACAACGGAATTGATCTGCGTACGATTAATAAGTGTACGATTTTCGTCCGACGCAATCACAATCCTCCGTTGAATTGATCGGACGACTGCCGTGCACTGTCGTACGAAAATCGTACATGGATTGTCGTACGTATAGCAGCTCTCAACCAACAATATGTCTTGATGATCATGTACTAGTTGTGTAGTTCTAAAAAATGTACTGATACTCAATTATTAACCAAATGTGTTGTGCCCCAAAACTCCTTTTCACTCTTACGGAAAAAGGGGCAAGCCACTCCTACCATTCCTTGTCGTCCAGGCCCCTCCTCCCCCATTCGCCACTCTGGTGGTGGTGGTGTACGTGTGTGTGTGGGTTGGGGGGGTAGACCTATGTTATTGTGGTATAACTAGGCTTTTAAGGTTAGAATCCGTTTCTCTATGGCGGTGTTGTGGTGGTGATGACGACGCCGTGCGGTTTACGAATACTGTTTTCTCCTACTCCTGATCAACTTTGATTGCGGCGAAGGGAAGGGTGGGGTCCTTTGCAGGTTACTTTTAAAGACACCATTCGAGTGGGTAACACTTTGTGTCTTGATCCTTCAGTTATTTCTCTCGCTTGCGAAGTTCAGCCAGCTTTGGCTTCACCCGGGAGCTAATGAGGTTAGGCCTCCCCCGATCTATTTGGCCGGACCCAGGGTGGTCGTCCAACCCTCTTTGCCACATTCCAACCCTCTTTGCCACATTCTTATCTTGGCAACATTTCTCATATCATTGTCACCGGCGTCTCGGGAGGATATCTGGTGCTACCGTGATACGGGCTCATAGGCCGTCGGAATTTTAGAAGATATCTGGTGCTACCGTGATACGGGCTCATAGGCCATCGGAATTTTAGAATATCTTGTAAAGACTGGTTTTGACTTTAATAGTTCACTATTTGGCCTATTTCGAGTGAAGTCTAAAAAAAACCTATGGTTGTAGACGCCGTCGCAAATGAACCCCGACCTCCGAATCCCTGAAGTCCGTACCCTAATCTCTCTGATCCCGGTTCTTTGTGTATTGCACTGATGGCATGACAGCAAGGAAGGCCAGCTAGCTGAAGATATCCACATGAGCATGTCTTGTTTGCAAGGTTGACTGTGTATCTCTTCCCTCTGCATGTTAAGTGCTTTACCTCAAATCCATCTTTGCCATTCCATAGCACCTCACAGAACTGAGTCATCTTAATGTTGCCCTGTAGTTTCTTAAAAATGTTAGGGCAAACTATTCCAGGCCACTTTTCAATTTTCTCTACTACTGTAGTACACATTTGTTTGAATATTTGAATCAACCTCCATCGCACCTGTCTTCCCCGCCGCTTGCCGGATAAATTTATTTGTAGCCGTTGATTCTGTTGGATCGAACGGCTTAGGTCACGTGGATTCGCCAGTCACAGTGCTCCCGCCAACCTAAAATCCAGTCGCTCTTCTAGAAAACTCCACATACCACGCCCACGGCCGCCTTCGGCAAATAGATTGCCAACCTGCGAGGAGAAACCGATTGATGAGCCCCATCGCGGTGGAGCCGTGGAGGAATGGAGCGTGGTACATGCCGGCGTCTGCTGCGCGGGGCTGGCTGCCGGATGCGAGCGCCGTCGTGCCTGTTGAGGAAGACTAGACGAGGCGAGCACAAGTGTCGAATGGCGAGGTCATGTGCTTCACCGGCTCCACGGCGGTCCTCACGTAGGCGTTCCTGGGTTGAGGGCAGGGACGGGATCTGACGAAGGGGAGCGGCGGCGCGCTGGCGCTCTGCTTGACACTCAGGCAGAAGCAGAGCTAGCGAATTGTGGGCTTGTGGCCTGGGCCTGGCGTTATCGTTTTTTTATAACATGATATTAGAGTGTTTAAGAACTGGATGGAGTGGCTACAGCTGGCCCGATGGCAAGCTTCCTGGCCCATATGGCCGAGCGTCAGGCAAAAAAACGCATTCAGACTCACCTAAAAAATAGCATTCAGACCAGGTGGCGAGCAAGACCACTGTTTGCCATGATTTTTCACGAGTTCCATTATGCACATGTAAAAGAAGATGTCCATGCATGTACAATATGAACATGTATACCATTTTCTGGTAATTATTTTTGGATGTATAACCCTTCAATAATTCTAGCCGGCCCCTGGGTGCATTCCATCTACGTACCAGTGATGTATAATGCATGGAGATGATCATTTTCTAAACAAAATATGATCCCATGACGTATTGACTTCAAGTTTGTAAAGTAAGTGCTAACTACAATTTCTTGACATATTTTTCGCAATTTAAGAGCGAAAATTTATTAGGACATTGTAACTTGGCACACGTTTTGTCTTATTAACTCGGCACGACGTTGCAAAGCTAAAGGAATTCATGTATGCTCTGTTTGTATTGATTTTTTTCTTGTCCGTTTGAAAATTGTAAATAATAATGCACACGTGCAAAGCACGTGCCTTCGACTAGTGCTTCTTTGGTCCTGAATTCTAACAAATACTTTCTTCCTTATCATTTCTTGTTGTGATATTATGGGGTAAAACCTGGACTCAATGATGGCATTGTTGAAAGACTCACAGAGATTGTTATCCACTGATTCACACTTTGAGCCAGGTGGAAAAAAGGCTCTGGCCCAATGCTTTGGCTCTGTCCTCGTAATGTCCTTTGCTCCTTCAACAGTTTTTTGAGCTAGCTTGGCCCTGTTGTAATTGAAATCCTCTCTGTTGGAAGACTTAGCAATAGAGCAGAATCTTTTCTGTAGTTCATGGTCTCTGTGCTTCTTTCTCCAGTTGGCATAAATGTGCCTAGCACACATCATGTGTTCTGCCTTAGGCAAGTAATCTCTCATGCTATTTATTAATCCCTACAAAAAGCAGATATGAATCAATAAAAGCATATATGAATTAATAAAAGCATGTATGAATAATAAAAGCATATATATACTACACAATGTTTACCTTTTGCTGGTCAGAAATGAAAACCCACCCAGCTCCTTGATCATTGATATCCAAATCCTTAATTAGCAGCCCAATGAACCACTTCCATGTGTCTGTAGTTTCCTTTTCCACTACTGCCCAAGCTATAGGGTACATTTGGTTGTTTGCATCCCTAGCAATGGCAGCAAGCAATTCACCTTGGCAAGCTCCTTTGAAAAAACAGCCATCAAGTCCTATGACCTTTCTGCACCCAGCTTTAAACCCTTGCTTCATAGCATTGAAGCAAACATAGAACTGCTGGAAAAATATTTACTTCCATTTCTGTTGGGTCCAAGCAAATAGCAACTGTACTTCCAGGGTTACTCCTAAGCAACTCTAGCTGGTAGTCAAAGATTTTTGTGTACTCACTCTTCATACCAGACATTAGCTTGTCCATGACAATCTTTTTGGCTGCCTTACACTTGGAAGTGGATATATCAGCAAACATATCTTGCAGGACAGTGGCTTTTATGCTATCAATCTTCCACATTGGATTGGCCAAAATGAAATGCTCATATCTTTTTGCTATGACCTTTGCAGTAACAAGCCTGTTTTCCCTGTTTTGTGCACAATGATGCTCATCCTCATAAGTAATTATTTGGAACCTTGAGCATCTACTTGTCTTTGCTCCATACACAAGCCATGGACAGCCAAGCCATCCACATTTGGCTCTAACCCTTGTATCCTCAGACTTCTTGAATCTGATGCTTCTTTTTGTAGCAAGACCATATCTCTTAATAGCTTTCACAAACTGATTTTTGCTCCTGAAAACCATTCCCAAACTGAAATGTGGAATATCAGTTTCAGGGTCAAATCTTGGGTATTGGCTCTTCCTTCTAAACATGTTTCCCTCCTCATCTTCATCATATGAGTAATCTTCATCGGATGACACAAACTCCATTTCCTCAACAACCTCTTCAACATTTACAATAAAATCAATAGGCACAACACCTGATGCATCTGAAGTAGCCCATTTCCTGGAGTCTTTCATTTTCTTCCTGAACTTTCTTGCATGTTTTCTAAGCTCAACTACCTCTGACTCCTCTCCACTATCATCAGTGTGTGGTACATACTCATTGTCATTTGAATCATCTGAATCAGACTCCTCTTTTGCTTGCTCTGCTACATGCTCTGCTTCTTATGCTACTTGCTCTGTTCCATGTGCTGCTGCTTGTAGTGTTGCTTGCTCTGTTCCATGTGCTGCTTGTTGTGTTGCTTGGTCTGGCTGAGAAGGATTGCACACTTGTGAACTTTGAGAAGCTTGAGAAAAATAACAAAGTCCACTTCTTCTCTTCAGTGGGCTGCTAATACTTTCAGTTGTAACACCTGCATGATTAGGAACAAGTACTTGCTCAAGTAAACCATCAGCTGCATTGCCATTGCCATCAGGCCCTTGTTCTGCAGTCATGACAACAAGCATATCTTCTTCACTTCCACTATCCTGCTCATACTGGATTTCATCCTCAAAATCACTTCCACTATTCTGCTCTTCTTCTTCATCTTGCTCTCCATTGTACTCCACATATATGCCTGCAACTCCACCAACGTTACATGCTGTGACATCCTCATGCAGCCAACATCATCATGTAAAAACAACAGTCCATTAACCAGCTCTCTGCCAGGCATGAGAAAGTAGTACTTCATACTTTCCTTTACTGCCATATGATCACCAAGAAATCCCTTTACCTCCTGCAAAGACAACTTGTCCCTCTCAATCTCTGAATAAGCCTCTTCCCCTCCAACATACTCCAGAGAAGGACCAATGTGAACAAATTGACCCCCAATATGAAATCTGACGTTTAAAATCTCAGCAGGGTCCATGGATTCAGCACAAAGAACCTACATTGCGAGCATTTCAACTGATTACTGTATTGTATCATAAAAATCACCAGCAAAACCAATATTCCAACCCCTAAATCCGGCTGCTTCACCCCCCAGAAAAACCCTAAACCTAACGGGGACAACAAGGAAAAGGCAACTAACACTACACAGAAGAGAAGGACCGGGGATACCTTCCACTTTTCCGCCCAAGTGGTCTTCCTCCGTCGCGGCGATCATCCGTTGGTCGCCGTCGCCGCCGTGGAAGAGGAACATAGGCGTCGTGGAAGAGTAAGGGCCGAAGCGGAAGACGACGGGCTGAGCGACTTGGTCCGGCTCGACCAACATACATAGCCTGCGAACCCGACCCCACTGGCAGGTGCTGAATCACCCCGTCCCCAGCCTTTCCCGAGCCACGTGTGAATCCCGACGTTTGGATACGCACACAAGGTTGCAAAGAACCGGGATCAGAGATATTAGGGTACAGACTTCAGGGATTCGGAGGTAGGGGTTCATTTGCGACGGCGTCTACAACCATAGGTTTTTTTTCAGACTTCACTCGACTATTTCCGAAAGGAAGACAATGTGTTGTTCCGTCGTGTGTACAAGATTCAAGCCCAGTTCTTTTGCCAGAACGTGGGGATTTTCCCAAAATCCGACCTTACTGCAAACCTGCTGAATCTTTGAAATGTTTGTTTTACAATCCTACCTGGTTAGTGCCTAATTAGATAGGATTGAAAATAAATAAACTCAAGATTCTTTAGAAAAACTGGTAAATAACAACGGCAAATAACAAAGGCGGCGGCCGGTGGGCGGAGGCGACGCGCACGGCACAAACGCTGCGGTGGCGTGCCGGGGCCGGGCACCGTGCCACTGCCCCCAATTACTCAATTCTTCTTACCCCCGGCCGCGCCGCGCCGCAGCGCCAACGACCCAAACCACCGCGCAACTGCACGCCACCCTCCGTCAGTCGTGGGGACAGCGACCGGCGCGTGCGCCAGTGAAGAGGATATAGATGGAGGCGGGCAGTGCCGTGGGGGCGCGATCCACTTGGCCACCAGCCGTCCGGGACCGAGACCGAGGCCAAGACCGCGCCTTGCCCCGCCGTGTCCGCTGCCGCGCCGCCGCCATGCCGCCGTCCGTCCGCACGGTCTCCATCCCCTTCGCCGACCTCAAGGTGCGCGTCCCCCCTTCCTTCGCCTCGCCACGCCTCGCCTCGCGCGGCGGCTGGTTTCGCCCTTCCTCTGGTTCTGACCGACTGACTGACGCCGTCGATTCTGGCGGCGGCGGGGGGTGCAGGAGCGGGGCAGGGACCTGAGCGGCAAGATCGAGGAGGGGCTCGGCCCCAACGGGCTCGGCATCATCTCCATTTCCGACGTGAGTGTCCTATCCGGATCGCGCCGCCGCTGGTCGTCTCTTGCGGTTGCGTACAGCGGCATTCTGTTCTGACAGAGCCAACTCATGGGGTTCGTTTCTTCAGCCAAACTGAATTTTAAGCGTGCCTTTTTGCCTTTTTGCGCGTTCAGGTGCCGGATTTCCCAGCTCTAAGGAGAACGCTCCTGCACTTGGCGCCGAAGTATGTATACGTATCTCTCGCCCCTAATTTCAGTGCAGGATTCAGTTCAGTGCCCAAATGCCAAATGTATCTGACATCTGTCTCTTATTTGCTGTCTGTCAGAGTTGCAAACCTTCCTGAAGATGTGAAGAAAGAACTTGAAGACCCGGATAGCAGGTAGTAACTAGTAACCAATTATGTGGTTTTGCCATCAAGAATTCGGTTATGACTGCTGCACTTCAGATTTCAGAGATCCTAGTTTTGATTGATAATGATAGACGACATGTGCTTCTGTTCATGTCAAGTTTGATAGTTCTCACTGAGCACACTTTGAGTATTGATGCTTGTGCAAAGATCACTAGCTTAAAATGATTTATGTACTATCGTGGCTACTGCACAGGTATAATTTCGGCTGGAGCCATGGGAAAGAGAAACTTGAATCTGGGAAACTCGGTAAACATTTCCCCCTTGTACTCCGTACGCATTCTCCTGCTGCTTTCTGAATGATTATTGCAAAGTGACTTTAAACCTTGGGGACTATTGAATTTCATTCCCAAAGTACAGTGTTGCTTTGCATTCTTAGTTTCATGTTAGCAAAATGAACTTAACTATTGCATTTATGAAAGTAAATCGAGTGCAACAGTATTATAGTGAACACAAAAGAGTATTATTGTTTTTTTCCGAAGAAATTGTATATGTTGGCATCATTTTAACTCATAAGCAATTTGATCATCAATGCAGACACATTCAAAGGCTCCTATTATGCCAACCCAATTTTGGATGTCCCTACTACGGATGATGTCCTTGTAAGTAGGTATAATATTTCTGACATAAAAATATCATCTCCGTTTACTAATAATATTTAATTCTATGATATTGCCCCAAAGTTTAATTTATTTGATGAGATCTCAGTCCATATTAAATATCTGAGTGCTGGTTATTGTTTTGTATCACTCAATATTTTGTGATGTGGTTGCTACTCATTCTGAGAAATTCTCAAGGAAAAGACAAATAAATCATTTCTACCTTTTCAGATTAATATTTCTAAATGCCTCTTGAGCTGTAATATTGTATGACTTATGTTTGTCGTTTGATGATATCTAATGGTGCTTTAATCTGCAGGTACCCATCATACTGCCGACCAAATATATGGCCAGCTGATCATCTTCCTGAGCTTGAAATAGGTATGACTTGACTGACTGTCCTGGCATTGTAAAGCTTCCTACAACAGTTCATAACTATTTATCCACAGCATTAAAGTTGCCATCACATTCTTTCATTAACAGCATTTAAAGCTCTTGGAAAGCTAATGTTGGAAGTTGGCTTGATGTTGGCCCGTCATTGTGATCTCTATGGTATGTACTGTGCAAACATTACTGTAATTCAGTATGCTTTTGTGGAGAAACATAAATTTTGCCTCATAGAATTTTAATTCCTGCAACGCATATATTGGTTATAAAGTATTCTATGACGATTGTACAATTGAAAAGGAAATGACCAGCTGAATACCCATTTTTTTATAATGTGTTATGAATTTGAATAGCAGTTGCAACTCTGTTATGAATGGCCATTAGTGATACTCAATGCACAATGTATCTACATAATTCTAGGGATGCTTGAAACTTCCTTAAGATTTTTCATGCACAAACAACATCCATTTGTCTTTGTAAGATCTCCAGTAGTTTATAGGCTAAAGTGTGCTTGTTCTCCTATTTCAACATGGAAGCAATAATTTGCGCCTCTAATGATAACTACCATGTTGTACTGCAATATACGAAAGGAAAATATTGGTATTAAGAAATATGTATCATGGATATGGTATCCATAAGTGTCTTTACGAAAAAGTGACCTCCATATTAATTCTAGGTCTTCTAATTGTGCTTTACTTTTGAATTTTGGTTTACTAATTATTAGTCAAATGGATCAACATCTGTCTATTTTGCAGTGATGCAGCACGGAGTGGGACCATATGATGGTGAAAGTCTTGAGCAGACAATTTCCCGTTCAAGGTGTCACAAGGGGCGTCTGCTGTACTATTTCCCCAGACAATTCAGGTACATTCAGCATATGTACATGACTCGTAAAAGAAACGTTCATAAAGAATTATTTTGCTCTACATGGTGAATACCCCTGTAACCTACAGTTATGTTGGAGTTTAAGAGTATTTAGAATGGTTTATTGTGGTTTGGTGGTTCTGCACTTCCTTTAAACAGCCCATCGAGGATAATAGCATTAGCAAACTATACTATCACTTATGCAAAGGCATATTACACTTGGATCAAATCTTAAATTCTTTCTTTCCCATTCAACCAAACTGTCCAGTTTTTAGTTGTAACAATTAATATTAACTTACCTCATGTGACAGCACACAAAAAGAAGGTGGTGATTCTGTTTCATCGTGGTGTGGATGGCATACTGACCATGGGTCTTTAACAGGTAATACACATCTTATCTCGATTTCTTTTCATGTATGTAGCTGTCACATTTGCTATGGTCTTGTCTTGAAGAAGTATTTTTGGTAGCTAATAGTTTCTCTGTTCATGCAGGACTTACGTGTGGCCTGTTTATGAAAAATTCAGTGGAGGTCCCCTGTCCTGATAGTGCAGCTGGGCTGTACATCCGGACTCGTGATGACCGAGTTGTTAAGGTAAGTTCCTGCAAATTCCAGTAGCTTTCTTGTCAAATATACATAATAAGCTATGTAATGTAAATTATGCAGAGTCATCTTTACATTATTACATCTATAAGTAAAAAGGTATACCTGTGCTTCCTGCACAGAGAAATAGACACTAGGACCGGCTGTGTTCCTCGCTGGTTAGATTTTTGCACAGAATCTGTGTTGACACCTGTTGCTTAAATAACTATGTTAACATTGTACTCACAGCTCTGCGTATTTGCTTTTGGTTGGATACTGTAGGTTACATTTGGGGAGGATGAATTAGCTTACCAAATTGGGGAAACTACTGAAATACTATCAAGAGGTCGTCTATGTGCAACTCCACACTGTGTGCAGGTATTATGTCGAAGAGCTTAACAGCTAACCTAGTTTTGTAGTGTACAAGGTAAATTAGTGTTCCAAATTTCCCACGGTTGTAACTTCTCATTCCGCCGCTGTTACTTTCAGGCACCCAGCAGTGAGAATGCTTCAAATGTTGAGCGCTCTACTTTTGCAATGTTCATGCAACCAGATTGGTACGTGCAAATTTCCTACTTAAAATTGTAAAGGTGGTGTACTTTTGCTGTGATGTGATTAACCATGTTATCTGGGCTTGTTTCTCCGCGTTAACAGTTATATTCAGTAAACTGTGCTGTGCAAACATTAGAATCTATACCCTGTGCTTAATGCACTTATGTATTCGTGTTGGACCAGTTAAGCTAAACCCAGCAGAACCGGATTTCGTAGGGTATCAATTAATCCGGAAGAACTGGGTGGTTACTATGGGTTCTTAAACATCCGCTTACCTGTACTCAAAGAATAATCATTCTTTTATAATTGCTTTGCAGGAATGAGACGCTTAAGTTTCCAAGTGAAATTCCCTATCACCAAGAGGTTTTCCATTTAACCATCACAGAATCTCGCTTCACTTCTTTTTTTTCCTTTTTGCAATGAAACGTGAACTTGCATCCGATGCTTTTTGGTTCTACTAATGTCAGTATTTTGTGAACATCTGTCAGTTGATTCCACCAAACGGAGCGCTTACGTTTGGAGAGTACTCAGAGAGACTGGTGAACAAGTATTACCAGGGGAAGACATGATTCCCGTCGATTGCCACAATGAGACGCGGATAAATGGCCCCAGTGAAGACACAGTGCTACCAGGAAACTAAAATCTTTAGCTAGTCATTTTCAAAAAAAAAAATCTTTAGCTAGTCGTGCCTGCAAATACACTTCCAAGTCCCTAGAGCATGAACAGATTTATAGGTACTCCCTCCGTCCGAAAAAGCTTGTCCCAAACTTGTCCCTCAAATGGATGTATGTAGCACTAAGGGACAAGCTTTTTCGGACACATGGAGTATACATTACATCATTTCCATACCATGCTCGCTTGTAAAAAAGCTGCCAAAATATGACCTCCTGAAAACCGTATAAAATAAGCGTTCATTCTCTTACATTAGATAATGAGCTGCTTGTAAATGCTAGATATACACTGTGAGCTTAGATATTAAAATCATATTGTAGATCTATGGTTGAGTCATGAAGTGTTGTGTTAATTTGCGACTTATGTGCGTATTGAAGTTTGTTAGTTAACAGCAGTCAATCTTGTAGAAATCAATAGGTTTAGATATAAGCTATGTTGAAACTACATGGCGATTTGGTATTAGATAGACAAGCGGTGACATACAATCCATATCGTTTGCGAACAATTGGTGGTCACTTTCGAACTATGAATTGGTCTTATTGGATCATTTTGAAATGCACTGGTTGAAAAAAGGAGAGATTTGAAAGTTTGGCACATTTGATTACTGATGTAATAAGCTGAGTTTTATCTAAACGGGATGAGTTATTCTAAGGAAGCTATTGAAATGTGAAGTCAATTGAAGATAGGAACTGTAGAATTATGGTCCTTGTACTTGAGCATTTATTCTGTGTAAAACTTGTAAATTGATTGTTAACATTAATATTTCAAGTCATCATCTTAAAGTTGATGAAACAATTTTAGTTTAGTTAACAATCGTCAATTTTTTGAATAGTAATGTGATCAACTGATTGGTAAATTAAATTGTGAGTTCATTTGTAGGATGCATTAAATGTTTTGCTCATGTCATGATAGTTAAAATCGTCATTTTAGATTGAAATTGTGATACCTTTCAATGATTCATTTGCCACGCATTCCAAACTGGTGTCGAATGCGCTTATGCTCACGAAGGTGCAATTCATATGTATATATTTGTGCTGGTGAGCTATTGATAATGCGGTATATAGACGTTAGAATTTTGCGATTTATAGATCATAATAGTTGAGTTAGGAAAATCGCATCGAGCTGTTATGATTTGACCTTGTGGCTACAGCGAGACAGTCGTATAGTGATCGCTGCCTCCGCTTATCTCGTCTGTTCAACTTGGGTATTTCAAAGGGAGTTATGTAGAATTGAGTCAGTTGAATGGCATTATGGGGTAGTAGGTCATATCCTGGCTAATATCTGTCTAGAAACTGTGCTCGTGACAAATTCGAAGTAGTGTTGGGATTGAAAGTCTGTTGAGTTAAGTTGTCTTGAGCTTGAGATATGTTAGTATGCAAATGTCATGTCTTGAATTTCGAGTGGGTGTTGAACATAGAGATGATTAAGGTCATGATTTGGTATTTGCTATTGCATATTAGGTTAACTGTATACTAATGTACAATAAGGTAATGTGTGTGACTTTGAGAGATATCGGGTGGTGATTTCTTAGTATTGTGCAGATCATTTTTGCGATGTTATGGTTGAGTTATTACTAAACCAATAAATTTAGTGGTGTATTCGTAAATTTGGAAAATTTGGTTGATATCGTTCTACTCATTGAGCCAATTCAAAAATGGGACTGATATTGTAGGCACTCAGGATATTATGTCAAGATTTTAATGTCTGATAAACAATCATTTTGGAAGTTTAATATGGTAGTCTGAAAAATCTTTCAGATTATTTTGAGTGTCATTTTACATATACTGCGTATTTAGCTCAAGAATGTCGAAGTCCAAGAGCATTGGAGTGTGGTTGTGTCTGTGGATATTGTGCGATTACAGTCATTGGACTAAAAGATCAGAGTGGTCTCTTGTCTGAATGTGGAGTTGTTTGATAGAGTCGAGTTATGTCTTGGATGTACATTTTATATTGGAAGCATGTTGTAGGATTATTTCGACGAAGTGTCCTATTCAGTATGTTGAGCAAGTAAGCCTGATCTTTCAGTAATGGTGTGGTTAGAGTTATGATTGTCTGATTGGGGTTTGGATTGTGAAAGTGAAGTTGGTAAATGTAGTGTGAGGGATCGGTAGTACTTAAGCATGCCAAGTTTGGATTCCGTTGTACTAGAGTGAAATTAATATGATGTGAGTCTAATTTATAAAGGGACTTAATTATAGAATACTGTCGCATTGATACTATGCCAATTAGTATTGGCTGATATGAGTATTTTAGAATAGTTAAGATATCGAAATCTATGTTGATTTAGATAAATTATGACTTATAATTGATATAAATTTTTTAAGTTTTTTGATATTGGACTAAGTTCATTTTGAGTCAATGGATATTTATCAATTCGGTGGATTAAGCTACCAATAATAGTTCATAATCATGCTAATGTGTTCAAAACGTATTAAAGAGCATTACTATTTATTGATCTAAAGTGCTGAATTTGCATTAGTATGTCATTTTTAACTCTATTAATTTTAACTAATTGCATCTTATAGGCATCTATGATCTACGATCAGATCCTATGCAATTATCGGTATCTACGAACAACGATTGTAATTCGATCTTTGAATTATTTATGATAAGTTGTGATAATGCTAGAATTATGCCATGTTGACTATGCAATACGACAGTTTGCTGTGTTTTAATCTCTCTCATAACATATGCAGGTGCTGAATTAGTATAAATAACGTCAGTTAGTCTCGTATCACAGTCGTGAAAATTAGGTCATCAGTGAAACATAGTTTAGATGATTTTAAAATGGAGTGTTACATATTTAAGAGTTGAATAGCAGATTGATCGGAGAATGATCGACGAGAATTATGTGCAACTGCTGACTATGGTTTAAATGGATTACTAATATAATTTAGTTATTCTAATGGGGTTAATAATTGCATTTAGGCATTGTTTACGAGTGAATTTTAATTTGCTATAATCAAATGTATATTAAATCATTTGTAATTTTAACTTGTCATATATATTCAGTTGATTCGTATATCAGAAATGTAGTTAAGATTTAATGTCAATTCATTGAATATCTAAGCATTTTGAGTTGTATATTGATGATTTGATGAACGATTTAGGTAGATCGTGTCAGATGGTATCAAGCATTTACCGTTAAGTGAGTTCAGGCTCAGGGTAATCGCATGGAAATCGGTAGTAATTGGTGTTCATTGATGGAGATACGTGACGTATGATTGTCAAGTCAAGGGATACTTAGTATGTGCAGTATCACGTGTAGAACAGTAATTAAGGTATTATGTATTGCAGGAAATCATTGTGATTATGTCTTTATTTGAAGTATGTATCGTAATCGTATGATACTTAGCTATTAGGAGTAATCAAGTAATCAGTTGTTATTGTATCAAGTCATCTATAATTAAGCCTATTAATAGCATCATATTACAGATAATAGTAATTGCTAACAAAAGAACGTAACTTAATTATGTTTATTGTCATAAGTAGTCGATATGATCAGACTTCAGAAGTACTAGTCTGTATGAAATTGATCAAAATTCATTCTGTCTGATTAATGCTCTATGTCACAGTCATGATCATTGTCAGATACATCATGATAATTCATCTGCTATCATGATCATTCATCTGTGCGCATAATGACATGTGACGTGCATCTGTCTAATGCAATCAGTGACATCTGTTTACTGCATTCATTGAAATGAAATTGCAAGACAGAGAAGTACGACTTGCTGAGTAGTCAAAATGATCACGACAATGTGTACTGATCACTGATGTAGCTATGACATAGAGCTCTGATGAACTATGTGAGTCTAGTCATGTGAGCTAGAGCTAGTAGCATGATAGGACAGTGACGATGTCGATGCAGCATGAGGATAGACAGTGGCGCTACAGCAAGATTCTAATGACGTCTTGAACTTGCATGCTGCAGTAGTGCCGTTGTTCATTTCATGATGCAGAGAATCGATGTGCGCGTGTGTGGTGCTGCAAGCAGTATTGATAGGTGACATGATTAGCGTAAGTCGGAGATTGATCACTGCTTGCTATTAGCAGTTACAGACAGTCTCTTTATTGCATGTGTTGGGACATTGTGTGTGCAATGCATTCAGTCGCTAGTTGCAGCTGTGAATTATGCTGCATGTAGCTGAGAATGCATTGGTCTGACGTGAGCGAGCTTATGAACTATATGCTCAGATGGATCCGGTAAGTGCTGATAGGTCGCTGTCTGAGTACATGAATGGTACTTTGCATTCGAGCTTGGATTAAGTGCTGATCTAGTGCTGATTCATCCTAGTATCATGTATGTAATAGATTACTGATGCGTTAGAATATTTGGACAGTCATAGTCTAGTGCCGCTTACTATGCCTAATGATTCTTATGCATAATGTGTGACTATCATGATGCATTTGTCATTGTCATAGCATGAATGATTAGCATAGTATACATGATATCAGTCAAGGTCTACTACAATTTGCAGTACGATTGAACGAATGGCTATTGACTCAGGAGTCTAGATTCAAGACTTAAAGTAGTGACATGGTAGATCAAACTGTAAGCGATCAGAATTCATATAACGTATTGATAGACATTAGTGCATATAACAGCTTCATCGATAATTCTGATACATATTGAAGTAGATCTGAAGTGTAGTCAAGAATGTCCGATGATAATGTCTATCCTAGTTGAGTGCACGGTTCTAGTATAATTATTGTACGATTGTCAAGTTTAATATTGATGAATCAGTTGAATCTTAAGTTCTGATAATGATTAATGCATCAGTAGCTAGTGACATTGCATTAATGATGTACATGTCAATTTGAATACTTTCGCTTACAACTGATTGCATGAGTATGTAGCATTAATGTCGAAGCAGCAGAGTCATCGTTAGTCAAATCTGATGATCGAGATGTGTAAGATTGAAATGCATCAACGAGTAGTACTGAG
Organism: Aegilops speltoides; assembly: GCA_021437245.1. Lineage (NCBI taxonomy): Eukaryota > Viridiplantae > Streptophyta > Magnoliopsida > Poales > Poaceae > Aegilops > Aegilops speltoides. The sequence continues at coordinate 439,846,295 of CM038141.1, forward strand.
AATGTAACTTATGGTATGTAGTACGTATCATTGCGTGAGACTGTGCCATGCGTTACTGGCCGTTGAATCCTTGTACGAATGCGATTAGAGCTGATATGTAGCTATGACTCGTAATCATGACTCTCGTGTAGTTACAATCGTAACACAATTAATGCAGGTCAGTCATCATTGTATGTATTACATAGATAGTAATATAAAGCTATGATTCTAGAATCGTGCATGAATCTTTACTATCGGATTGGAGCCTAATTGTCATGGATCATTCAATAGATGTTCATATAGATTTCGATACGATTAGATATTGACATAGCTCATATTAATATAGTATGTAGTATACATCAGTGTATAATATCTGCATTAATGCATTCAGATAATGTATGTATAATGTAGATAGCTCTGAAACTGATTTAAACGCAATCGATAGATTATGCATGAGTAGTTCAAGTCAAGACATCAGCTAGCAGATCAGGCACAAATCAAGTAGCAATCGTGATGTGCAATTGAAGTATTGACAGCTGTACAGCACAGTGCAAACTGTATACTAATGGCTTTGATATCGTATACATGATGACTGATGTGAGTGAGAGATGTCGTGAGCTCAGATGGTCGAGCATGTATATCGATGATTCGATGTAGATGTGACATGACGATGCGAAGCATGATGCGTATTGAAATTACGTGAATGATGCGTAATTAAGATCGTATCATGCGTGATCTATTGTCTTAATGTCATGCTTCATGATTTAGATACGTATCTGATACTTCAAGCTAATGCATCATGCATATGTTGAAACTCGTAATAGTATATCTAGTCATGTATGCATATAGCATATCCGACAATCCGTCATAGATGCGTCAATTGTCATTGAAGTTCATGTAGTTACTGGTCGAATAGTATAGCCTATGTAACTCATTAAGCTTTATCAGGACTATACAGGCTATGACATGTATGTGCACGCTGCTAGTAGCTGATATGACGATCGTTAACATCTACATTAGAATATGTGTTGCATCAACATGATGCGTATTCTGCATTGTCTGTCAGTAAGCTAGTAGCAGTCCGTCATATGTAGATTAGATTGACTGATAGATGAGTCTAGTGATGGATTGCAATTGCAATTCGTTGTGGTATGCGGATTCGATGCGTATGCATAGTTGCTGTCCAATTCAGTCTAAGATAGTGTATGTCAAGCTAATGGCATCGTATGTGGTATCAATGTGCTACGTCACTGAGTTGGGATATTGATGATTCAGATGCAACAATCAGTGATGGATGTAAGTGACATAGTCTATGACTCAGGAGGTCTAACTTGAGTATGCTATGTGAATATAGTACAGCTACTAGTGACATCGGTATAGGTCATCAGTATTACGTGTGTACAAGTCATAGTCATTGCAGTTCACTGCAATTACGATTGCATTACATAGTCATGGCAGATCAGATTATGTGCATAGTATAAATATAGTTTCTAGTACTATAATTATTAATTAGTCGAAATTAGTATAGTGAGATGATTCGTGCAGACTACTTAGAATCTATATACAGATGCTTGAATGTGAAGCAATTGAACTAGAATCGTTCTATGACAAGTTAGTATCGTACTAATATCTGAATTATTGCATACTTGATATGTCATGAATGTAATATAGTCATATAACAAAAGCAATGAGATAATTACATGTCATGTCATATAGGAATCTAGAGTCAATCGTAAGTGATAAGTCAGATCTATGCAATACTATGTCTAATAGTGATTGTACACTAAATAACATGAACTGTTATCATTCATATTCAAATCTACATCTTGTAAGTATCATAGACATAGCTATCTAAATGACTTGATATACTAGATCTTAAGATGTATGTCTAATTATCTGATATCATGTTCAAGCTAGATCGTGCACTATCTAGATCACTCTAATGCATAATATCGATTCATGAATTTCATAAGATGCTAGGATGAGCAATGCATGATCATCTAAGACGGTGGATTCAGTACAATCAAGATAAGAAGTGACTATAGTATCGAATTTCTAGAAGAGCATTCACATGTAGTCCACATGGCACATGTCATGACTAATATATCACTACAGATCAATAGATACATTGAGGTATAGCAACACTCATGACATGAACACAGTGAGATGATCAGATTACTTGAAAATCTGATGATATGACATGACGTTATGTAAGTGCATGTCATTAGCAATTACGATGGATCATTGACGTCTGATCTAGAAAGCTTATGCATGATCTTACTATGTCATGGATCAGTAAGACAGTAGGTAATACATATGTCTGACTATACTGATGAATCGTGTGCATCTGAATTAATTTAGATGATATGAAGAATAGGTTTCTTGCTTAGCATGCATGTTAATGGTCCCAATGTGCGATAGCTAGATCATGTCGATTGCAAGTGTCTGCATCTATCCGTCACGTCTGTGAAATAGAATTATGATTGAGTGACGATATGCTAGTGCATTAAGCATGGTGACTACGTGATCGACATGCTCATGAGTCAGAAACATGCATGTGTGATCAAAGTTGAAGTGAGTCGATGCACATGTGTAAGTCGCATGACATGTCAATCGTGATACGTATGAATGTAATCTGCAGGTACATGGACAGTCAATGAAGTGACTGTACAGCCTGAACAATGCACGTCATTCCGATTACAGTATATGATTAGCTTATATGAGTAGACTAAGTGATGTATATGAGGCATGAACTAAGTGATCAGGTAGCAATCACTCGATGTCAGACAGCTATGCATTGATGATCGTGTACACGTCATCTACAGCTGCAGGTTCTGCAGAATGCTCAGCTAAAGCTATACTGTCATGATGTCGTCATGCAGATCTGTGCATGTGCATCTGTCTGATATCGAAGTCATACGCGCTAATCATGTCAGTGGTAGAGTATGTTGCTATGCTGATCGTGTCGTAGTGCTCGTGCAGTCATGCGCATAGGTCAGCTGATCGCTAGTGCGCTAGATCGTTAGCTGGAATCTGTGCAGAGGATCTGAGATGGACAGTGAGGCTGAATGTGCATGAGCTGTCAAGTGCTGTCGTGCTGTCAGAGACTTGCTATGTTGTCAGTCTGGTGAAGTAGCTGGTGTGTGATGCAGCTGAGCTTGGGTGGTCTTGCGTGCAGTGTCTGTCGCTGATTCTGGCTGCGAGGATTGCGATCGTAGCGTGTGTCAGCATGGATGCATGCAGTCTTTGGCTAGGTGAGGGTAGCATTGTGCTGCTCATCGATGTCGGTTTATTGGTACGATCTGGCGGAAGTGGCATTGAGTCTAGGTGCATGTATACATATGGTACTCGGCTGACTGATCATGCAGTCTGTCTTGTGGTTGCAGTGTCGAGTGAAGTTTCGTCAGTGAGTCTGGTTCAGCTGAGTTGATAAGTCTGTATCATGATGCTGAGATGTGTATCGAGTGGCATGATCATATGGATATAGTGCTAGCTGTTCATGTAGCGTTGTTAGGGTCATTACTATGTTGCTCACTGCATGATGAGTTGAGTCTATAGCTGTATGATGCTTTGATATGTGAGTAGATGATGTTGAATCATTAAGGCATACTAGATTAATGTGGTCAAATAGCACTAGTCAGTAGCTCATTCCGAGATAGTCACGTCAGATACTGACATTGTGCATGTTAGGATACATGCTGATAGCTACAGTACTGCATGAGCATAGTCTAAGTATACTGTATATAGCTATAGTTAAGCTAAGTCAGATCTGATCAGTTTGCATATGATTTAACTAGTATGAATGTTGGGGATTGCCTTGGTTCCTTGTTGTTGTGAAGTTGGAGTTGCAGCAACGGGCCCCATGGCAACGACAACAAAGCAGTGGTCTATTCGGTGGTTTTGAGCGGCGCCAACCTTTCAGAGTTCTACTTCGTAGCTCTCCGTCAGACTCGGAGCTGCACTGTCCTCGTCGCAGGGGATGAGTTCTGCTACGGATCTTCATGTGAGTCGATACGTCTTCAACGTATCTATAAGTCATAAAGTATTCATGCTATATTTACATGAGTTCTACATGGTTGTGGTGCAATTTTATATGATTTTATGGACTAACCTATTAACTTAGTGCCCGATGTCGGTTCCTGTTTTTTTGCCCGTTTCTTTGTTTAATGTAATAACCATACCAAACGAAGTCCAAACGTACTGAAAATTTATGGTGATTTTTTATGAACAAGAAAAGACCTAGAAAGTTGCGGAGAAGGACCAGAAGGTGCCCAGGGGCCCCACAAGCTCAAGGGGTGCCCCTAGATTGGAGAGTACTCAGAGAGACTGGTGAACAAGTATTACTAGGGGAAGACGTGATTTGTGGATTGCCAGGATGAGGCGTGGAGAAAAGGCCCAGTGCTACCAGGAAACTAAAATACTCTCTCCGTCCCAAAAATCTTGTCTTAGATTTATCTAAATACGGATGTATCAAGTTATTTAGATACATCCGTATCTAGACGATTTTAAGACAAGAATTTTGGGACGAAGGGAGTATTTAACTAGTCGTGCCTCCAAATACACTTCCAAGTTCCTAGAGAGCTCAAAAAACGGAGAGTGGCGTTTTGGCTCCTAGGTGTAGATACACCTATTATGAAATATGTATAAAAAACACATTTCAAAATGCTAACAAAAATCAAGAAAAAATCCAGCTTGTTATGTATTAAATTTTGTGTGCGAACATAGGATGCCCGGATATACAAGCCGGATTTTTTTCGAATATTTTTATATTTTGAAATGTGTTTTTATACATATTTCATAATAGGTGTATCTACATCCAGGAGTCAAACCGCCACTCTCCCACAAAAAGATTTATAGGTATACATTACATCATTTCCGTACCATGTGCGGTTGTAAAAAGATGCAAAAAATGACCTGTTGAAAACTGTATAAAATAAGAAGAAATTAGTGTACATGTAATTTTGTCATAGTCCTAATTTTGTCATAATCCTAAAGTGTGCTCTTGCATGAGGAATATCAATGCTAATTTTAGCCAACATCGCTAAGCACGCCATGCTGCCATCCTCTTCTCTACCGCCCTAGTTTGCGTGAATCTGTCGATTTTTACCGCAGACCGCCACATTAACAAGTCTATGTGATTTTAGACATTGAAGTTCACATAGAAGAAAGGAAGGCCGGTCTCTTCGTGCAACAAAATACCAACAACGATGTGTAGTGACCGTTCTCATACAGATAAAAAGTACAGTAGATCTTTCTCAGTGGAAATTCCTTCTGTCGGTAACAATAATCTGATCTATGGGGTGAATATAGTGCAAGGAGTTAGCGCCGGTGGAAATTTGCTCTAGATCTATGCTATGTGCATGCTCTGAAATTTTCTTGAAAACAATGCTCGGTCTTAGAATTACCTCGTTTAGTTAAAAGATTATAGCTCTTGCGGTGTCATGCTTTAGCGACACCACCACCGCATTGGAGCATTGATCCTGCTAACACTACCCCACCCGTGCACACCCCCCTCGTCCCGCATCTCAAGTGCGTCGCCGTCATCACCATTCCCGTTCTTCCTTGTTCTATAATCTTAGATAATTCTCCGTGCGTTGTCACAGGGTGTTAGCATGCCAATCAGCTCATGTGAGAGATGCACATTAGTGAATTAAAGAAAAAGGAAAGAACAACTGTCGGGGGGTTGTGGTACAATGCTTGTTGACCTACATGAAAGGATTACCGAAAGGCAGTTTTTAAAAAATAAATGTGCTCAAATGAAGTTTTTGGTCTCTTCAAGTCAGCTAATGACACAATGTTTTTCACGTTTTCTGAAGAGAAGAAAACAATGAGGCATCCGGGGAAAGGTAATACACTAAATGAGATCAAGCTGGGTGCATGGGACATCTACCATCAGGGATGATGATAGCAACATCTGCAGTAGGGAAGAGATATAGCGGCATCAACTCGAGAAATTGCAGAAGGGGTCAAGAAAGGAAAGTTCAAATCCATGAATACTTACCTGTTTGAGGTGCCTTCATGGAGAAACCGACCTGTGGCGATGAGGTCATTGCTCTTCGGGAAGACATCATGTAAGAATGGCGGGCATGGATCGTATTTGGTCTAATGAGGCCTTGAAATTTCTAGAAATGTGATTTCCTAATCATACGCTACAAATCTACATCGAGATATTTGTTTCAGTGTATGTTTTAGAGATCCATATCATAATATTTAAGGATTTAAAATATACACGAACACACGTTCACACTATAAGTTACACAATTTTCAAAAAAAAATGTGGATTTTTGTTACAAATACAGTTTGAATTGAGCACAGCCCCAAGATATATATTCCGCAATGATTTTATATTATTATTGTGTACCAAAGAACAGTGTAGTTATATTTGACATAATGTTTACATGATTAATTATGCTGACCAAGTAAAATTTACTCGTTAAGACTTTAGCATGATAAACATACATGTAAGTGTAAAATTTTAGTATAAATACATCCGCTGCTCTTCTCCTTCTTGAGAATCGCCGATGTCTCGATGAGAGCGCATTGCCCTTGGCCGAGTTCGTTGGGGTGTCGAATCTGGTGGTAGTTCGTTGTCCCGCATGCCACTCGACAAGAGCCCGCCACTGAACCAACGCCATGCGAATCTTGAGCGGGCTAAGAAATCAGGAGTAGATGTTAGGAAAACTATAAGCGAGAATTATGATGGCACAACGACTTACACGTGCCAAGCGTCGCATCGGCCGAACGAAAGACGCTCCTACGAGGCGTCGCGCCTACCTGCACAAATTGACGGCCCAACGAGGTGTCACCGCGTGGTGGGGGGATGATAACCGAGGTGCCGCTAGGGAAGTGCGCGAACCAAGCGCTGATCGTGTGCTTTGCGGCGCTTGCCATGGGTGGTTCTACGTGCTCTAGGGTTTTTCAATTTGTGTTTGGTATTTTGGTGGAGATGAGTTGAAAGCGAAAAGGGTGAGGAAGGAAAGGAGACCGGGGGGGCTCGGCTGTTGCATTATATAGCATGGCACGTCGCTAATGATTCTAAAGTTCACCTCTGTCCATAGTTTGTACATTACCGTTGTGCGTAATGTCACACCGGGTGAAATTTCACATGTGGAGTAATAGCGAAGAGATGAATTATTTTCAGCAAAACCGCGCCTAACCACCTTCATTTTTGCATTTGGACCCTTAGTAGGTCGGGCATTGTCATCCACACCTATGACCAATAGAAATATCATGATTAGGATACCTTCTTTATTGCCCGAAAGCTGAGAGAACACAAAGTTGAAGGATTAAATGCTTTTGATAATCTAGCATAAAAGGGTCACCATTATTGCACGGTACTTCCACACTACTACAGATTAATATAAGACCAAGACATAGATGCAACTTAATTCAAGTTTACACGAGGCTGCAGAAACCGTTTGATCACATTTAAATCCAAAATTGGGGTCATTCTGCCAATTCAACGAAAAAATCACATGCAATATTGTTTTTAATCTTTGCTACATTGTTGCAGCATTATTTAGCTCAATTTGTAAAAACATAGAAACAAAAACATCACACTGGTTGAAACAACCCATGCAACATTTTTTTCCCACGGAAATCCCTAATTAAATCGTCAGAGAAAATCATCGTGCGTATACAATCGATCCAACATTTGGCACATTAATGCAACATGTCACTATGTGTTTGCAACAACAAGGCCGCAATATGCCAAACAAGCGCATGCAACATTACAAAGTATCCTCGAATTACCAATATTCAAGTATGGAGCATCAAATTTGTCACCTTAGCTCACCAGCAATGAAATCGGCTCATATAGAGGAATCAAGATTGTATACAGAAGGCCGCCTCCCTCAGGCGACTCAGGGGAAACCTAGCTCCCTTGCCGCAAGGCCTCCACCTGCCTTCCTCTCACACTGCAACTGTCGGTGATCCTTACCGCGGTGGCGTCTGGTCATGTTCCCAAAGAGGGGCGGGGTACTCTGGTCGCGCGCGGTAGAGTCTGGACACCGAGTGGCAACCACGGGCGGGTGGTGGCGGTACACGACCATGTGGGAAGCACGCGGGCCGTGCAAGAAATGTCGGACGTGCCGAGGGTGCTCGCAGGGGCTGCCGGAAAGTAGGTGTTGTCAATGGAATGTCAGTACGGGAGGTAGTCGTGGCAGGGCGCTACATCTGTTTGCTTTGACATTTGCGGCTTCCTTTGCCTTGATCCACTGGTGCACACTCTAATCATGCGGCTAGGGATGCTCTGCAATGAGCGGTGGTAGCTGGTGCACGAGAAAGAGGGCCGGTGCGGTGCGCAGATCCACAGGTGTGTCTGCCAAATCTAGCAAGGTACGGTGGTGATGCTGGCTGGTTGGGCTAAGCGCTAGGGTTTGGAGATGTTGTAGTTCATGGTCACAGGCAAGCTGCAGTGATATGGGTTGTCACAAGCGCTACAGTGAAGAGACACTCATTGGTGGTCGTTGCGACGTGTTTGTTGCAAGTGGCTGTGATGAGTAGTTCAATGGTCTAGGCGGTCCATGGCTTAGGCGGGTGGAGGTTGGCATAACGCCAGGTGAAAACTCCAATGAGGCTGGCGATGGCGACGCCTCAGGGTGTCACTTTTTCTTGGAGACTTCATTGAGGTGTGGTGCTTTCCTTCTACCCGGTCCAATCCGGGGGAAAGCCTAAATCTCTTCAAGATCGGGCGATGGTGATGCTTCGGTGTCATGCTACCCCATTGGGGGCATCATTCTTGGATTGGTGACCTGAATTGCATGAGGATGGTGGAAGGCAACAATGTTTGTGTCGAGGCCTTGTGGCAATGATGACGGGGGTGAGCGATTTCGGAGACACAACAATGGTTGCGGCAGTCTGCGCTTCTTCGGGTGTCTGCAGGATTGCCTTGGTTCCTTGTTGTTGTGAAGTTGGAGTTGCAGCAACGGGGCCCCCATGGCAACGACAACAGACAGCAGGTGGTCTATTCGGTGGTTTTGAGCGGCGCCAACCTTTCAGAGTTCTACTTCGTAGCTCTCCGTCAGACTCGGAGCTGCACTGTCCTCGTCGCAGGGGATGAGTTCTGCTACGGATCTTCATGTGAGTCGATACGTCTTCAACGTATCTATAAGTCATAAAGTATTCATGCTATATTTACATGAGTTCTACATGGTTGTGGTGCAATTTTATATGATTTTTATGGACTAACCTATTAACTTAGTGCCCAGTGTCAGTTCCTGTTTTTTTTGCCCGTTTCTTTGTTTAACAGAATAACCATACCAAACGAAGTCCAAACGTACTGAAAATTTATGGTGATTTTTTATGAACAAGAAAAGACCTAGAAAGTTGCGGAGAAGGACCAGAAGGTGCCGAGGGGCCCCACAAGCTCAAGGGGTGCCCCTAGATTGGAGAGTACTCAGAGAGACTGGTGAACAAGTATTACTAGGGGAAGACGTGATTTGTGGATTGCCAGGATGAGGCGTGGAGAAAAGGCCCAGTGCTACCAGGAAACTAAAATACTCTCTCCGTCCCAAAAATCTTGTCTTAGATTTATCTAAATACGGATGTATCAAGTTATTTAGATACATCCGTATCTAGACGATTTTAAGACAAGAATTTTGGGACGAAGGGAGTATTTAACTAGTCAAATACACTTCCAAGTTCCTAGAGAGCTCAAAAAACGGAGAGTGGCGTTTTGGCTCCTAGGTGTAGATACACCTATTATGAAATATGTATAAAAAACACATTTCAAAATGCTAACAAAAATCAAGAAAAAATCCAGCTTGTTATGTATTAAATTTTGTGTGCGAACATAGGATGCCCGGATATACAAGCCGGATTTTTTTTCTCGAATATTTTTATATTTTGAAATGTGTTTTTATACATATTTCATAATAGGTGTATCTACATCCAGGAGTCAAACCGCCACTCTCCCACAAAAAGATTTATAGGTATACATTACATCATTTCCGTACCATGTGCGGTTGTAAAAAAGATGCAAAAAAATGACCTGTTGAAAACTGTATAAAATAAGAAGAAATTCGTGTACATGTAATTTTTGTCATAGTCCTAATTTTTGTCATAATCCTAAAGTGTGCTCTTGCATGAGGAATATCAATGCTAATTTTCGCCCAACATCGCTAAGCACGCCATGCTGCCATCCTCTTCTCTACCGCCCTAGTTTGCGTGAATCTGTCGATTTTTACCGCAGACCGCCACATTAACAAGTCTATGTGATTTTAGACATTGAAGTTCACATAGAAGAAAGGAAGGCCGGTCTCTTCGTGCAACAAAATACCAACAACGATGTGTAGTGACCGTTCTCATACAGATAAAAAGTACAGTAGATCTTTCTCAGTGGAAATTCCTTCTGTCGGTAACAATAATCTGATCTATGGGGTGAATATAGTGCAAGGAGTTAGCGCCGGTGGGAAATTTGCTCTAGATCTATGCTATGTGCATGCTCTGAAATTTTCTTGAAAACAATGCTCGGTCTTAGAATTACCTCGTTTAGTTAAAAGATTATAGCTCTTGCGGTGTCATGCTTTAGCGACACCACCACCACTGGAGCATTGATCCTGCTAACACTACCCCACCGTTACACACCCCCTCGTCCCGCATCTCAAGTGCGTCGCCGTCATCACCATTCCCGTTCTTCCTTGTTCTATAATCTTAGATAATTCTCCGTGCGTTGTCACGGGGTGTTAGCATGCCAATCAGCTCATGTGAGAGATGCACATTAGTGAATTAAAGAAAAGGAAAGAACAACTGTCGGGGTTGTGGTACAATGCTTGTTGACCTACATGAAAGGATTACGAAAGGCAGTTTTAAAAAATAAATGTGCTCAAATGAAGTTTTTGGTCTCTTCAAGTCAGCTAATGACACAATGTTTTTCACGTTTTACAAGAGAAGAAAACAATGAGGCATCCGGGAAAGGTAATACACTAAATGAGATCAAGCTGGGTGCAGGACATCTACCATCGTGGATGATGATAGCAACATCTGCAGAGGGAAGAGATATAGCGGCATCAACTCGAGAAATTGCGAAGGGTCAAGAAAGGAAAGTTCAAATCCATGAATACTTACTGTTTGAGGTGCCTTCATGGAGAAACCGACCTGTGGCGATGAGGTCATTGCTCTTCGGGAAGACATCATGTAAGAATGGCGGGCATGGATCGTATTTGGTCTAATGAGGCCTTGAAATTTCTAGAAATGTGATTTCCTAATCATACGCTACAAATCTACATCGAGATATTTGTTTCAGTGTATGTTTTAGAGATCCATATCATAATATTTAAGGATTTAAAATATACACGAACACACGTTCACACTATAAGTTACACAATTTTCAAAAAAATGTGGATTTTTGTTACAAATACAGTTTGAATTGAGCACAGCCCCAAGATATATATTCCGCAATGATTTTATATTATTATTGTGTACCAAAGAACAGTGTAGTTATATTTGACATAATGTTTACATGATTAATTATGCTGACCAAGTAAAATTTACTCGTTAAGACTTTAGCATGATAAACATACATGTAAGTGTAAAATTTTAGTATAAATACATCCGCTGCTCTTCTCCTTCTTGAGAATCGCCGATGTCTCGATGAGAGCGCATTGCCCCGCCCCGAGCGCGAGTTCGTTGGGGGTGTCGAATCTGGTGGTAGTTCGTTGTCCTGCATGCCACTCGACAAGAGCCCGCCACGAACCAACGCCATGCGAATCTTGAACGGGCTAAGAAATCAGGAGTAGATGTTAGGAAAACTATAAGCGAGAATTATGATGGCACAACGACTTACACGTGCCAAGCGTCGCATCGGCCGAACGAAAGACGCTCCTACGAGGCGTCGCGCCTACCTGCACAAATTGACGGCCCAACGAGGTGTCACCGCGTGGTGGGGGGATGATAACCGAGGTGCCGCTAGGGAAGTGCGCGAACCAAGCGCTGATCGTGTGCTTTGCGGCGCTTGCCATGGGTGGTTCTACGTGCTCTAGGGTTTTTCAATTTGTGTTTGGTATTTTGGTGGAGATGAGTTGAAAGCGAAAAGGGTGAGGAAGGAAAGGAGACCGGGGGGCTCGGCTGTTGCATTATATAGCATGGCACGTCGCTAATGATTCTAAAGTTCACCTCTGTCCATAGTTTGTACATTACCGTTGTGCGTAATGTCACACCGGGTGAAATTTCACATGTGGAGTAATAGCGAAGAGATGAATTATTTTCAGCAAAACCGCGCCTAACCACCTTCATTTTGCATTTGGACCCTTAGTAGGTCGGGCATTGTCATCCACACCTATGACCAATAGAAATATCATGATTAGGATACCTTCTTTATTGCCCGAAAGCTGAGAGAACACAAAGTTGAAGGATTAAATGCTTTTGATAATCTAGCATAAAAGGGTCACCATTATTGCACGGTACTTCCACACTACTACAGATTAATATAAGACCAAGACATAGATGCAACTTAATTCAAGTTTACACGAGGCTGCAGAAACCGTTTGATCACATTTAAATCCAAAATTGGGGTCATTCTGCCAATTCAACGAAAAAATCACATGCAATATTGTTTTTAATCTTTGCTACATTGTTGCAGCATTATTTAGCTCAATTTGTAAAAACATAGAAACAAAAACATCACACTGGTTGAAACAACCCATGCAACATTTTTTCCCACGGAAATCCCTAATTAAATCGTCGAGAAAATCATCGTATGTATACAATCGATCCAACATTTGGCACATTAATGCAACATGTCACTATGTGTTTGCAACAACAAGGCCGCAATATGCCAAACAAGCGCATGCAACATTACAAAGTATCCTCGAATTACCAATATTCAAGTATGGAGCATCAAATTTGTCACCTTAGCTCACCAGCAATGAAATCGGCTCATATAGAGGAATCAAGATTGTATCTGAAGGCCGCCTCCTCGAGCGACTCGGGAAACCTAGCTCCCTTGCCAGAAGGCCTCCACCGCCTTCCTCTCACACTGCAACTGTCGGTGATCCTTACCGCGGTGGCGTCTGGTCATGTTCCCAAAGAGGGCCGGGGTACTCTGTTCGCGCGCGGTAGAGTCTGGACACCGAGTGGCAACCACGGGCGGGTGGTGGCGGTACACGACCATGTGGGAAGCACGCGGCCGTGCAAGAAATGTCGGACGTCCGAGGGTGCTCGCAGGGGCTGCCGGAAAGTAGGTGTTGTCAATGGAATGTCAGTACGGGAGGTAGTCGTGGCAGGGCGCTACATCTGTTTGCTTTGACATTTGCGGCTTCCTTTGCCTTGATCCACTGGTGCACACTCTAATCATGCGGCTAGGGATGCTCTGCAATGAGCGGTGGTAGCTGGTGCACGAGAAAGAGGGCCGGTGCGGTGCGCAGATCCACAGGTGTGTCTGCCAAATCTAGCAAGGTACGGTGGTGATGCTGGCTGGTTGGGCTAAGCGCTAGGGTTTGGAGATGTTGTAGTTCATGGTCACAGGCAAGCTGCAGTGATATGGGTTGTCACAAGCGCTACAGTGAAGAGACACTCATTGGTGGTCGTTGCGACGTGTTTGTTGCAAGTGGCTGTGATGAGTAGTTCAATGGTCTAGGCGGTCCATGGCTTAGGCGGGTGGAGGTTGGCATAACGCCAGGTGAAAACTCCAATGAGGCTGGCGATGGCGACGCCCCAGGGTGTCACTTTTTTCTTGGAGACTTCATTGAGGTGTGGTGCTTTCCTTCTACCCGGTCCAATCCGGGGGAAAGCCTAAATCTCTTCAAGATCGGGCGATGGTGATGCTTCGGTGTCATGCTACCCCATTGGGGGCATCATTCTTGGATTGGTGACCTGAATTGCATGAGGATGGTGGAAGGCAACAATGTTTGTGTCGAGGCCTTGTGGCAATGATGACGGGGGTGAGCGATTTCGGAGACACAACAATGGTTGCGGCAGTCTGCGCTTCTTCGGGTGTCTGCAGGATTGCCTTGGTTCCTTGTTGTTGTGAAGTTGGAGTTGCAGCAACGGGGCCCCCATGGCAACGACAACAGGCAGCAGGTGGTCTATTCGGTGGTTTTGAGCGGCGCCAACCTTTCAGAGTTCTACTTCGTAGCTCTCCGTCAGACTCGGAGCTGCACTGTCCTCGTCGCAGGGGATGAGTTCTGGTACGGATCTTCATGTGAGTCGATACGTCTTCAACGTATCTATAAGTCATAAAGTATTCATGCTATATTTACATGAGTTCTACATGGTTGTGGTGCAATTTTATATGATTTTTATGGACTAACCTATTAACTTAGTGCCCAGTGTCAGTTCCTGTTTTTTTTGCCCGTTTCTTTGTTTAACAGAATAACCATACCAAACGAAGTCCAAACGTACTGAAAATTTATGGTGATTTTTTATGAACAAGAAAAGACCTAGAAAGTTGCGGAGAAGGACCAGAAGGTGCCCAGGGGCCCCACAAGCTCAAGGGGTGCCCCTAGATTGGAGAGTACTCAGAGAGACTGGTGAACAAGTATTACTAGGGGAAGACGTGATTTGTGGATTGCCAGGATGAGGCGTGGAGAAAAGGCCCAGTGCTACCAGGAAACTAAAATACTCTCTCCGTCCCAAAAATCTTGTCTTAGATTTATCTAAATACGGATGTATCAAGTTATTTAGATACATCCGTATCTAGACGATTTTAAGACAAGAATTTTGGGACGAAGGGAGTATTTAACTAGTCGTGCCTGCAAATACACTTCCAAGTTCCTAGAGAGCTCAAAAAACGGAGAGTGGCGTTTTGGCTCCTAGGTGTAGATACACCTATTATGAAATATGTATAAAAAACACATTTCAAAATGCTAACAAAAATCAAGAAAAAATCCAGCTTGTTATGTATTAAATTTTGTGTGCGAACATAGGATGCCCGGATATACAAGCCGGATTTTTTTTCTCGAATATTTTTATATTTTGAAATGTGTTTTTATACATATTTCATAATAGGTGTATCTACATCCAGGAGTCAAACCGCCACTCTCCCACAAAAAGATTTATAGGTATACATTACATCATTTCCGTACCATGTGCGGTTGTAAAAAAGATGCAAAAAAATGACCTGTTGAAAACTGTATAAAATAAGAAGAAATTCGTGTACATGTAATTTTTGTCATAGTCCTAATTTTTGTCATAATCCTAAAGTGTGCTCTTGCATGAGGAATATCAATGCTAATTTTCGCCCAACATCGCTAAGCACGCCATGCTGCCATCCTCTTCTCTACCGCCCTAGTTTGCGTGAATCATCGATTTTACATGCAGACCGCCACATTAACAAGTCTATGTGATTTTAGACATTGAAGTTCACATAGAAGAAAGGAAGGCCGGTCTCTTCGTGCAACAAAATACCAACAACGATGTGTAGTGACCGTTCTCATACAGATAAAAAGTACAGTAGATCTTTCTCAGTGGAAATTCCTTCTGTCGGTAACAATAATCTGATCTATGGGGTGAATATAGTGCAAGGAGTTAGCGCCGGTGGGAAATTTGCTCTAGATCTATGCTATGTGCATGCTCTGAAATTTTCTTGAAAACAATGCTCGGTCTTAGAATTACCTCGTTTAGTTAAAAGATTATAGCTCTTGCGGTGTCATGCTTTAGCGACACCACCACCGCTGGAGCATTGATCCTGCTAACACTACCCCACCCGTGCACACCCCCCTCGTCCCGCATCTCAAGTGCGTCGCCGTCATCACCATTCCCGTTCTTCCTTGTTCTATAATCTTAGATAATTCTCCGTGCGTTGTCACAGGGTGTTAGCATGCCAATCAGCTCATGTGAGAGATGCACATTAGTGAATTAAAGAAAAAGGAAAGAACAACTGTCGGGGGGTTGTGGTACAATGCTTGTTGACCTACATGAAAGGATTACCGAAAGGCAGTTTTTAAAAAATAAATGTGCTCAAATGAAGTTTTTGGTCTCTTCAAGTCAGCTAATGACACAATGTTTTTCACGTTTTCTGAAGAGAAGAAAACAATGAGGCATCCGGGGAAAGGTAATACACTAAATGAGATCAAGCTGGGTGCCTGGGACATCTACCATCAGGGATGATGATAGCAACATCTGCAGTAGGGAAGAGATATAGCGGCATCAACTCGAGAAATTGCAGAAGGGGTCAAGAAAGGAAAGTTCAAATCCATGAATACTTACCTGTTTGAGGTGCCTTCATGGAGAAACCGACCTGTGGCGATGAGGTCATTGCTCTTCGGGAAGACATCATGTAAGAATGGCGGGCATGGATCGTATTTGGTCTAATGAGGCCTTGAAATTTCTAGAAATGTGATTTCCTAATCATACGCTACAAATCTACATCGAGATATTTGTTTCAGTGTATGTTTTAGAGATCCATATCATAATATTTAAGGATTTAAAATATACACGAACACACGTTCACACTATAAGTTACACAATTTTCAAAAAAAAATGTGGATTTTTGTTACAAATACAGTTTGAATTGAGCACAGCCCCAAGATATATATTCCGCAATGATTTTATATTATTATTGTGTACCAAAGAACAGTGTAGTTATATTTGACATAATGTTTACATGATTAATTATGCTGACCAAGTAAAATTTACTCGTTAAGACTTTAGCATGATAAACATACATGTAAGTGTAAAATTTTAGTATAAATACATCCGCTGCTCTTCTCCTTCTTGAGAATCGCCGATGTCTCGATGAGAGCGCATTGCCCCGCCCCGAGCGCGAGTTCGTTGGGGGTGTCGAATCTGGTGGTAGTTCGTTGTCCTGCATGCCACTCGACAAGAGCCCGCCGCTGAACCAACGCCATGCGAATCTTGAACGGGCTAAGAAATCAGGAGTAGATGTTAGGAAAACTATAAGCGAGAATTATGATGGCACAACGACTTACACGTGCCAAGCGTCGCATCGGCCGAACGAAAGACGCTCCTACGAGGCGTCGCGCCTACCTGCACAAATTGACGGCCCAACGAGGTGTCACCGCGTGGTGGGGGGATGATAACCGAGGTGCCGCTAGGGAAGTGCGCGAACCAAGCGCTGATCGTGTGCTTTGCGGCGCTTGCCATGGGTGGTTCTACGTGCTCTAGGGTTTTTCAATTTGTGTTTGGTATTTTGGTGGAGATGAGTTGAAAGCGAAAAGGGTGAGGAAGGAAAGGAGACCGGGGGGCTCGGCTGTTGCATTATATAGCATGGCACGTCGCTAATGATTCTAAAGTTCACCTCTGTCCATAGTTTGTACATTACCGTTGTGCGTAATGTCACACCGGGTGAAATTTCACATGTGGAGTAATAGCGAAGAGATGAATTATTTTCAGCAAAACCGCGCCTAACCACCTTCATTTTGCATTTGGACCCTTAGTAGGTCGGGCATTGTCATCCACACCTATGACCAATAGAAATATCATGATTAGGATACCTTCTTTATTGCCCGAAAGCTGAGAGAACACAAAGTTGAAGGATTAAATGCTTTTGATAATCTAGCATAAAAGGGTCACCATTATTGCACGGTACTTCCACACTACTACGATTAATATAAGACCAAGACATAGATGCAACTTAATTCAAGTTTACACGAGGCTGCGAAACCGTTTGATCACATTTAAATCCAAAATTGGGGTCATTCTGCCAATTCAACGAAAAAATCACATGCAATATTGTTTTTAATCTTTGCTACATTGTTGCAGCATTATTTAGCTCAATTTGTAAAAACATAGAAACAAAAACATCACACTGGTTGAAACAACCCATGCAACATTTTTTTCCCACGGAAATCCCTAATTAAATCGTCAGAGAAAATCATCGTGCGTATACAATCGATCCAACATTTGGCACATTAATGCAACATGTCACTATGTGTTTGCAACAACAAGGCCGCAATATGCCAAACAAGCGCATGCAACATTACAAAGTATCCTCGAATTACCAATATTCAAGTATGGAGCATCAAATTTGTCACCTTAGCTCACCAGCAATGAAATCGGCTCATATAGAGGAATCAAGATTGTATACAGAAGGCCGCCTCCCTCAGGCGACTCGGGAAACCTAGCTCCTTGCCGCAAGGCCTCCACCGCCTTCCTCTCACACCGCAATCGCCGGTGATCCTTACATGCGGTGGCGTCTGGTCATGTTCCCAAAGAGGGCGGGTACTCTCGTCATGCTGTAGAGTCTGGACACCGAGTGGCAACCACGGCGGGTGGTGGCGGTACACGACCATGTGGGAAGCACGCGGGCCGTGCAAGAAATGTCGGACGTCCGAGGGTGCTCGCAGGGCTGCGGGAAAGTAGGTGTTGTCAATGGAATGTCAGTACGGGAGGTAGTCGTGGCAGGGCGCTACATCTGTTTGCTTTGACATTTGCGGCTTCCTTTGCCTTGATCCACTGGTGCACACTCTAATCATGCGGCTAGGGATGCTCTGCAACGAGCGGTGGTAGCTGGTGCACGAGAAAGAGGGCCGGTGTGGTGCGCAGATCCACAGGTGTGTCTGCCAAATCTAGCAAGGTACGGTGGTGATGCTGGCTGGTTGGGCTAAGCGCTAGGGTTTGGAGATGTTGTAGTTCATGGTCACAGGCAAGCTGCAGTGATATGGGTTGTCTGGCGCTTCTGATGAAGAGACACTCATTGGTGGTCGCTCTGACGTGTTTGTTGCAAGTGGTCGTGATGAGTAGTTCAATGGTCTAGGCGGTCCATGGCTTAGGCGGGTGGAGGTTGGCATAACGCCAGGTGAAAACTCCAATGAGGCTGGCGATGGCGACGCCCAAGGGTGTCACTTTTTTCTTGGAGACTTCATTGAGGTGTGGTGCTTTCCTTCTACCCGGTCCAATCCGGGGGAAAGCCTAAATCTCTTCAAGATCGGGCGATGGTGATGCTTCGGTGTCATGCTACCCCATTGGGGGCATCATTCTTGGATTGGTGACCTGAATTGCATGAGGATGGTGGAAGGCAACAATGTTTGTGTCGAGGCCTTGTGGCAATGATGACGGGGGTGAGCGATTTCGGAGACACAACAATGGTTGCGGCAGTCTGCGCTTCTTCGGGTGTCTGCAGGATTGCCTTGGTTCCTTGTTGTTGTGAAGTTGGAGTTGCAGCAACGGGGCCCCCATGGCAACGCATAACAACAAAGCAGTGGTCTATTCGGTGGTTTTGAGCGGCGCCAACCTTTCGAGTTCTACCAGTAGCTCTCCGTCAGACTCGGAGCTGCACTGTCCTCGTCGCAGGGGATGAGTTCTGCTACGGATCTTCATGTGAGTCGATACGTCTTCAACGTATCTATAAGTCATAAAGTATTCATGCTATATTTACATGAGTTCTACATGGTTGTGGTGCAATTTTATATGATTTTTATGGACTAACCTATTAACTTAGTGCCCAGTGTCAGTTCCTGTTTTTTTTGCCCGTTTCTTTGTTTAACAGAATAACCATACCAAACGAAGTCCAAACGTACTGAAAATTTATGGTGATTTTTTATGAACAAGAAAAGACCTAGAAAGTTGCGGAGAAGGACCAGAAGGTGCCTAGGGGCCCCACAAGCTCAAGGGGTGCCCCTAGATTGGAGAGTACTCAGAGAGACTGGTGAACAAGTATTACTAGGGGAAGACGTGATTTGTGGATTGCCAGGATGAGGCGTGGAGAAAAGGCCCAATGCTACAAGGAAACTAAAATACTCTCTCCGTCCCAAAAATCTTGTCTTAGATTTATCTAAATACGGATGTATCAAGTTATTTAGATACATCCGTATCTAGACGATTTTAAGACAAGAATTTTGGGACGAAGGGAGTATTTAACTAGTCGTGCCTGCAAATACACTTCCAAGTTCCTAGAGAGCTCAAAAAACGGAGAGTGGCGTTTTGGCTCCTAGGTGTAGATACACCTATTATGAAATATGTATAAAAAACACATTTCAAAATGCTAACAAAAATCAAGAAAAAATCCAGCTTGTTATGTATTAAATTTTGTGTGCGAACATAGGATGCCCGGATATACAAGCCGGATTTTTTTTCTCGAATATTTTTATATTTTGAAATGTGTTTTTATACATATTTCATAATAGGTGTATCTACATCCAGGAGTCAAACCGCCACTCTCCCACAAAAAGATTTATAGGTATACATTACATCATTTCCGTACCATGTGCGGTTGTAAAAAAGATGCAAAAAAATGACCTGTTGAAAACTGTATAAAATAAGAAGAAATTCGTGTACATGTAATTTTTGTCATAGTCCTAATTTTTGTCATAATCCTAAAGTGTGCTCTTGCATGAGGAATATCAATGCTAATTTTCGCCCAACATCGCTAAGCACGCCATGCTGCCATCCTCTTCTCTACCGCCCTAGTTTGCGTGAATCTGTCGATTTTTACCGCAGACCGCCACATTAACAAGTCTATGTGATTTTAGACATTGAAGTTCACATAGAAGAAAGGAAGGCCGGTCTCTTCGTGCAACAAAATACCAACAACTATGTGTAGTGACCGTTCTCATACAGATCTCAGTGGAAATTCCTTCTATCGGTAACAATAATCTAATCTATGGGGTGAACATAGTGCAAGGAGTTAACGCCGGTGGGAAATTGGATCTGGATTTGAACATAGTGCAGATGGAGACCGATTGCATCGCTGCAGTGGCCGCTGTGAATGATAATAATGTTAGCAGGGAAGCTGGTGGGCTTGCTATGAGAATTCTAAGGACATGATAAAGGAGTTTGGAGCTTGTTCTGTTTCCAAAGTCCAGAGGGAGAGCAATGTGGCCGCGCATGAGCTTTCGCCTATGCTAGAGGGAGAGGAATATGCCCAAGGTCTGTCACTCAGTAGTTTTCTTTACGACAAAACTAATAGAAGTAGCTCGGTGTCTGGTCTCATTCTTCCTGGCTGCCATGTTTGGTCCTGCCAACCGAAAATCAGCTTGTTCTTTTTTTTGCTTCAGTTTGGCGGTTCAAAATGTTAAATGGTTAAGTGATTCCAATGATACAGAAGGCCTATTAGCTCAGCTGGTTAGAGCGTCGTGCTAATAACGCGAAGGTCGCAGGTTCGAGACCTGCATGGGCCATTACACTCTTTTTTTTTTCTCTTTTTTTTTCACTGTTAAAATTGCAAAAGAAAAAGGAAGGAAAATATATAATTTTGGCTTCGCCCGGGTTCGAACCGGAGACCTTCAGTGTGTTAGACTGACGTGATAACCAAGTACACCACGAAACCGTTATGATACAATTTTCCACAGAACCTATAAGACAGTTAGGACAAAGCAAAAGCTGTATTGCTTTGTTGTTTTGCTCACTGACGTGGTACACAGATAAATGTCATGTCAGGTTCAGATTTCCAGCAAAAAAAAAGCAACAGGTGTGTATTCTTCGACAATTGGTCACATCATATAAACTTAATTTGTGTACTTGTGTCTCCAGTCAATGAAAACTAGTAACACTTATGTTGGGATAGACAACGTCTTCCCCCATTCTGTATTATGATGCCCTTTTTTTTTCAGGAGCCGTATATGATGCCCTTGTGCCGAGTGCTTTCTCATATGTTTCTGCTGGCCTCGATGATGCTTTTCTCTCTTCTGTTCGAGATATCATGGTATCCATTGTTTACGAAGCAGCGTCAACAATTGGTTCATCATTTTCCTTCATGCTTAGCTTTCCTAGGAAACCCGACTACAAGTGGGATCACAAGATCTCCCATGTGTCGAGTGTGTTTGGATGGAGGGGTGAGAGTGGATGACTTAAGACAAACTTGTGGTCAGTGAAAATGATTCTTAAATATACTCAATAGAATGGTGATGTCTTCATGTATTTTTCTGAGCAACTCACACCTAGGCATACAAGGTTCGGTGGTAATTGAAAATTGTAACTCATCAAGTTGTAGCTCCAGAGCTGACAATGGAAAGTTGCAATTCATCGAGTTGGTAGCATTCACTTTGGTGGTAGAAAGTCACGGCCCAGCAAGTTAGAAACTTCATTGTGTAGTACTCCCTCCATCCGGAAATACTTGTCGAAGAAATGTATAAAAATGAATGTAAAATACATCTAGATACATCCATTCCTCCGACGAGTATTTCCGGACGGAGGGGGTATAAAATTATTGTATCGAGCTGAAAATAGGAAGTATGCAATGCTTTGAGTTGGAAGCTTCAAGTTTAGTAGAAGAAAGATGAAATCTATCAACTTGGATGCTTCATTTTGAGAAGTATCCAAAGTATTAAGTTCTGTTTTAATGTAATAATAGTACTAACGGCCTTGAGTTGAATAGGTTTTTTCTTTTTTGCCACCGCCAAATGAAGTACTCCCTCCGTCCGAAAATACTTGTCATCAAGATGGATGAAAAGGGATGCATCTAGAACTAAAATACATCTAGATACATCCTTTTTTATTCTTTTTGAGTATTTTCAGACGGAGGGAGTAGTTAAAATTTAAAATAAAGACGCCAGCATTCTAGCCCAGGGTCCATTAAAGGATATAAAGTTTCATTTTGCAGACCAAACACAGCGGGGTGGTGGCGCAGTTGGCTAGCGCGTAGGTCTCATAGCTAAAGCGAGTGATCCTGAGGTCGAGAGTTCGAGCCTCTCTCACCCCATTTTCTTTTTTTTTCCTCGGCCGTTCCTGAATTATTATTTCACCGACTGTGATTTTCCTGCTGTACTGCGCCGCCCATGGCCTTTGTTCTGCTAGAGATTACGTTCTTGAGGTTGAGCCTTTCTTTCCTTCAGGTTTGTTTGCTCTGCTAGAGTATGTTCATCTCTAGAACAGCTAGCACCTTAGAGTAAATCTGGTAAGAAAAGCAAAAACCACCTTCCTTGAAGACAGTAGAAGAGGGCTTACTCTTCTACTCCCTCCGTCCGGAAATACTTGTCGCACAAATGCATAAAAATGGATGTATCTAGAACTAAAATATGTCTAGATACATCCATTCCTCCGACAAGTATTTCCGGACGGAGGGAGTACAAAAGAGAGGGCTTACTCTTGGAGTGACCGGTATCGATCTGCTCCATGTATTTATCTGCCTGATGAATCATCTGTGGGCTATCACGCCTGCAAAGTTCTCACCATAAAAGAACAGGCAATATTCACCTCCATTGCATGCAGGAAAAAAGAAGCGCCAGGCAGTGAGCAGGGGATAAACCTCCCTCGTTATCGTACAAACATAGTGAACACAAGATTAGTCTCAAGACTGCTGTATCACAAGCAGTATGCCAGGCTCAGTCAAAATTCAGAGCCTCTCATAATTTTGTAAACCATAAACATACTATCAGATCCCTTTGCCCTTCTTCGTGCGTTGCACCAATGTGCGACCGAGAAGAAACCCTAGCATCCCTCCTCATGCATCGCACCAGTGTGCGACCGAGAAGAAACCTTAGCAACCCCCCCCCAAAAAAAAAAATTCTCCCTCCTCCTTCGCTGCCGCAGAGGCACGGCCAACAATTGTTTCCATATCAGGAACATTTAAAAAATCATGAACAGTTTAAAAAGGAGTGAACATTTTTGCTGAATGCGACCCATATTTAGTCAATGTCATGAGCATTCTATAAATGTATGGACTGATATTCTCCCGACCCCGACCCCGCGCCGCCTCCCGGCGCGCTTCAGGCGGCGCCGCCCCCCCGCCTCTAACCTCCTTCGCTCCTCTCCCCCTTGCCGCCGGGCGGATCCGCCAGGCAAAGCCCTGGGTGGCGGCGGGGAGGCTTCCTCCGCGGATCTGGCGACGCGGTGGCCCGCCCGTCGGAGGCGTCGGTAGCGTGGGGCCTAAGCGCGCTGGGGCGGTGGCTCGGTCGGCGTCGTCTGCTGCTCGGCGGCGTCTGGCGGCCGCAGCCGCAACGCGGGCGGCTGCGTGCCGTGGCGCGTCTGGGTCGAATCTGGCGTCGGTGGGCTGCGGGCGGCTCGGAGGACCTCCGTCGATCTTCTCCACTCACGGTTCTCTGGGGCGGATGGTGGCGCGAGCAGAGGCTTGGTGGTCGCGTGCGGCCGTCTCTCATGGCTGGATTCCGGCGGCGGCGCGCGTGGGGTAGTAGCCCGCCTTGGTTGCTCCCGCCGTGGGCAGCCGTGGTGTTGTATGGTTCAGCGACGCGGGCGGTTACATGGTGGTTTGGCGGATCTGCCCTCAGCGACGGCCGACTATCTCCGGCGTCGGTTCGTTTGCGGTCGGACCGCTTCGACCGTAGCTCCATCTTCTTGTCGCCCGGGCGTTACTTCGGTCCTGGGGCTGGCCCTCTCCCAGCTGCGGTCCTTCGCTCGTCTCGCGCCCGGAGCAGCAGGACGGAGCTCGTCTCGCGCCCGGCAGCAGGACGGAGCTCGTCTCGCGCCCGGCATCAAGACTGAGCTCGTCTCGCGCTTGGGGCTGCAGGACGAGCGATGGAGGCCAGTTTTGGCCGGCCTATTGGGTCTCGGCGCTGGGGGTCGTCCAGGGGTGCGAAAGGCGGCCCCTTTCCACTCGTCTCTTCGGTTGGGGTAGCGGCGGGTCACGGGTGAGGTGGTGTCGAGGTCTTGGATGCTGGGGCGGCAGCCCTGGTGGTGGTGGTTGCGCGGTGCTCTTGGACAAAGCCCGTGCCTTGGTGTTGCCCGGTCATCATGGTCGTGTGGACGGCGTGGTTGCCGGGTGTGGCGTTGGGGCGGTGATTGTGGGCCGAGGTGAAAACTCGCTCTATCTTCGACGGACGGCGGCGGCGAAGATCCTTCCCTTCTTGAAGGCGTCGTCGAGGTTTCATTGCCGCCATGCGGCTCGGGAAACTCGATCCTCGGATCGGCGGTGGGCGCTCAATGTCAGATCCTTCTGAAGCGCCGCCTTGGAGCGCATGGTTCATCATATGTAGTTTCATCTCTTGGGCGGTAGTGCTAGGAGTGGTGTTGTTGCGCCAGCGCCTATGTATCCTGTCTTGGGTGTGTCGTGTGTTGTGGTGGCGTAGCGTGTGGTTGTACTGGATGCTTGTGGTTTGGTGCTTTATATATAAAGCGGGGCGAAAGCCTTTTTGGGTAAATGTATGGACTTTTTATGTTTTTTATGTATCATGAAGATTTTACTAAAAACGTGTGATCATTTTTTTGAGCTGCTTGAACTTTTTTATTATTATCATGAATAACATTTTTTTACAATATATTAATGAAAATGAATATTTTCAGAATATATTTTTTCAGAGCATTTTTTAAATATATGTAAATATAAAAACAAAAATGATAATAAAATAAATTTTAAAAACCACTTTTTGAAGGGCGTCGCGTGCAAAGCCTTTGCGGCATCGGCGGCGTCCGGACCTTCTCCATCTCACTAGAAGCAGGAGCGGCGCGAAGGCGGGTCACCTACCAGAGATGTGGGACTGGCATGGCGTCATCGGGCTCCTCGCGGCTTGCGAGCGACGTGGTCGCCGGCATGCACGATCACCGGTGTGCCGATGTCACTCCCTTTGTTGGAGGCATGGATGTTTCAGTGCTTCCTCCCCTTTCTCAACATGCTTCGCGGAAAAGACTAGATCCAGTATCATGGATCAGACGATGGCGGCACCATTGGCTTTGCTCGGCATCATGTTTCTTCTTGGGGTTACCGCTTTGGAGTTGGACTCGATTAGAGGGACTCGGGGCTCGTGGAGGTAGTCGGCGGCAACAAGAATGACATCTTCGTCAGGGCAGCAGGAGCACCCTCTACATAGAAGAACCGTCAAGCAAGTCATGTCAATCAACCTTGTGGGATTGGAGTGGCGTAGGTTTACTCTACCTATGTCTATGTGCAGTGGTGGAGCTAGCGTTTTTTGAAAGCCGGGGCACGTTGCAAGCTAAATTAACAAAGTATTTCACTGTGGTCTGGAAGTACCCTTCTACTTCCAAACTCATTTTGAGCTTGGGATGAACAGTAAATTCTGGGAAAAAATAAAAATAAAATAAGTCTGAAATGTTTCTAGTGCAAAATTTGACAAATGTTCTTAGTGCTTGCAAATTTTCATCCCGAAATAATATTCGTGGAAGTCATGAAAAAAATAGCCCTCCAAAATGCTTTAGTAAATACCATTTTTGGAGTGTTGATTTTGTCGTGGTGGGGCTTGTCTCTTGAGTTCTAGGGAAGCGATGACGAGCATGCCACGCTCGCGACGGCACATGGTGTGCGGCAATGGTGCAAGTGCAGGTGTGGCGCATGGTTGCTCAACTATGTGCATGATGGCGGTGGGCATGAGGTATGCGATGATGTTTACATGACATGAGTGATGCACATGATGGCAGACAAAGGGTGAGCGGATCATGTGAGGCTTCCCTACCTGTCCTGCCTGCGTGCATGCTCAGCAACCTGTCATGAACTGTCGCCAGATTACTTGGGGTAGGGTTGCCGTATGGCTCCATGTGGGTCATTGGCGGCACTAACGGTCTTTATCCACATTCCGCGTCTGATCATTGTCAAAATATTGGGGATGCCTGAAGGCCCCTTGGCTCTTGGCGACAGACCTTGTTGATGCTGGTGGGCAAGCCCTGACCTGTCCATCGGCATTGTATACATTGTATGTCCAATTGCGTCATGATGTCCATGTGTTGGGGAACGTAGTAATTTCAAAAATTTTCCTACGCACACGCAAGATCATGGTGATGTATAGCAACGAGAGGGGAGAGTGTTGTCCACATACCCTTGTAGACCCGAAGCGAAGCGATCACAACGTAGAGGAAGTAGTCGACGCTTCTCCTCGCGATCCGACCGATCCGGCGCCGTTACTTCGGCGCCCAGTTCTTGACACACGTGCAGCTCGATGACGTCCCTCGTACTCGATCCAGCCGAGTGTCGAGGAGAGTTCCACAAGACGACGACGGCGTGGTGGCGATCTTGATGTTTCACCGCAGCAGGGCTTCGCTTAAGCTTCGGACGGTATAACCGAGGTGGAATATGGTGGAGGGGCACCGCACACGGCTAAGGAACGATCTCACGATCAACTTGTGTGTTCCAAGGTGCCCCCCGCCTCAGATATAAAGGAGCAGGGGAGGGGCCGCGGCCAAGGGAGGCGCTGCAGGGTCCTACTCCTCCGGGAGTAGGATTCCCCAATCCTAGTTGGACTAGGATTCCTGAGGGGAAGAGAGAGAGGGGCGGCCTTCTCCTAGTCCTAGTAGGACTAGGGAAGGGGGAGCGCGCCTCCTAGGGCTGCCCTTCTCCTTTCCACTAAGGCCCACCGAGGCCCATTTACCTCCGGGGGTTCCAGTAACCTCCGTACTCCCAGAATTCCGCCGCCCGAACCATTCAACTCCAAACATAGGCTTCCAATATATCAATCTTTATGTCTCGACCATTCCGAGACTCCTCGTCATGTCCGTGATCACATCCGGACTCGAACTCCTTCGGTACATCAAAATACATAAACTCA